>JBCEZX010000043.1:724834-744589 GCA_039654345.1 Cataglyphis cursor | reverse complement strand
TATATATATATATGTAATATATTTAAATAGCGTGCCAGAGACGATAAGTGATGCTTCCCTCTTATAATGGAAGTACAGCAAACTGATACTTTCATCGCGTATGGCGTACATGATTCTTAACATAGTTGCATAAATCGGGACATGTATATTCGTCGATCCTCTTTGCCGGATAAAATCTGAATTTTTCTTTATTCGCGCTGCGAAAGCGGGCCACAGTTTTCGAACGACGTCTTAGACGAAGTGATAAAGTGATCCTACTGTAACGTCTAACAGTATCGTCAAGGGTATTAATAAAATGACATATAGCACCGCATGGCTCGTATTCGTAAGTTCTGTGCTTGATTCACACAGAACAAAAGGCCGGCTTCGTGAAAGGCACTTTAGAAATGTCGTAGCGACAAAATTTACGCCTGTCGGAGAGATCGTGAGAGATTAATCTCGCTCCGTCGTTCGTGCCCTCTCGTATTTAAATGCCTGTCAAATAGTCGTTAACGTTGTCTTTAGCGTCGACCAAGTACTCAGCTCTTTCGCGCGAAATATTTACGTGCGAAAATTTAACCGGCAACATGGGGATCGGAATGAGCGCGATCTTCCGGAGATTCCTTGTTCGCGCTTCGAACTGGCGCAATAATCAGCTTCGACCGGCTTCGGCGGGAAATATCGACTAAATATAACCGGGACCAGAAACCGATGGAAAAGAGGGGCAGGCCACACGGTGGGAGCCCGCTCGCGTCCCGAATGTAGGACAACGCCGTCTCGTCTTCGAGAAGATACGTGAAGAACTGAGAATGAGAGAGAGAGAGAGAGAGAGAGAGAGAGAGAGAGGGCGACCGATCGCGAAACACGATTCCCCTCCGCAATCGAGCGCGGGTCGAGGCAAGGGTTGCTACATCGAGGCTAAGAATCGATTTGTCGAACATGGCATCGATATCGAGAGGAAATACCGCGTTCCACTTTTCGACGTCGAAAAAAAAAAGCATGATTGAATGTCGGTATTATTATTATACCATAATTAATATTTTCAAAGATCAAAATTCGTAAAAATTTAATAGCGTTTAATTTAATAAAGTAAATAACATATATAACAATATATAAAATAAATATAATTAAAATATAATAGTATCCAAAAATTAAAATACAATAGTATCCAAAGTATTTAAAATTTGATATCAAAAAAAAAAAAAGAAAAAAACGTGGCATGAAATTATCAATGCTTTTTCCGATTAAATTATCAATTATATCTTAATTGCTATTCTCACAATTACGAGGCCGCATTCGCGAACCTCGATTGAATCGCGAGAAAGTTGATCCCCGGCGACGTTAGACGTTATGTATTACGGGATGTGTCGTGTTACGTCGACATCATAGTCGCGGGGAATCGCAATGCGTGTCTCTCTCTCTCTCTCTCTCCTATCGAGGGATACACTGTTATACGATTCCCGTATATCGTCTCGTGGCGTTTCTGTTTCACCGTATTCCACTTAGAGACACGACGCTTTGGTCCGTGCTTTCACTTCGGCAAACACTTTCGCCGCTTCACGACGTCGCGAAAAATCGCAACGCTCCAATTAGCAAGGGCGCATCAAGTACACTTCCCACATTAAGCACGAAACATTATTAGCGCCGAAGAGAGGTGAGAGGAAATGAAAAGATGGCACGCAATTCACTCGGTTCTTTCGATATAATGCTGATGATAACTTTGGCGAGGAAAAGAATAGGCATTATCTGGAAACACGACACGCGAATTGTTGATGTACGCTTGTGGCGTGATGCGTTTGTTAAGAGACCGCTTTTTCGACTTAATTAGAGAAAATCGCTGGGATAGGGGGGGGGGGGCGATCGCGCGCCCCGGGGGAGGTTATCGTGCCGTCACGAGTAACGCGTCTCGAAAAAAGCCGACCGTGAGTTCGAAAACTAGTTCAATTAGAGAAAACCGCGGAAAAGGAGATATCTCTGGCGGCGCATCGAGGTATGAGGGTTTCGGGGGCAAGCCGTCGTCTTCGCCGGCCCGTAAGACAGCATAAAAAGACCTTCTTCCCGTTCGCCCGTGTCTTCTACTCAGCGATCCAATGATAAGCACGCCTCCCTTTTCGAGGTCGAATCGCGTGGATAAATGTCTCCCCCCCCCACCCCCCACCGCCCCCCTGGGGGTAATCTGTTGTAGACATTAATTTAGAAGCGCTCTCTCAGATTACACGTCTATCGATATTTCACACTTTGCTCGCAATTTCTCGAAGATATCGTCAATCTCAAATGATCAATCAATGTCGCTTTATCGGGGAGATTTGAGACTAATAAGGATTTTTATCTTATACAGAAAGAGAGAAAGAGAGATAGGGAGAGAATGCGCAAATGAAAAACCTATAACTTAGAATCGTGTAATTTTTTTTTCAAAAAAAAAAAAAATATTTTTGAAAAGGGTGAGAAATTTTTTTCCACAATCTAATAGCCCTTTAATTTAATTGTACATCCGTTTTATATTTCCTTTTGGCTCGGAAACAAATGACAGAAAACGTACCATTCGTATTTTCGCTCCAAGGCGACGATATGTTTTACCTGCGTTTCTCATCGGAACCGCTCGGTTTTAGCCCTTTGTTCGTTCATAAAAGAGAGAGAGAGAGAGAGGGAGACGGGTCTCTTTGTGAGAGAGGACCCGGTCGCTCTCTCTCTCTCTCTCTCTTTCTCTCGAGAGCCGAAAAAAGGTCTTGGAAGCACCGACTGCGGTTTCGGTAGAAGCCGAGCTGGACGTGCCGAGGCTGTGACCGCGTTTCACGCTGAGCTAAGTGGCACGCGCCTGCCTGCCTCTACCTGCCCCTCCCCCACCCCCTCCGTCGCGTCTCCTCCACACACGCTCGTCGTTCACGCACGCCACACACGCGTCTCGCCTTCTCCACCCTGCCCGGCATTACGCGCCGCCGTCATCATTACCATCGCCATCACCGTCGAACCGAATCGACCTCGCGTCTCCGTTCCGTCTTTCTTTGTTCCATCATCTTATCCGCCTCCCTCCCTCTTCCCCTTTCCCTTCGCGCTGCATCTCTCGTCGCGCAAGACGCACGCACGTGTCTATGTATGTGTGTGTGTGTGTATATGTGTACGTGATTTGTGTATAATCCTCTTCACTTTCTCCCTTCGCACAAGTCCCGGAAGTCCTAACGTTTAAACTCCCTCACTCGGTTCAATCGTTAAATTTGAGTCACGCAGCTACTATGATGGCCATTACGATGAGCGATGAGCGCAAACAAATAATGTTTCAATTTAGTGAATTGTAAATTATACGTATATAATGATTCACGAAATTAATGTTTTTTTCAAAATTTTTTTTGATATCCGTATTTATTATTTTAAAAATATTATTTTAAAAATATTATTTTAAAAAAGTTATTTTAAAAATATATTATTTTAAAAATATATACTACACTCGTATATTTTTTAGAATTAATTGTAATGTAAACTAGATTATAACACGTAATATGCAAATTGTAGAAATTTATTTTACATGCCTATACTCTTGTACTCTTTTTATTATATTAACACAATTTTATGAAATTTTAAAATATTTTATCAATTTTGTAACAAGGTTATAAAGCCAATTTTATTTTTCATTATTTTCTACTTTACGAGAAAAATAGCTATGCATAAAACCGTATGAGATGTTAAAGGAATATATAAAACTAGACGCGCGAATGACTCTTCGTGATTGATGAGCGATATTTATTCATGAGAAATGAATTATTCCTTAAGGACGTGCAAAATGAGATTTTTTTTTATCGCGTTAGTCCAATGATTTCCAGCGGAGCAGTTTGCGAATATTCCCATGAATAGCAAACGCGATGGAAATATCGAGTGAAGGAAGAATGAACGCTTCGATGAAGTCGCTGCTGAGCTTTCCGATATTCGAAGAGGCGTGCATTCTGATACGGGTTCCTACCTCGATATGTCAAGGACTTGCGATTAACGCCGACGATTGCCGGTGACTGTCTCCTTAGAAACTCACTGTGAACCACCAACACCGCGATATCGTATATCTTTTCTGGATAAAAGGTACTCAGCGCGGTGGCGGTTTCCCTCCGATAGTACTTCCACTATCAAACTATATTTTTTTGTCGGTCCCTCTGTCGACAGATAAGCGATTTCCTGTCCTGTAAACCTCCATTGTCGGTTTCATATTAAAGACACGCAGCTTTGCAATTTTCAAATTAAATACCTTTGCATAATTAGAGCTCAAATTTAATTTTAATTTGAATTTGAAGGATTAAGTCTGTCATCTATTTATTCGTCTCGATATCTCGATATCTTTGCTGAAAATGTCTACTCGACGACGATTACATTAATTATGCTCGATCCTTCCGGTAATCGATCTGCATTTTCGAGGCTATAAGGTGACCTATTGGCATAATCAATCTTATCTGTGACGCGAAACGGCGTTAGATTGGGCTCGGGAGGACGGCGCTTAGAAAGTCAACGGGTGTAATCCTATACATATAATACCGCCAACGTAGTTTAGGTTAATCGCCGAGTTGCCGTTCCAACACAAGTAGGCGACCGTAACTAACCAGCCGAGCGAACTAGGCGAAATTAGAATGTTTTCTCGATTCACCGCCGCGCCGGTTTCCAATCTGTACGAGCTCTAGTACACGAGTGCGCGAAATGCGATCGCGGCCGAAGTCGATTCCGAGATGCGGGAAATCGAGAGGTTGAACAGAAACGGAACGCGAAAGCCTACGCAGTCACCCCGCCGTGACTTACATACGTACGCATTTTTAATTACATTCACATCCAGGAGATCGAAATAAAAAAATCCCTATTGAACCATTATAAGCGATTATAAACCGACGATCATTGACATAATGAAGAGAATATTTTTGTTTATCGAAGATAAATAAAATTGCGAGTGACGTTAATGTCTGCTAAAGGAGCTTCTCTCTAGCGTGTAAGAAATTTTCTCTCTCTCTCTCTCTCTCTCTCTCTCTCTCTCTCTCTCTCTTTGTCTTTCTCTCTCTTTATTCATGATGGGCAAGGCGTACAAACGGTTTCACTTTTAGGTCACCTTCGCGTAAGTATGTATACTCGGATTTCACCACTTCGCCCGACAGCTTCGGGTCCTTTCGCTCTTTCGAAACTTTTGATACCTCTCGGTCGCTGTATATGCGCGGGATTAGTCTTCGTCGTCCTTTGATACTCTCGTGGATCTTACAATTAGCTTTAGAGGATTTATTTGAAGTTTTGTGGAGTAACGGGGGAAGGACCCCGTCCCCTTTGAAGGCGATAATTTTCGAAGGGACGAGATGGCGAAATAATTTCACGTGTAAATTACACACACTCGCCTCGGTCGAGCGAAGAAATACATTTTTCAACCCGGCCCTGAGTACATTTACAAACATACGACCGAAAGTTCTACATCTGCCCGCCGCTTTCCCAGAGATATCTCGTTTAACCTCGGTGCTTCATTACGAAACTAGTTGTTAACGTAATAGTAACCGAGCATCGCCAACCAAAGTCGAAATCGAAGTCGACGAGCCATTAATAAGCGTTTCAGTAACTGTAATCTTCTATTAAAAGACAGCTCTGTTTTTAATACATCTCCTTCTATAAAAAAAAAAATTTTCATATATAACACAATAATATAACATACAAATTTAAAAAAAATTTTATTAATACATATCAGTTTTATATATATATATATATATATATATATATATATATAATTTATTTTTAATTTATTTTTAATAAGCACTTTTGTCTTTGACGTATAAATATATTTATGAATCATAATAAGTATATATATATATATATATAATAATGGGGATGTGTTGTCTTTGTTCTTAGGAGAGAGAAGGGCTCATTCTTAGGGCGTATTCTTAGGTTACATATACTTACGACCGTGAACGATTAACTTTAAGAACTATTTGCGATGCTCTAGTCAACGCTCGTGCAATACAAAAGGCTCGTTGTGACGAGACGGGACTTGGTCTCGGTCCACTTATCGCGGCTCCGAGTCGCAAATACGTTCTACTTGCAATTCGGAGCGCTGCGTAAGAGTACCTGCCTGCCATCCTATGCCAACAAAAACCGGTACTTTCAATCCGCGCGATAAACACACGCCCGATCGAGATAATCGTCGAACGAGGCGGATTTTTTTTTTTTTTTTTTTTTTCTTTTTTTCTTTTAATTTTCTCTAAAGTATTACGTAACATTACACAATCCGTTACGTCGCGATCTCGTAATACAACGCGGCTAATTGAAAATAATATTACATTTATAATGGATATTAACGACGTATTTATTGAGGATGAGATTAATCTTTGGGCATAAAGCGTGTAAAGTCGCGACAAAAGCTAGCCTCTCCGTGAAGAAGAGCGCCTCTAATCATTTTCTCACACACGAATAATTACCCACGTGCACGACTGGCCTATTTAATTCAATGAAGCGAGCCATTGACGGACCTATTCAATCACGCGACAACGACGAGGTCGCGTTAACACAACAGACAGAGGCCGTGCAAGTTACACACAAACGCAGGCTTGAGGAATAAAGTATCCGCCCACACGAGGTGGACATATCGTGGAAAACCTGCGAGTTGCAGCTAACAGCGATTGATACTTGGCCAATTTCTATATTAAACTACAACGAACGTTCCTTACAATCGTAAATTCAATACAACAGAAGCCTCTGATATCGACGTGATTTTTTTTTTTACTAAATGATAAATTTTTCGAGACGAAAGAGAGGAGAAAGTTTTTTTTTAACTAATTTTATTTTTCAAAGATGTGGGTGCAAAAATATTACTGAATAATTTTTTTTATAAAATATAATTTTTTTTTTTTTTAATTTAAAAAAAGCCTAACATTTAATTTTTCTTTATTAATTATTTCCTTCTTCTATCGTATTTCTATCTATTAATCTATTATTTTTAACATATTATCGAAATTTCTTTTACAATCTCACATTTAATATATTAAAAAAAAAATTAAAAAAAGTCAAATTGTTTCTTTAATAGAAAAAAACAAAAAAAAAATACTTTTTACTAAAAATAAAATGTTTGTGCTTTAAATCATCATTACTTTTTTCCAAGTCTTCTCTTTGTTTCTTCTCTCATATGATTAATCATGCACGAATGATTATCGTCGCGAGATCGTTAAGATCACGCAAGATAACGCCTTAATTTACGTACCCGTTGAATTGGACATGCCGCGTCTCTTTCTCTCGGTTTGTTCATAATAATATTATAACTTCCCCACACGGGAGAGAAGGCGTGTGTCTGTGATCTAGGCTAAACCGCGCCGGTCGTGTCGTAAGTGGGAGCATAACCCTCTCGTATCTCCGGTACCATTGTCATCTCGGGTGTCGCATTGCGAACACACACACCCGATATATACGCACGTGTGCGCGTCTGCATAAACACCAACGCATCGAGATGTAGATTCAAATCAGATTCGCTGAAGATTCCTGCCATGCGTCTGTATAAAAAGGCACATGGGGATGATATCCTTATCGAATTTGAAACGAATTATCTGTTGAAGGAAAATTTAATTGAAAGGGAAATAAAAAGATGCTAGCTTGTTATATATATCTTATATACACGCTCCCTTTTAAAGTTTGTGGAATCTGTGAGAATTATATTTTATTTGGATTTTTATTAATATTTTTTCTTTCGCATCTAAACTCTTGATTTAATTCGCCAACTTTTCGCTCACGCTCTTTGTCGAGGCGAGTTTGCGAGATCTCTCGGAGACCTCGTCGTGCAACCTACCTACCTACATAAACACGATGCTCCGCTTTGCTTTCCGTTCTCCTTACGAACATCGTATCGCACCTTCTCGAGAGACGGAGGAGGTGGAGGAGGAGGAAGAGACGCGGACTCGCGCAAAAAAGCTTCGCTGCTCGCAACGCAACCCAATTTCGTTAGCGGTAATATTTTCTACGCGTATCGACGTGATCGTAGGTCAAGGTTGATGTATCGGATCGAAACTCTCATTTATTTAACGGCCTCCTATGATCGAATTTTTCCGGCTGAGCACGAACTAAAATAAAGGACTATAAACTCGAGTAATAAATATAAATTTCAAGCGTTGCCATTTATCTCTGAAATTATTATTTTTCTCGACAATTAATATCTGAAACTTTTATATATTAAATAAATTATTTATTCTTTTTATATTTTATTTAATTACTATATTTAATTACTATTATTCAGTAAATATGTTTTCCTCCCTCGATATCTATATCTACGAAAATGTTAAATTTTTTTTACGACTGCGTATATCTGCCTGGAAAATCTGACGCAGTTGTACAACGCGAGAGGAACGGTACGCTCCAGAAGATCTCGCGTTACTTTCGCGTGTTTACACGCGCGGGTCTCGAGCGGGTGCTCTTAAGAGGGAAGCGTCCGCGCGGGCACGTCGTAGGCGCACAAATATACCGTGACGCAAAACAAATTATTATCCACCTCGCGATATATCTCACGGCCGCCTCATCGCCGCCGGGCTCGCGATCCCGCGATTTATGAATTAATACTTTACGTTATAATGCGACGAATATAGGCGCGCGACACGTATTCAATTAACGACGCGATGAAACGTTCTCATTAATCGCCGGTGACAATATTGACCCGCGGATCCGCGCGAATCCGATGATTATCGTGATTAATGCGAATTTTCATCCCGTCGTGTTTGCGGAGCTTCATTCCCCCCCCCCTCCCCCCTCCCCCTCCCCCGCGATTAATGGACCGAGGATCGGCGCATTCTGTTTCTCTCTCTCTTTCTCTCTCTCTACGCCCACCTCTTCCTCTTCCCTCTCCTTCCAATCCGCCTCCCTTCTCGCGAGCGAGGAGAATGCGACCACGCGGAAATCACGCGCCGTTCGTTACGCGTGTGTTCGATCGGCCGGGGATTATGCATGTGTGTATGTGTGTGTGTGGGCGCAATTTCAATGCACCCGTATACGTGACGCGCACAATGCACCCGTAACGAAGTCGTTTCGCTTGTCGTTATTGTCCGAAACTTAGCCTGCCAGTGCGAAAACAGCCTAAGAATGGGACGTCGTTTACACGCCGTTGATCGCATAGCGGTTCTTAATTATGTTGTTTGGCGTGAGTTTTAATTTCTCTCGCAGTTTATGCTCTTGATTGGTAAACGTAACATGCGAGTGATTCATAAATTCTGGGGATTTTTATATATATTTTTTTTCTGGGATTAATTCCTGCGTCTATGAATCTAAATAATTTTTTATAAGCTCTTTTTTCTTCGCTTTAGTATATTACTTCATGTTTATTCGATGTCCCAAGAACGTGCATGGAGAAAATTTTTCAGTACAAATTATATACATGAAAAATGCACACAATTAGCTTTCACATTTATTGTAAAGCTGGAATATAACAATAAGATATTTACTATTAAAAAAATTATAAATTATGAATTTCTTTTATTATTTGTTAACGATTATGCATTTGTTTGTGCATCTAAATATTTAAATAATTACACAATAGTCCTTTGTCAAATATAATATAATGCGTATATAATTATTGAATAAAAATATCGCGTCATTTCTTGTATATGTCAGGATGTTCCACGATTACAAAAAAGATATATATTAATATAATATATATATATAAATTAATATAATATATATATTAAAAATTATTATATAAAAATTAATATATAATATAAAATATATATTAAAAAAATTATATATTATAATTTTTAGTATAATATTTTCTCCGTGTACTCATACTTTACATGTGTAAAAGGAAAAAAAAAAGGTATCGAAAGAAACTGCGTAATCAAAGTTCAATCCTCCAACATACCACTTTGTTGCGTAATGCGACGTATCATATCTTATCATTCCTGTTGTTGTTACTTCGAGACAAGCTACAAATTTAAAATATTTATCCTTATTAGCTTTTTTCCAGGCAAGTTAAAATAATGTGAAGAAAACTTGTTGCACGTTTGTATTTAATTAATATAGACTATATTCTTTAAAATCTGTTCTTGAAAACTACTAGTTTTTTCCTTATCATATTTAAGACCCGCGCTCGATCTCGCATACGACATTATATTTTTTGTTGCTATCGCACATTGACAGATTGACTGCATAGTTTTCGTCTACGATCCGTCGAGCTCGCGCTCGCCGGGCGCGCTTGGTCCTCGAGCGGCGGATAATATTGCGGCACGGGGAGTGAAAGCGACACGGTGAACCCGCTTACGAGGTTACCCATGTACTTTTACTCCGAACCGAGCTGTATTATAGTGGCTACTTACCCGGCAGTCCCTGGCATAGTTATCACCAGAAATATCGCCGTGTTGGAAAGCCTACACGCAAAAGCCGTTCGCGCGACTCATTCGCTGCTCGCTCTCGAGAGAGAGAACTGCTCTCTTATCCGCCTTGTGATATATATATATATATATATATATAATTTTTTACTTCTGCGCGTGAAATCGTATTATCAAGAACGTTAGAAAACTGATTCAATCTGGGCGAACGTGGGCGACTTGTTTCTGACCTCCATAAAAATATTCAGGAGCTACCTGAGATAATCTTTTCAGGTTGTCTGTGCTTTGTCTAGTTCGTGAAGCTACAGCTAAAAGAGAAAATATCGGAGTCGTATTTCAACACATTTCTACCTCGTTTCTAGGATTTCATTTTTGAAATATCTTCCTTTTCTATTAATTTTATCTTTGTTTTATTCATGCTTTTAAAAGGTTTAGGATTAAAAATAGAATTTTTGATTGCTTACGAGGGAATAATATTCCAAAATATATTATACAAAAAATTATCTACACTACGGGAAATTATCTACACTGTGGTCGCGCGTGATAGAAAAATTATATTAAGAGTGAAACGCAACGTTGGTTGCCGCGTGGATTGTATCTTGAATAGCGACGTTACTTAAATTAAATTACTCGAGGGCTTTAAACGTGGCAGTGTCAAATTTTAAAGCTCCCCCTCCCCCGTTGTGTATGCGCGTTCGCGTTCCCGCATGGTTGGTTTCGGAATCGATTTTCATTATCGTTTTATCCGAGGCTTGGGAAGAGAAGAAGCTTTCTCTCCTCGGACAAAGCGGACGCCATATGCCGCCCTGGACAATGAAACGAGAGTCTCGTCGGAGGGCGCGCGAGCGTGTGTGTGTGTGTGTGTGTGTGTGTGTGCGTGTGTGTAGGGCCCCTCGGTTTCTCGGCCCCTCCGAGACGCGTCTCGATTCTTTCGGGATGTTCAACGATAGGGAACCCTTCGAGCCCTCTGGGTTTTCGCCCTCGCTGCTCGCTCTGTCCCGTCAACACGAGGGCGAAGAAACGAACCCCATCTCTCGTCCCTTCTCACCTCGAGGGGCGATTTTTCGTATGTGCGTAGATTCTTTTTTAACCGCTTGATTTAAAAATTAAACAAATTGATCCTTTTTTTTTATTTTAATAATACGGAAAAATTTCGTAATTTTAGAATAGAATTTTCTTCTAATCGCTCGTTCACTGATATAAATGAATATTTGATATTGATATAAATGAATATTATTAAATATTATGAAATTGATATAAATGAATATCATTAAAATCGTTTTATTTTAGCAATATCGGAAAATTTAGCGATTTCAGAATTATAAATCTTTAATTTTGGAACAGAATATCACGAAAATTATTGCAGTGAGAGATGTATCGTGCATTACATAATTATTTTACTTAAAAGGACTATAATATATTTTGGAATATAACGAAACTATCTCTTTGTATAGTTCTTGTGCGATATAAAATGTGTGAACACAAAATAAAATTAAAAAAAAAAAACCTATACGCCTATACACCTTTTTGGTAATTTAAAGTTTTCTTTTTTGCGACAACAAAATTATAAGATTAATCAAAATCATTTCGAGTTTCACAGTGCATTAAGGGGTTAATCGCGCTTCGGATATCACGAATGGAGGAGCGCGATGCAATCAGCGAGAATTAATGCGCCCACCGTCGCCGATATCGCGTCTCGCCGAACTCCGGCAGAAGTTTCCGTGGTAATCGCCTTCGCGTTCGCTCCACTTTCGTGGAAAAGCCGTGAAACGAGTTATCGCGAAGCGGTTCGGATGTTCGCGAAGTTCCTCGTCGGCGGTTTTGGAGTCGCACTCGCGCACAGCTGTGCCATTCTCTCTCTCTTTCTCTCTCTTGTTCTTTCTCTCTCCTCAACCGCCCTTCGCTGTCCCTTCTACTTCACGATCCGAACGGATTTACATGCACAGTGCGTCTCGTTTTCGTGGTAAGGACGAGAGAATGAATCTCCTCTCGTCCTTGTTCCCTCCAAGGGCACTATCACCATCATCATCATCATCATCTGCTACTGTACATGTACCACCCACCGAGAGACAGACGACCGAGGGATCCTAAATGCAACCTAAGCGAGTCGGGGATAAATACGATCTGGGATTCCGGACTGTGCCCTGTGTTAGCTTATATATAACGAATGATTCTTTCCAAAATGGAGGAGAAATCGAAGGCAAGATGTATTGCAATCGACCTCTCTCGGCAGTCTTTGAATTACTCGCTGGGAATAATACGTATATAGAATAATATAGAATAAAAATATTTGTCATTTTTTTATTCATGTATTAACGCGAGAAAGAAAAATTTAAATTAATATAAACATAAAAATGTGCCAAATAATTCCGTGTAAATAATATTCGATTTTTATTTTTTTAATGATAAAATAAAAATTGATTTGTTTTTAAGAAAATCTAGAAAAGGAATTCTACTGTTTTTTTGTACAGAGAGAGAGAGAGAGAGGGGGGAGGGGGAGAGAGAGAGAGAAAAAGAGAAAATTATAGATACTAAATAATTATATAGATATTAAATAATTGTCACAAATTGTTCGGATTTACTGCTTCAAGCTTTTTTTTTTTTTTAAACAAAAACAATTAATTTTTTATACGGAAATAAAAGTCGATATGTTATTTATATAAAACAATTTTATAATCGAAATAAAGTAATTTATTTCCAGCAGAATTATATTTTATAGACTTGAAGATATATTTTGTATTTCTAAATTATTTATATAAACTTTATATACATTTTTTAACAAATTCTATTTTATTGTTATTTCGATGTAATTCATAAAAACAAGTCTATTCTAATTTAGTAACAAAAGTATAATCTTTTGTTGCGTATATCTGAAAAATACGGTTACGAGATATCATCCGACGCTCGTAATCTAGAATATTCAAAGATTTACAAGGACCTTTGGTCAGAGTCAAGTAATGATCAAGGGTCATCGTGTCGAATCTTTTGTGACGTCTCCCTTTCCCTTTTTCTTGCCTCAAATATTAACCTACGGACAACAGATTGAGCGGTTTAATACTGATTCAATCGATGCCGATACGATTCCTGTGATCGAGAGATTTATAGCAAACCAGTTCGACTACTCTTACTTGACCTTACACATTATTCTTTTAATTCGATATTAACGACGCGCGTTATTCGGTGTAAGGACGATAAGAGCGATGTAACGCCATACAAATTTGCTTATCCGAACATTCTCCAAACGTGCGAACATGATCCTTACAAAAATCAACTTTCCGAGGCAATGTAATTGATATTGTGATGTAATACAGGTGGAATTCCGATAAGTTCTTTTAGGGGAAACCATTCAAAGAGAATGAGACTTAATAAAGATATATATTTATATAATAAAATAAAAAAATAAAACAAGTAATAAAAGATGAATATATAAAAATAAAATACAAGCAGAATGGGAGGAGTGAAAAGTATAATATTGTCGAATACATGAAGATAATAACAGATAAATAATAAGATAATAACAAAAAATCGAAAATTGTCAAATTTTTGATATCACGAAGGCTAAAAATAAAAAACAAAAAAAAAAAAATAAAAATATGTATTATAAGTAAATATTTATAAGTAAATAAGTAAATAAAAAATATATATAATGAAAAAAATATTATAAATGAATATTTATATATATCTGACATCTGTATAGTGTATTGGTGTTTTTTTTCTTTCTGTCGAAAATTTCGATTCTTATATATTCCGCGTTTTACAGCTTATATACCGTTATGTCCACTCATTTTTAACTTGTGTCACGGTCCTAACGTCAAAGTTCCCCAATCGACATCTATCTAATCGATCGTTGATGACACCTGGCCTAGTGGTACAGTTACAACGAGTGGGAGTGGGTATTAAACATCGCGGCTACGAGAGAGGATCGAGGTTAACGATAAGTTCTTCTCTCTCTTTCTCTCATTCTCTCTCTTGTCGCGAACCGATGAACTTTTTCATAAGCGGAGAATCAACGGTAACGTCGAGAGCGAATTATCGATCCGGATGACATCTGGGGAAAATGTGCTCGTGGCAGTATCCTGCCGGTGACTTATGAGCTTTGAGATTACGATAACAATCGAGAAAAAGGAGGTAACGATATTGAAAGAATGTATTGTACTCAGAGTGACTAAAGTTGAAAGTTTTTAACGTGACAATACTCTGCCTTAAATAAAGTAAAAAATTCTGCTTTATTAAAGAATTAATAAAGTAAATTCGAACATAAATCAATCGATTAATTATACTTATTTAATTTTAATTATTGTTACGAATTATGATGTAATCTAATTTAGAGGGATTACTAGCGAAACTTTCAATAGTCGACGGTATCAAAATTTAATTCAGGGTCTAATGATCGCTTATACAACGCTCTGCGCTGATTCTCCTCGTAACTTTCAAAAGTTTGAGCGAAATATATATATCGTGGTATCTTCAATCGACATTATTCACAGTCCTCTCTTAATTACATTAGGGCGATACGCTTCCCCGGGGCTGAACAGAGACTGGGCGCTGGAATTGTTTCCACAAAATTGCGACACGACACCGTTTCACCGCTGCTAATTCACCGAGGAGATTTATGCTAGCCGCCGCGCTTTAACTCCCTCGACTCCCCCGCGTTCCTCTCGGCACCGACCCACTTTTCCCATTATCGTAGCGTAACTATCGTCGGCCGGTATCGCCGATAAAAATCGGCCCGCGCGCGTCTGTCAAAAGGTCGTCGAGAGCGTCGCGTCTTTTCCCTGTCGTTTCACAAGAGAACGCCGCATCCAACATGGATCTATGTAATAATGATTTTAAGCCAATCTTAGTTCTCCTAGGGTATAAAATATTTCTCGAGTATCTCTATTTTTATTCGCGTTTCAGGCCAATCTGATAAAGTTTTAATTCAAGCGTCTCTCTCTAATCGCATGAAAAACAGCTCACATATACATACATAATTTCAGTAATTTGCATTTTTTAACGCTATAAAAATTCGGGAAAATGAATTCTATATAAATATGTAACAGATCATTCTCGCGCATCCAATTCATTCGGATTATTTACTGGAGCCGCAAGAATCCTTGATAAAGGAGATCTGGGATCCATTCACACGGCATTCGGCGCGCGATAGGAAAACGGATTCTGGATCACAAATATATATATATAGATTCGAAGCAGGGGGTAGCGGGTGAAGAGAGCGTATATCATACATTGCTGTTTGAAAAGCTCAACGGAGGAGGAGCCCCTTCTCCTTCACATTGTGACTGTGTATTATAGAGGCTCGAAAAACGAGGCAAAGCGAGGTGAAGAGAGCTGACCTACTGTGGCAAGTGGCTCAGGGCCGTCGTTGTCCAAATCGTCCCCCCCCCCCGATTGTCCCCTCCCACCGGGCATTCTCTCTCCATCCGGTACCACGCGGCAATATTCAGGTCTGTCTCTTTCTTTTTCCTTCTCCTTTTCGAACGTAATAACCCTCGTAGTCACTTTGTCCTCCTCCTCTTTCTCTTTCCCCATCAATCTCTCCTGCTTCTTTTCCCTTTACCCTTTTCTATAAGTTGCGATCAAGATTTTCGCTAACGTTCCCGATAAGCCAAATGGACCGTAACGCCCGGACGATAATGCCCGGAGTCTATCATGACGTCGTTCCCGCGTGATAATAGCGTACCGATTTTAGAGCGATTGGAGGAGAACGCCTCTGTATAAGCGCGAGGGTGAAAGCTTCGATAATTGAGAACGATATAGATCCGAGCCGCGAGAATATCGAGTTGATATATGGCGGTCCCCTTCCTGAGAGAGTGCTTTCTAGTCAATTCCAAATAGAGGCATTGCTCAATGTACGGCATTGCAAATGAGCCTATTATAGCGTAGCTTATTTACCCGTTTTAGCATCCGCTTTTACATTTTATTACTTCGATTGTGTGCGCGAGAAAGAGCGTACAAGAAGTAAAAAACAAAATATTACTACCTCGAACGCTAAGAAGTTATTTTTTTCAACATATTCTCTCTATTTTGTGATTTTAATTAATCGAATTTTATTGATATTTCAATTAACTTTGTATAAAAGTTCTACAAAATTAAATTTTGTTTATTTCGAATTAATAGATTCTTTTTTTGCTCACGATACTTGCATTTTTTTGCTAAAGAAACATAATACAATTTATTTGGTCCAGTTAATGCGATAATACAGCCATGTATCATTAGCGAGGTCTGATTCAATATCCTCGGATTCGTGACCGGCTCTCTTGCGCTTTTTTGCGCACGGGTCGATGTAAGTACGCCCACCCGAGGAGGAAAGTGAATCAGCGTCGGTTGCCGAGTGAAAATCATCTAGTGAAAATGTGAAGGTCGGATAGAGTGGCGATTTGAAAGTTCTGTCGTAGCTTCCAGCTACAAACCGATTTTCACTCTGCCATCGTCGTCGTAGGTATCCCCCGTGAAACGTACGGCAAAAGGTCGGATTATCGTGGCTTATTACAAGACTCTAGGTACCACTTTTACATGCACGCGCGATCATAGTTGACGAACGTAGCGAATTACTCCGATAAACGATACACGTCGATTTTTACACTGATATATTTTTATGCAGAGAAAATAGAAATAAAAAAAAAATATATATATATATATATAAATTTTTTTTTACATCTTCGAAGAAAGAAGGAGAAATATGTCTATTTTAAAAATAATATAAATGATAATCAAGTTACAATTTGCTTACCGCATATCGTTGCTCCGTACTTCGTTCGATGTTTTTTTAGACCTTCTCTTCTTTTTGTTCATCCTTCGCTGTCTCCTTGTGGCACTCACACTCACTCACGAAAACACAATTAATTATAGTCATATACGTAATAATCGCGAGACACTTTGCATGACATTCCCGATCGCGGAACAATTATAGATGATACGCACTTTATTATATCGTAAAAAAAAGAGCAATGCGAAAAGTACGTTTCACTCAACGTTTACACTCATTACAACAGTGCTACCTTTATTGCTGATATGTGTATAATATATACATGAATCCAATAAAATGCCAATAAAACATGAATCGTAAGCTCGAAAGAGTAAAGTGATGAAGTTATGATAAAACAATTATTTATGTCGCGATATCTCAATATTAATTTGAGTGTAAAAATGTTAAGAGTTTCTTTTATATCTCATGGGATGCTATTCAGATCTCTAAATAAAAGGCCGGAAACTCGAAAAATCTATCTCTCTCAATACTTGGATATATCTTTATATGACATGCGAAAAATTGTAGTTTTTCTATTTTATATTTTATATGTAAAGTACTATATATACATATATAATTTAAATACATATATAATTATATGTATACATATATAATTTCTTTATTATGCAATATATTTTTTTTTATCTGTAAAATACGCAGTTAAATGTGAATTTATAATGCTTCGATTTTATATCATCAATTTTCCAGATTTATGTATTTATATATTCTCCGGTTTCTGATTTCAGAAGTTTTTGTTGTATGCATCATCCTTAAGTGATATCAGGGCGAAGCAAACTATGCTGATGAGTAAGTAGATGCACATATAAAAAAAAATTTTTTAATAAATGCTGATTAATTTTGTACGATGCGGACTATCTTTAATTTAGCATTTGCTTTAATCTTTAAATTATTGGCCAAAACAGTTTATTTATATCCGAAAAGAAGCGCTATTTTATTAGTAAAATATTACTAATAACTGATAAATTATTAACGTATTAAATATTAATATCGCAAATATTATATTAAATTCTGGTATTAATGTACAGATGAATTCAAAAATATTCTCTTTAATAGAGGCATAAATTTTATTTAAATTAATATGTTTTAAAATCAAAATTAAAATTAAAATTAAGATTGAAACGTTATCAAAGGTACTTAAGAGTTTGATCTAATTTTTCACGGCTGTTTACGTCAAGTTTCAATTTAAGTGAGACATCTCCTGTCGGCTAGTGTCGCCGACGCCTCTTCCGCATAGTTGATCGCAATTCCGCGCGCGGAATTGCGAGCGTTATTTCTTGATCGGGACGTTGATGCTTGCGCGGTGAATCTCGGCCGCGAATACTTTATAAGCGTCAGGAGAGATAGAGAGAGACGATGAAGAAGAAAAAAGAAGAGGAAGAAGCGGCAATTTGTACCGTTGCACGCGTGAACGACAATATTTCACAGCTATTGTAGATATACTCGAAAGTGACATCATTCGTCCTCGCGCTTACGTAAAGATATCGGCGTTGTGTCCGTCACTAACGTCGGTGATCCTTACGTGATTTCTTACTACATACCCGTGCATTTAGCACGAGGCACGTTTTTAACACTCCCGTAAAGATTAACAGCTGCACGAGCAATCGTCCCCGATAATCGGGAAATAATTAATAAAAAAATATATATTTATAAACGTTGCATCGAAATCACAATTTTTTACGTAATCAAGGTGTTCTTAGAATAATTATGTTTAGAATAATTATATTATCAATTTAATTTATTATCGTATTACTACAAAGCGACACTCTTATTTTCAAAAAAATTGTGCTAGAATTTTAATTTAAAGTTATAATATTAATGCATATATGAAATAAAAATTAGAAAGATACGAAGGACGTTTTCACATAACATTTCCACGAAACTCTTTCGACGTGGCAGGATATTTAAGATCGACCATCGGCATGACCATATTCGCATACCCACTCGGTCGCGTCAGCGTCGCATCGTTCCCATCATCGGAAAGGTTAACTGTTTGATTAGATTAGCGTGGCGTGCAAATAACGGCGGCGGATCGGCCTCGGGTTCGTACGACCATGCCGGATCGTTAGGTAGGCTTTTTGTCGAAAACCTCCGGAAAGGACGGCGGGAAAGAAAGCCGCCGCCGCCGCGCCGCTTCCGGGATCGGTAGAGTGGAGCATAATGGGCGAGGGCGAGCACGTATCTGCAGCTTATAGCGACCATCCAAATGGTTATTTTCGACTCGGTGAGGTCGTCTAGGACGTGGTAAAACGAGCACTCGAGGACACGTCCTCTGTGTGTGCGTGTGCGTACGCACACATGTGCGACGACGTGTGTTCCTCTCGCCGTTTCCATTCATTCTACACACATGGCCGAGCCCACGCGGAGATGTAACTTTAACGCGACCTCCGGCGTTTCCTGTTTCTCCGATCGACGATCGATCGACGATGATCGATGCGAGAAAATGGGAAAAGTTTGAATTATTCGGAGGCGACCTTTCTTCGAAAGATTCCCAAGATATGGTACAAGTATATCTAAATTAGAGAAGCACATTCGAGATATAAAATGTAAAATATTCAAAATGTAAAATATTGAAAGTTGATTTATATAAAAAATCAAAGCATATAAAATTCAAATTTTGATTGGTGAAGGAAGTAAAAAGTTGTGTAAAAAGAAGTCTAAATTCGAGGATTAAATAGTATTTTTTTTTGTTAAATAAATAAATAAATAAATATATATATA
>JBCEZX010000043.1:701414-722644 GCA_039654345.1 Cataglyphis cursor | reverse complement strand
CTCTCTCTCTCTCTCTCTCTCTCTCTCTCTCTCTCTCTCTCTCTCTCTCTCTCTCTCTCTTTCTCTCTTTCTCTCTTTTAAAGCGGAGATCGCCTAACGCGCGCGCGATGCCTTGGCCCACAAGAGAGGAGAGGAGCCGACCTCATTTTTATTACAATTCAAACGCGCCCTCCCACCTGTCCTCCCAGAAGAAATGTCAGCGATTGTCGATGGAATCGGGCACATGGAGAAATCTCTTTCGTCGATATGAATAATATAGCCAGAGTTTGTCTCTCCGTTGGGAATCCGTATTTCTTCGTGCGCGATTCGATTGTATATCGAGAGATTAACTTTAAAATTTAATCCAATGCATTTTTTATGAGGCGCGCGCTTTATGCAAAAATAAAAAGCGAAGAATGATATTGTGAGATCGTTGACTTTACGTGTCGCACGTTTATATATACATATATATGTTTATTTCGCTCGTGCTGCCGGAGAGAGAGTGCTAAACAGAGACGCGTGTCAGCTACACAATGAAGAAAGTGGAAAACAACGGCTGCCATTTAAGTCAATTATATTAAGGGAAAGTTGAGACTCTAGATCGGGTGTAGAAAACGCGATAAGATAAAAGATATATCCGCATAAATCTCGATGAGTTTCCGTATTCGGTGAATAGTGAAATCCGTATCGCGAACGCGCGAGACTAACTTTCAATATCGCGATCGGGACAATTCGTGCGAGGGAGTCGTACATTGGACTCCTTTGAGACCGATCGTTTCGATATCCCACATTTCTCGATGATCTAAGCGCGAATCAACATCGTGAGAAACGCGCTTGCATCTCTCGCGCGATATATTCGCCACCGCGTATAGAGCGTGTCCTACGACGGGTGTTCTAACGGTCTTCTGCCTTGACCGAGTTGAGCGAGGTCCGTGTCAGATCCCCGCGTCTTGACTTTGACTCCGTTTTATCGTAAAAGTCATTTCCACGATCAATTACCCGACCGTGAAGCGGCGACGAGCCCGAGGAGTCTCCGTTGTAACCCTCTTCTCTTTCGTCGACGGTGGATTTATACAGATATTTAGTTAACCGCACGTGCAACGTTATCGAACGTTTATTTATCGACGAGACGTGTTTCCGTAATGTGTAACTCGTAAAAGCTCCTTCTCGACCTTCCTCCTACGATCGATTCTCATCTCTCTCCCTTGGAGCGAATCCAACTCTCGTAATGAACGAGTCATTAATCGTTTTAATCTCTCGCGATTCGCGAAAAAAAAAGCAATTCCCGTAAATAAATTGATATCAGGTATCCTGACGATCGTGACGTTCCAAAGACAAGCCACAGTCGGTTTTCGATATTGATTGATTCGCGTTAAATATACGGCTTTTAAATAGAAAAGTTACAAGGCCCGCAGGTTAATATATTCCGTTTTTTTACCTCGCATTGTTAACGGGATAACAATCGACTTCCGTCGTATGAATAACGAGAGTTGGAGAAATATAATTCGCAGTTTATAACGCGAAGCGAGCGCGATTGTCGAGTTAATGGTCGACACCTCATCTCCGCGGAGCTTTCACGAGGAAATGCCCGGACGGGAGGAAGCCAGGTGGGCGAGCAGCTCTCCGCTTCGTCGACACGAGCCGCGATATTTTTCACGGTTTTATTTTCCTTAATAGAAATTACCGGTGCATTCTCGGCAGATGTCTTTGGGCGCCACGCGCGTGCAAGAACAATGAGCGATAAAAAAGAAAAAAATAGAAAAATTGCGCAGTCTCGCGGAAATGCATGGAGGCTACCTAAATAATGGTAGACCGACGTGTTTGCGACTTTGTCGAGTTCGCGCTTTGGATCTCTCTTTAACCGCTTCACTTGGCATTTAATCGACGGCCGTGAGGAGCACATACATTTACAAGCGTCTATTTGCATACGAATAGTCCGACAGGTCGGACAAAAGCATCAATAATTTATCTCGTAGAGAGAGAGAGGGAGAGAGGGAGAGAGAGAGAGAGAGAGAGACTAGTTTATAATAAAGTGATTAATTAAAATGAATATTGTATGTACGCACGTACGAACGAAATATATTCGTAATTAAGGAATGAGAATTTTAATATATATTCATCAATTTGATTTGCAATGAATATATAAAATATGTTTGCTTTAATAGATTTATAAATATACGAAATTTATACATGTACAAAACTGTTCTTTGTCATCACGTAATAAATCTTACACAATATTGTGATGTATCAAGGATATTTTGACGCATTAATCTTAAACCAGATTGTCGAACAATTTATCTAAATTTCTCTCTCTCTCTCTCTCTCTCTCTTTCTCTTCTTTTCTCTTCACGTTACATTTAACGCAATTACATGTCTTAATTTACATTTCACCGTCTACATTCGTAGCTGAACATCAGCTTTATATTGATGTATGTGCATTATACCTAATAACAGCGATATCATATCAGCGATACATCTCAATTTGCGTCTTTTATCTTTCCTATTCGCGCGCATAATTCATGATGACCGGAGCCAGTCGGCATTAATCAGACATCGTTCGACATGTCGACGGGAACGTTGCTCCAGACTTCCCTGCCGTGTCGTGAAATCGCATCGGCAGCTCGTCGTAGCACAGCATAGTATATAGCAATGATGGCGAAGGTGGTGATGGTGGTGGTTGTGTACGCTCGCTCTCATTAGCCATGGCGGGCGCACGACATGGTGTGGTACCACCACCACCACCATCATCACCACCACTACTACCATCGGCACAGCCGCCACCGCCGCATAGCATAGGTGGTAGCTTCGTTCTATCGACCGAACGAGGCGGCTCGGCTCTCTCGTCCCGTGACCTGACCTCGTCTGAACCCTCCGCCACTGCTCTGCCGCTGGCTACGTCTCGCTCTCTCTCTCTCTCTCTCTCTCTCTTTCTCTTCTTCTGTTTCTCTCTCTTCTCTCTTTCCATTTCGCTCGTTCTAACGCGATCACCTCTCCCGGCATTACGAGCAGTCGCCCTTCTCTCTTCTTCCAACATCATCGCCATCGTCGTCGTTTTCCGCCCCCGCCTTCCGTGGAGAGCGCTCTTTCCTCCTCTCCGACCCCCTCTCCCCCTCCCACCGTCCCCCCTTGACACTTTCTATACGATATTAGCTTGCCCGAACTGGAACAACGCCCCGAAACTTTGAACAATCGTGTAATCCGCTTTGCTCGCACTTATCTCGAAGTTTGTTTTCCGCTTCCTAAGATTTTTTATTCCTCTCATTTAATTAATCTATCGTTATTCGTCACTTCTCGTCATTGTCATTCTTATTTCTATCCTCTGTGTCATCGACACTCGCTTTTCATTATTTACTTTGCGTTTTATTTGTTTATTTTTTTATCAAAGTACTGGTAATATAATTTGTCTTGTATTAATTATACGTAGCGTTTCTTTCTTTGTCTCTATCGCTTGCATGTCACATTTTTATTACGTTGAAAAAAATTGCTGGATTGTTGGATGCGTTTGTGACAAAGAACAAAGAATGGGCACATACACTGCCAGACATAATTATGCGAAACAATCAACTCGGTTAATAGATAACTTTGAGAAAATTACTTTCCTCTATATCAATTGCCTCTGTGAAAATTTCTCATTTCGCCACGCTGTTTTACTCGCTAATAAATTATCAAGCACTTTTTTCGAGATACATCGGAGATATATTAGAATATTTTCATCTTTTCACGCGTAAATTCGATTAAATTTTAATCTTAATCTTATTTAACATATCGATTTAAATTCTATTTCTAGTGTATACATTTTCGTGTATTTCTATTTTAGTGTATACAATTTAGGAAATGAAAATAATATATTGTTGACGTTTTTAATTCCGATTTTTTTGCTTTATCCGCGACTATCAAGCTCGCGCTTTCGAAGTAATCTCGAGTTGAAAATCGCCTATTGTCGTATTTAAGTGCTAAATGAACGCGCTATAAACGCGACCTTTAGTCACTGGATTATCCACGCGTGATTGTGCGGCCGACTTACACTCGCACAGTTCTCCACACATTCAGAGAAGTTTTGCGCGCCCATAATGCCGGCAATAAGGTAGCCATATAACTATACCTGTATTACAGTACGTTCTCAATTTTACTTATCCACGACAGAAATTACTCCAAACTTTTCGCGGAGATACATATAAACTCTGTCGTCAAATTATAGTCCGAGAATATCAGTGAAATACGAATTTACGAGCTAGAGCGGTTAAGCTTAAATGCTCAAATTTACGAAACTTTCCTAATTCGAAGTTTTTTCCAGACAGATAATAAAAATAAGACTGAATGTCAGAAAAAACAAAAGCTAGAAATTGAGAGAAAAGCGCGAAATAAGAAGTGTGTGGAGCGCTTCCTTGCGGAAAGAATGACGTTCGTACGTCAAGAAATCTATACCATATCAGTACATCTGTGCATATTAATATATTAGCACAGGCGATATAAAGTCTTTAATAATAATAATGGCACAAACAGCGAGAAAACGTGGCGCACGCGAACAAAAGAAATAGAAATAGCGGCGACCCATTAGAGGGTATAGGAGACGCGACCCTTGCACGCTGCGGAGTGGATGGGGCTCAGGGTCGTTTTTCAAGGGGGTCAAGGGGAGTCTCCGTCCCGAGGACACGCTTATTAATATCAACCTCTCTAACTCAAGTTCGAAAATGTCCAATTTTTCCCACGTTTCAATTCTCTCTTTGGAAGCTGCCATTCTCTGAAAAGAAGCTGAAGCTCGTTGACTGATTCGAAAGATCCAAATGACAGTTTTTATTGCAAGTTAAAAAAGTTATTTTATTTTAGATTTATATCTTTCTTGAAATTATGTTAATTATTATTATTATTAATGTGATTTAGAATTATAATATATTATTTTTGTTTAATTATTAATAAACTATTTTATAATTTTTTAAATTTATGGATATATTTATTTTGTTTTATCGATAAAAATTATGTTTTTATTTTATATATAAAATCAGAAGCAATTTTATTAATTATGTAGATTAATATTTTCGCAAAATTATAATATATTTATAAGCTTTTTGTCATTTAATTTTTGTATAATTTAATTTTGACCTCTTTTTTTAATGACTTTTAATAAATTCTTTCATCGTTTATTGCGCAAGAAACAAGACACTTATCAAGAAACAAAGACACTTCCTGATAAAAAAAGTAATTATTCATTCTGCTATTATATATTCTTGAATTATCTCTATTCTTGTAATTATCTTATGTCAGCTTTTTTATCAAGGTTTTCACCTTTGCTCTAGAATCCGGTGAGGGAGAGATAATTGCTGTTTTGGCTGTATTTTTTTTCTCGGATCGGCATAACTCTATCGGTGTGTACACATACCGGATGCTCGTCTGCGGTGCGGTAAATCGTCGAACGCGTTTTGGCCGAAATATATTCCGGTTTCTCTCCCGGTATTATCGTTCTCACAATGTCACGACCGTCGTGCGTGATTCCGGCACGACGTCACGGTCCCATTGACGCCGACCCCTCCGAGAGGAAGGCACCTTAAACGGATTCGTAAAACATTTTCGTGACCCCTTTTTCACGTAATTTCGACGAACAACGGAGGCAGTCGCGCTGCTCTCTCAAATGATTTCCGGTGTCGATGCCGCCGAAAGCTATTCAATGCCTATCATATGTATCGTCGCGTATACGTGTCCGGAATACGCAAGCCAATCCCTTGTATTCTGTTGCGTGTTAAGCCGAGGGATTATACATTTAATTTTTATCGAATATTTTATCAAAATTCTGAAACTGAATTAGAAAATAAAGTTTTTCGTATAACGCTCGTAAAATCGTTCGTAAAACCCGAAATCCGACCCTTTTGAACACGAGGAACGCGTGTTTCTATTCGAGGAGGATTTCCACACGCTAACCGAATAATCGAGAGGGATCCACCCTCTCTCGGATCCCTTCCTTTTTAGATATGTAGACCCTCGTCTTTCGAGTGAAGGACTCGGTTTATCCTCTTTCCCCTTAATTCTCCACCGGGTGTGCCTTTGTCGAAAGTAACAGCGTAAAGTACGCTCAAGGTCTCATTTGTATTATATGTGCGTTTACCCACACACAATAACATAATAACATACTGCATACATGATAGAACATGACATATTAATCTTATTGTTAATCTACAAAATTGTTGAAAAATAAATTTCTCCACGTTTTTTTTTCGATTTTATAATATGCAATAATATCGTAATATTTATCCTAATTTAAAGGAAATTCTTATAGCACGTCTATCTTAATCGACGTAAGATTTTAACAAATCAAAAAAGATTTGCTTCTCCTTAATTTTGCTTTGAAAACTGACGAAGGATGATTCGAATTCGTCGATCGCGATTACGAAACAACCTCGAGTGATCGAAATTCAGGAAACGGCGTTTAATAACAATTTCGGAGCACACATGCTCGCGGGGCAGAATTTCCTGCAGAGGGAGGAGTAGAAAGGGTCGAGAAGGAAGGGAGAGGGAGCCTTGAGTGAGCGAGATGGACGGAATGAAGGGAGATCGTATCGTCCCGTTCTGGCACGACACGAGGTCGCGGAGCGAGCCGAGCGCGGCCGAGCCTTCGTACTCGGTAGTGGGGATCGGCGGGAGTGGGGATAGTCGGGAGTGGGGATCGTCGGGCGTTCAGTAGCTGCGTTCAGTCGAGTCAGCGCCGTCGCAGTCGGAAGGTCGTAGTCGCGTGCTGTCGCGTGGAGTCACTCGACGCGGCCGAGGAACAAGGGAGAGAGAAAGAAAGACAGGCGCTCGACATAATTACGTTATAGGAAATTTATACGTACGGTTCAATTCGGCGGCTTGACGAGGCGAGACGACGAGTGAAACGAGAGAAAGGAAGAGAGTGACGGAACGAGAAAGAACGAAGCGTAGTTTGGTGGTTCGATAGAGAGAGAGAGAGGAGAGAGAGAGAGAGAGAGAGAGAGAAAAAGCTTTGCGCCGCCTCCTCGCTCTTCTCCTCCGAATTGATTCCAAGAACGTCGTCGTCGTTCGCGCATCGCTAACCGCGACGCGATCTCGTCGCCACGTTCGCTACGACCGTCGCGCTACTTCACCGGAAAGTCACCTTCGTCGTCGTCGTCGTCGTCATTGTTCTCGACACGGATACACGATAGTGTGAAAATGCGGTAGTGACAGTGAGACAGAGTGAAAATAGATTCGGAATTTGTCGAAAGAGCAGCCAGAATAATCGTTGTGTCGCGCGAGTCACGTCAGTCTCAATTCGTGCCCGATTGAATCCGGCGCCGGTCGACCGACGGAGAGATAGAAAAGGTGAAAGAGTGGCGGGAGAGGGGGGGGGGTGGGAGGGAGGAAAGGGGAGAAGGAGAGGAGATTGCTCTCTTGGCGCGACACAGCCGGAAGAGTTATGACGAGCTCGCGCTCCATTCAAGGACGAAGAATTGTTCGCGCGCATGTGTCCAGTAGTGGGATATAGTGTCAACGACAAGTCGCCGCTCGCAGATCTGGATACCTTGCTGTCGACACCCGCCGGGCCCGGATTGTCTCATGTCAGGATGGCGCTGGCGCGGTACGTACACTCATACAGAGCTCACCGTTGTCGGAGCTAGGGTGGGTCTTCGTCCGTCCGGGACTAACCACCGAAGGGGCGGAGGGAAGGGGGAGGACGGGAAGGAGAGAGAGAGGGAGGGGAACGTTTGTGTCTGTTTGACCGGTACGCGGAGAGTAATCGCATCGATCCGGCGAGCCGGTAGCGGCGAACACGCGACAAAGACGTCCCTTCCCTTCCCTTCCCCGAATTTCTCTCACCCCTCGACAATAATTGCACCGGCTGTTAAAATCTCTGCGATCGTTCGCACCGAGCGATTCGTCCTTAGAGATTTTTTTTTATCCCGCGTGTTTACAAATATATTTTGGGAGGAAGGGATTGAATGAAAAACATCTATACGTATAATTGCGAATAAATAAACATGAGGCGAGGGAGAAAGAGAGAGAGAGAGAGAGAGGGAGGGAGGGGAAGAGAAAAAGAGAGATATGGTTTTTAAAAGGATAACACTTCGAGAATTGCTGCGAAGCTTTCGAGGAATTCGCCTCGACGAAGGCGCGACGGTCAACGACCCGTCGTCCCTTCGTCGAGGATAGCGGCCAAGTATCACGATGGCCATTAGCCGTCCGTTTCGTTCTTTTGTCCGTCCCGGTGCGCTCTTTCTCTCTCTCTCTCTCTCTCTATCCCTCCGGTCGTCGCGCGATTCGCATTCGCACTGGCTGACTGGAAAGTTCTTGGTCAAGTCGCGCGAGCGAAGGAGCCGCGGAATCAAGGTGAATACACCTTTTTACGTTAGACTCCGACCTTCCTGAGGCTGCCTGATGTGGGCTCCGTCACGGCTCGGCGATTCTGCCTGCTTTCGATATAGACACGTTCGACCGTGAATGCCGAGAGCGCGACTCGATGGAATTCGAATGTAGAAAACGGCTTTATATTCGTGTTGTTGTATTTGAAGCGTTTCTTCGTCGGAGGAACCGCGACGAATTGACAGTTCTTGTCGAAAGTGGCGGAATTTGGAGATAATCATCCAGAGGGAATGAGAGAAACGGTTTCCAAATATTTGTAAATAAATAAATTAATGTTTTTATCGTGCGCCGAAAACGCTTTAAAGTATCCGATGTTTATGTCTGAAAGTTATTCGCAAAACTTTTAATTTTTTATAATTTTAAGCAATTTTAAAATGTTGAAAGACGCATCTTGTCGTTTCACATAAGCATTTACAGAAATATAATGCTTCCAATATGAAGCATTGAAAATATGTAAACAATATGATAAGCCTCGTCATGTGTGATTAATCGGAATGTCACGAAAAATATTTGGCCCCGGCTCGCCTTTTTTTAGCTCGTGACACATTTTTCGGGCCAGCTGCGATTTTTATTATTATTTTATGGCTGCATTCATTAAGCACATTATTAAAAATATTTAATAAGTATTAAAAATTTTCAAAAAAGAGATGACAGTTTTGACGTTCGCTCCGCGATTTTGTACGTCCTCCTGTGGTATTTAACGAAAGGAGAGAAGCTTCATAAAATTACCATTACATTTTTATTATCTACCTTTATCGAGCTATTGATGCCGATTGCATCGACACAAGTCACGAAGCTTCTTCAAGTAAGGTCTGTTTATTATTTCAAGTATTTATTTATATTTTACGTGTTGCCGCATTTTCCTGTGTATATATTCGACATAAACACGCGATCCTTTCGCCCGCGAATTCTAACGTGTGTTCGCGAATTACATCGTCACATCGTGTACATCGAAAATCGGCTCGATCGTAATCAACGATATTTCTGGTTTCGTCACTGGGGAACGATCTTTATACCGTTAGTCATTACTTCCTGCTTGTGCACATACGCCTCTCCATCGATACGACTCGAAAGCGGTGAATCACGAGACTATAAACGGATTCTCTCCCTCGGAGACCCATCCCTCCACGATTATGTATGATTTAACGGCCGCGATATATGTCAGCGCGTTATTTTTAGATTTGTACCTGCGCCGAGTGTGTCCTTGACATTGCTACGCCCTTCCCGCGAATGCAGAAATTGCGGAGAATTATCTCGTTTACGAGGCGAATTAATCTCGACAGCAAATAGCCCTATAAAGTTTGTGCGCGCATTTTTTTTTTTTTTAATTCGCAACAAACGGACGATGTTTTGTTCGTCGACCAACTCGGATCTGAAAATTATTCCATTATTATTAAAGTTTAACGTAAAAGCTGCTCTCTCAGATTAATTATAAAATTTTTAACTCGCGCAAATACAATTTCGCGCCTGTCGACGATTCTACTCCGATTTTAGAAAATTACGTCGAGTATTTTCACCTTTTTATTGCCCGATAAGAGCACACAGCGTGGTACAATACGTATCGATAAATTTTGTTTTAATTGCGCTCACTCGTGCAACGCATTAGAATTTCCGATCACTAATTGCTCCATTCGTTGTTATTAGTGTTAATCGCGGGATGACGATAAATATCGCGTTTAGTATCACGCGGCTTATCACCGTGACCGGTTCTACAAACTCTTCTGCATCTTTGCTTCGTGGAATTTGTAACCTTCAGGTATCACGTCGAAGATTTATAGTTAGACACTGCCAAAGTGCGTGCAAGTATCTTTTAGTCTGTCTACGCGTTTCCTGTGGCATTTTCACACATCTTAATCCCTGAGCGATCTTTTAATGTCTTTTAACAGCCGCGTCAGACGAATGACGTCTATATTTCCTTGACAGCATTACGGCGCTTGTATATATAGATGTCATTTTTTTTAGCTTTAAAGCATCCGTATTTTATGCATGATTTATACAGAGTAAAGTGGCCAAAGCCAGACTTTGACATTTTATAAAGAATTTAATTCTGAACAAAAAGCTTCCTATAAGCTTCCTATGGGTCAAAAGCTTCCTTAAAAAGGTAACGCCCAAAATTCTCAAAATCACGATTATTTCATACATTTTTAAAAATATCAAGGAAAGTATATGTTTTAGAATAAAAAGTACCGAAACAAAAGTTGTAAAGAATTAAATTATCTTTCAAATGGGATCAAAATGATTGTAATACATTTCATAAATTTATAAGAGATAACCAATTTCAAGGAAGCATTTTTTAATTCACGTTTAGAAAGCTTTTTGTTTAGAATTAAATTTCCTAAATAAAATCTCAAAATCTTAACCGAAACGTTTGGGCCCACTCTGTATACACGGATAATGTGATAAATACGAATCTAGCAAATAATAAAGACTTATCGTATACAAATGCTTTCAAGGAAATTTAAATGTGACTTGCATCGTTATTCGCTCTACGCACCGTATATTTTTGTTATTGCTGACGGTCGAAGTGTTGAATCTCGTCGAAGAGAGAACGCGCGATGCGCCTTATGTCACGAAAGGAAAATCATTCAACAGGCGAAACAGGTTGTGGCAAGGCTACATTACGTGTAATTCACGCGGACAATTACAGCGATACATCCATCAATCATTTCGCAGCTGTCGCGCTTATCTCTAATTCCTTGTTTATTGCTCGCTAGTGGCCGATGACGATTGATCCGGGGAATTATCTCTAGCAATTAGATAAAATTTCGTGCGTTAATTTATTTACAAAAAAAAAAAAAAAATATACGATTGAATCAGAGTCGAATGCGGGAAACATTGAGGCTTCAAAAGTGCTCGTGTAACAAACTGTATTGAGTGCAATTAACGCGGGTCACTTGCCTCCCACGCATTCAATCAAAGGTTAATCATCCTTGTTTAAACTCGACGTCGACTCGATATCTTCTATTCAACCTAATATTCAAGGCTTCATTAATTCCACAACTTTAATTTTAGAACACAAATATCTCTCCGTATCTATTCCATTAACATAAATTTGTATCAACTTTAAAACTTTTATTGATTTTATCACATTTATTAATTTATATATTTTTTTGTAATCCATAATTTTATATACTTGTCTTTCCCTTTAAAGTGCTTTAAAAAAGATTCGAGTAATATTATTTTTGTTATATTTAACATAACCTTGTTTAAATGAATAATTTATAATAATTAATTCCGACACTGTCGTTTTTTTTTATATTTGCATGAAAATGCTTGGCGGAGAAAAAATGTTAAACTTTCGTTTTCACTACACGCGAAAACGCGTTGATGCAGTAAAGAAATATTTAATTTTCAACACGTTTGTAAAAAATTGATGAGCCAGAAAAACAATCCAGAGACACGCGCTCAGCTCGCGTCGCGTTGAACGACGACGAATCGGAAAAGCCGCGGCCTTGCCTCGCTGTAATGTTATCGTTTGCGTCACAATATTTTCTCGTCAGCAGCGCGAGCGCAAAAGCGGGAATGGCTTTGAATGTCCTTTGTGCCCGTCGAACAGCTGGTGTCGCGCGCGCGATCGTCGATATGTGTGCGTATTCGTGTATAAGTGCCGTCTGCTGCAACTACTACTACCACTACTATTACCGCGACACTGCACTCGTGTCGCACAATATCGTCGTAAATTAAAACGCCTGCCTATATTCCGAATAACATCGATTACCGGCTCTGCTCTGATCGCGCGTCACCTCGATTAACACGTAACGACGTTCCACTTATAATCGGGTACGTATTAAATTTAGTCGAAGGCTTTATTGGCAAACCGTTTAGCAATGCAGATACCGGCAATTTCGGTAAACCGTGTCGCGAGGATGTAACTCGAGTGCCGCGATTATTATTGCTACACACGATTTTGTTTCAACAATTTCGACGAAGATATGAAACTTTTTTTTTTTTATCGCTTTTATTGTTCCACTAACTTGAAGGACTCTGATAAAAATCTGGAACGTGAATAACGAGATTATTATCGCGAGGATATCACTTTGACGTACCGATATAAATCTTTCGGATCGATTTTTTTTTTTTTTTTTTTTTTTCATCGGGTCGAGATTACGGCGTCGGCGATATCTCTCGTCGCTATTAGTTTTCGTCCGTGATTTATGTTTTGCGGAGGAATTACTGAATATTATTATAGTCGTAGCACGGGAGTCGAGGCCAATCGATGTGTCCGGGGCTCGATGAAATAAAGCCGAGTACAAAGAAGCAAGAGGATACGATGGTGTGGTGGTGGTGGTGGTGGTGGTAGTGGTGGTGGTGGTAGAGAAGCGCGGCGGAGGGAAGGAAGGAAAGTTGTCCCTCGCGCTCGGTGGCAACCTTCGGCTTCAAGGGTACAGGGCCGTACGTCCCTCTTGAGGGTTCGCTTTCCCTCTTCCGTGAACGATGTGTGACGAATACCTCGGAATTCAAAACCGAGTTCCATTATAAAGAAATTAGATGAAAAAGGTTCTCTGGAAATCAACCATCTTGTACTTCATCTCCGCTTTTTCAGCTTGTGTGTGTAAAAAAAAATTTTTTCTTTTTTTTTTCAAGAATTGTAAAATTTATGTGGTTCGTAAAAGGCTAGTTTTCTAAATAGAAGCGCTTTCGGAGATTTTTTTTTTGGAAATCGTGCATCACTTTTATAATTTTGTTAATTTGTTTTTATATAATGTATGATATCGTAATCGGAGGCGAGTATTATATTTTTGCGTTTGAACATATATACAATTTATCTCAATTATTTTATTGCTTGGGATTTAACTAATGATATCCAAATGTGTCAACGTGAAAAGGTACGCGATTTATCTTCTCAACCAAATATATTAGCTACAAATAAACGTTGAAAAGAATTTATCATGAAAGGGTTAAATTGGTCGGAGCAGGAAAAGTGTCAACGACGCAGAAAGGCTACGTAAGCAGTTATGTAGTATGCGAAAGCTTATCGAAGTTATCGTTGAGCAACCAAATGACAAGCAAAGAGCCGCGATACACACGATCGGAGGCCAAATTAGCTGCAAAGTTTGCCGTTTAAAGACTGAAATTGCCTCAAAGCGAACGACGAAGCCTGTACAAATTCCTGTATTAAGGGTATAAATATATTAGTACGCTTGCCTTTAATAACTAAAATATTTCATAATAATTAAACAACATATTTGCTCGTTTATTTAATTCATTTTAATGCTCGCAAAAAAAGAAAAAAGTGTGTATTCTCGTGAAAGACGCACATCATCAATGCACTTGATTGTACGCCTCGCACATTCCATAAATTCCATAAAATCTTCGAAAAAAGAGGAAAAAATTCAAACAATGAGATCTGATCGGAATGATAAGAGTTTTGCGACGTCACTAGAGATACATCTCAAAATAAATATCATTAACTATCGTTAAATATCATAAAACAGGGCAACATTGTAGAGGAATACTATTTATAACAGGTGATTATAATTTAGAGAGACTAAAGAGAGATGGCGAATCGATATAGTTAGATTGAATTGTTAGTTAAATTTAAACATCGATGAAAACAATTAATAAATATTAACCAGATCCTTTATCTAAGAACCTTTATTTAGCACGTGCAAAGTGTCGATTGCTTTCTCAATATCGAAGGGACACAATACAAAGGTATCCTTTGTAGCTTAGGTATCTTTTGTGGTTAATAAGACGATCGTAAGGGCGCATTTGCAAGGAATGGACCTCGCAAATTGGCCGTGAGGCCCAAGGTCGTCCAGTATATCCCACGTACCGGGGCACTGGCCCCTGTTAGAAACGAGTCGGGTCTCGGGGAGCTTCCCTTCCCTTGCGGGATCCTAAAGAAAAGCAATCCTTCGGCCCTAGAAGGACGAGTCAGAAGGAGATCCGTGCCGTCGCTCGCGTGAAAACGCTTTTCATTTCAATCCGGCAAACATCATTGAAAAGAGCAGATGAGCGCTAAAAGGGATTAAACAGAGAAGTTAAAAAATTATTAATGATATCAATAAATGAATTTTACAAATTAAGCTGCAGAATTTTAAAGGTAAAAGATATTTCTTTTGCAATCCGTCTTTGCAAGTTACGCGAACCATTTGTTTTGAAAGTGCTATAAGTCCACAGGCCATAGTGTGTGGATTTATCACTTACAGAAAAATCGCATGTATTCTATATCTTTAATTGATTAATAGCATTATATTGTTATTTGGAATTTCATGAAAAATTCAAAAGATCTCATATAAATTTGTATATTGCGAGCGCGAAGAAAGTGCTGCTTTATTCAATGATTTATGCATATTATTTAATCGCGTCACAGTTTGCTTGAGATTTTATGGTATTTTTGGTAACATGAGCACCCCTTAAATTTTATCCCGGAACTGATTTGTACAATTTGGACGGTGAATTATCGCGCGAATGCTTGTTGAAACGTCATTAATAAGCTATAAACAGAGAGAACATTCTTTTATCACTTTCGAGACTACGTATTTTTATATTTCAGAACCCGTCATCTTGTAATCAACTCACTTCGCCATTAATTTCCTCGTTTAATACGTCAGGACAATAAAATCGTTTATTATATAATTAATTTTATAATTCGTATAATGTCTCGTATATATTCGCGGTCGAGAATCATGTGATTATCGCACTTTACTTTGTCCGAACGAAGTATTCGCTCGTCGTGTACTCTTTGTGTGAAAAGATGTTCGCCTCTTATCGTAACCGTGAACCTTGAATCACGCTGTGAGCTGACGATGAGTTGTGATGAATGCAGCACGAGAATGGTATATAAACTAGGAGTGAACTTACGAGAGAAAAAATTAAATTGAAGAAAATTAAGTAAGACGAATACAAGTAGCTCTAACACAAACTTTATTAATTTTATTAATAATATTCTTTTAATTTTCTTTTTTTAATTTATTAATAAAATTCTTTTAATGACATATTAAAAGAGAGTGACTTTTTCTTTTTTCTTTTTTTCTATCTATATATTTTGTCTTCTTTTTCATTTATTTTTAAACTTTGATTTTCTCATCTTTTTGACGGTCTTATTTTATTTTTGTAACTTTTAAAATCTCGATGAGTTTAATTCAGAGCAAGATAAATTTATTTATTTACTTCTCTCTCTCTCTCTCTCTCTTTCTTTCTTTCTCTCTTCTAAGTTTCTCATAACAAAATTCAATGTCATTCGCTGCGCATCATGCAAGAATGCACGAACGAAGAAAGGAAATTTATCACAGCTGACAGATAATCGTGCGCTCTCGTCACTTTCTTAGTAATTCCTCCTCGAATAACTTGATTCACGGTGCACCAAGCACGACAATTTTACACTGTTCAGATGTAATTATTTGTTCATCTACATCTTAATCTTCGTTCTTCGCATACTTGTGTGTTACCTCTTTAAAATAATTATTCGCCATTATTCAAAGTAAAAAGACAAAGACCTCACATGTAAATAGAAAGAACGAAATTAATATTATGTACATTTTATTTTAATTTCTCTTATATACATCTCTCTCTTCAATGAAACTTTATTCAAGTATTAGTATTTTATTTTTATTTATTTCTTAATCCATGCCTTGCGGCTTTGGATGACTTCCAATTTTATAACTTTACATTTGTTATTTTATCTTTGTGTTTTTATTCTGTGTTTTTATAATACTCTAATAATATAATAATATACTAACATCTGGTTATATAATGATATTTCCGTATCTAAAAATAACGAGCAATTAATTAATATAATAATTATAATAATAATTTTAATTAAAACTCAAAAACTTTTTACTTTAATATCTTCTAAACTACAGTTAACTCATATAGCTCATAATATAACTCATATCGCTTATAAAACTCTGTTAAACATATTTCCCTATTAAAACTAACTTAACTAAACTACAGTGCTAAAATTTAAAATGAAATTAAAATCATAATGGTGTACAAATAAACTAGAAATTAGAACCTATTAGGTACTGTATACAAATAACTGCAACCACTAAAATCTGACAGATTTAAAAAAAAAAAAAAAAAAAAAAAAAAAAAAAAAAAATTAAAAATAAAAAACTAAACTAATCAAATAAAGCCAAACTAAAATTAATCCTATTCAAGCCCTTAATATTTAACTACGGAGAATAATTTTCGAATATTCATGTTTTCGCAGCGCCGACTTATCAATTCGTGATATGTGATACAAAACACGTCACGCATACATGGATCCCTTATCAATTTCGCGTTTTCTTCGAGACACCGCGATCGAGCGTGCAGTCAAACTGCAACCGCTCTCCGCGTCATAGCCACCGTGATTCTCTCACGGGCTATTTATCGCTCGTTTAGTCCGAGGCTCAGTTGGACTGGTTCCCGAGAAGCTGAACCAACCGGCGCGCATCATCCTCGCGAGGGAACGCTTGTCCTCGCCGGAGCGACAAGTTGCGGCGCGTGCAAGACGCGAAGGCGAGTCGCGCGCGCGCGCGTGCGTTTGCTTGTGATGCCCTTGAAGAGAGTCAGCCTTTGTCTTATCACACACTCTGGCTTACGCCAAGCAGAGCGTCAGCCTTGACTTCGCCCCTCCTCTCCGTCGCGTCTCGTGTCGTCTACTGACTTTCCTGCGAAAATCGACCGACCGACGACGGTCGGCTTATTCGATCCCCCCGCCTCGTCTCGCCGAATGTTTCCTTGGTTTAGGTTTAGGACGATCGAGGGTTTTGTTTTTAATGGATTAGCGCAACGGAAAAATAGGATTTTTTTTTTTATAGATTTTTAAAGAGACGACAAAGTTAAAATATATTCTCTCATGTTTATACTTTATATTTTAGTTTTAGAAGTTTTCCTATATTTAATTCTGACAATTTATAAAATCGTAATTATTCTAATAATTATTTTTCTATCAGTCGCGTTGATAATTAATTGATAAAATATACACCGCTCGTCTTTGTCAGTCAATATGGTAAAATATTTTTGTGTAACATGCATGGCATAGAATATGTAATGAATGAGATGACAGAAAGACAAGTTATAAAGACTGAAATAACACACGATATGTATAGAATTGGAGGAAAAGTAATGCGGCACGTAATGGCAGGGAATGTCAAATAAGTTGTGTAACAGCGTCAAGGCTGCATATTATCGTTGTCAATATATCAAGGTCCTAGTGTGCATATATAGCCACGTGTCTGCAGAAGAAGCATCGTTCTCAGAATACTGAATTAAAATTTTTTCCTCAATACTCCTTGATAACGTGCCGTTTTTTTTTTTTTTCAATATCGAGATGTCAATCAATTCATATCAATTTGTTAATAATTTCTATCGGCAAATTATCTCGTATCTTTCCTCTAAAATCGAGATATCACGATGTCGAGCGAAATAATCAATCTTTTTATGACGGAATTGTTGTTCTTTGAACTTTTTTTGGTTCTTGGCCACAATAATGAAGCGCTGAGACAATGTTGTTTTTTTTTTTCGCTCCGTCCATCTGTCATGTATTGTTATCGCGATTGTGCCCGTTGCACGGACGACGACGCCGTAATCGTGATAATCGTAAAAGCGAAGGGTATATTTTTAGCCTCGTGCAACTCGGCGTTGCACTCGGTCGCCTCCGCGACCTTCCGGTCTTGACACTGAGACTTCCTTTTTCTATCGCTTTTTCCGCAAACGCCGCGCGTGTCGCGCGTTAACGAATGTTAATTGTTATCGGTCTTACGAAACGATCGAGTGTGAATCGCATATGGTAATAAATGCATCTAATTATGTGCGGGATTTAAATTCGATCGTGACGAGCTAGAAAAGATGAGGGAATTGCGAGTGAAACATCACGTTGCGTTACACGTTCGCGGGAAAAAGAAAGAAAAAAAAAAAAAAAAAAAAAAAACTTCCATCCTCGTCGGGAACGCAATCTCATCAATTGCTGTATCACGCTATAACCTTCGTGTCGTCCTTATCGACAATTACATAGCAATTCTCGATTCTCGATTACACACCATCGAAGAAGCGTGAAATTCGAAGGCGGCTGAAAAACACCGTTGCCACGTGGAATATCTTTTTTGCGAAATCTTCGACGGACGAAGACAATGGCGCGTGTTTTGATCGGGGAAGTGAAAATATAAACGAGATAATTTGACGGACGATTGACAAATTACGTGGGATTAAATTGATAGCATTGTTGCGGCGAAGGTGAATATAACTTTCGGACGCGGTTTCGCGAAAGAGCTCTCTGGAGAGATAAGAGGTGGCATTTTTTTTTTTTTTTTTTTATAAACAGTTACAGGATAGAAATCTCTATCCGAGATACGAGAGTCGCGAGAGCCGCAAGACGATTTGGCAAGAGGCTACCCGCGGTGTCGGACTCTTAGGCACTGTAATTACGTGATTTCGACGTACTGTAGACGACGGTTTTCACCCAACTTCCTCGTTTTCACCGGTGAGCTTGTGTCCGGGGCTCCGTTCTACTTTCCCCTGAACTCTCGAGGCCACGCCTACATAAGTCGGAGCGAATATCTCGATCGCTCCACAAAGAAATAACGACCTAGGGTCCATTCGTGTCCTCTCAGATTTGATCCTCGTCGTTTCTAAAATCAGGCAGATCATAAAGGGAAGGATCATCTTCGTATCAATCTCTTGTGTGAATTTCACTCTTTCAATCTTTTACATTTTTCGTCAAAGTAATATACTAAAAAAGATACTGTCTTTCCTCTCTTAATTATAATATTTATTTATATATATATATATATATATTGCAATTAAATTGCTTTATATTTAATTTTTTTTTAAATTTAAAATATTTATATATATTTATCACGATATTTATATCTTTTTAATTTTTTTCTTCCGACACAGGATTACCGAAAGGATTTCCACATTTTCCTGTTTCTAATCTTTTATCCTCGCAAAATAAAAATTATTAAAATAGACAATTCCTCTCCCTTCTCTGCTCCCTGTGATTTATATACTATAATACTTTGGTCTCTGAGAGAGACGTTGTCCTTTCACGTCGACGGAAACGTCTCCACGTTCCGCTTATACTTTCTAGCGCGATCGCTTTCTCACAAAACAGAGCGATGGCGTTACGATAAATCGTTTGTGTCCCTCTCCTTTTTTACCTGCCGTTTTCTTTGCCCCGAATAAACCATTCTCTCTCCCCTCCCCCCCCCCTCCCCTCCCTCCCCTCCTCCCGATCTGGCATTATCTAGCGCAAAAGTGACGTGGGAGTTATATAGCGTTGGAAGTATGGAAGTGAAAGTTACGGGTATCGAACGACCAAACAAGAGCCGCTCAAAAGTCGAGGCGATGCAATCCTTCTCTTTCTTTCTTTCTTTCTTTCTCTCTTTCTCTCTCTCTCTCTCTCTCTCTCGCGTGAAGAACTGGAGAAATTTGCCGCACGAAAGTACCCCGCGCAAAAAAAAGGGGGAAGGAAAAAAAGCGTTATAAACGATATAATAATACGGTAAAGCGCCCACCGGATACCCGCATCGAATTTTCAGTTTAGAAACAGGAAACAGCTGCTCACACGGTAGTTCCAGCGTTGTACTATTTCCGGGACGCGAATTCTTTCGATTATCATGGCAGCAATTTCAAAATTATTTATAACTTTCTGTTTCCCAATTAAGGAAATATTGACGCGCTTTCAAGATGGTCTCTCGAAGTCATCCATTAAATCGCGTATTTCTCAGCGATATATAATATAAATAATATTATATTGCATGATTTTTATGGCTTTACTTTTTCCTTTTGACATAAATTATATGAGTAATTATATAATTATATGATATAAATTATTTTTTATTTATTATGTATAAAAATAAAAATAAAGAAGAAATAAAAAAAAAAAATAAAAATAAATATAATAATAAAAATTACGCACGCACATACATACATACATACGTATACAATTTATACATGTACATAATTTGACAAAAATAATTCCACTGCATTCTCTCTGATAATTATGCTAAATCTACATTGGAGATTTATTTCCATTACTGTTCTCCTCGCTACTACTTCATTGCTCGCTATTTTCGCCGTGAGTCAATTTCGTTAAAAAGATACTTTGGGCGCGAGACAAGCAATCCACTGTTCGCGTCTCACGGAGGGGCGAGACGGGCACACGAAACGAGAGTTTGCTCGATTTAGTTTCTGTTTCCTGGTTGGTCGGGGTCGCCGCCGGCGTCCGATGAACCTGCGGGGCTAACGTACTTGACTCGCCTTCTTGAGGAGCGAGTTCCGTACTTGGCACCGCACGTGAGCACCATCGCGTGTCCTGCATACCCTTCTTCCTTTTCCATCCTCGCGCTTCCTTCGCGCCCCGCTCTCCTCTCCCCCGTTGTTCCTCCTCCTCCTCCTTCTCCCCTACCCTCCCCCCCCCTCGCCTCCCCCCCCCCATATGGGATTCGCGCGATCGATCGGTCGTCGATGACCTCACTTCACCTGCAAGGAATAGAGATCCGTGGCTGAATTAATAGCAATCGAGAATCGCGCTTAATTGAAAGATACTTAATGAGATGATGTATTGTCAGAGCAAGTAAAGCAGCATAAGAAAATAGAACAGCTGACGAATATAAAAATATAAACATTGTAATTTCTATATGTATTTGTTTAAAAAAAAAATGTTGCCTGAGAATAAATGCTTGATGATATTTACATTTCAAGAGTTAAATTTGAATTTACGAGATTTATTTGGGGGCTAAAAGAGTCGTACATTACGCTCCGCAATAAACTCCTCGTTCCGTTTCATCGTTTAGAAATATAGAGAGAGATCGACGACCTCTCTCTCTCTCTCTCTCTCTCTCTCTCTCTCTCTCTCTCTGTGGTGATGTAACGCGGGCACAATTAACGACTTTCCGAGCGAATGAATGTACAACACGGCGTAATGATGACTCAAAACTCACTGACTCCCCGTTCACCCGAATTAACCGGAC
>JBCEZX010000043.1:656422-701314 GCA_039654345.1 Cataglyphis cursor | reverse complement strand
TTTCAAAACACCCCCTGCTGGGAACTCTGGTAAGGAATTCACAAGGCTGTGCTGTTGTAATAGTTTTCAGTGATATATATATATATATATATAGAGAGAGAGAGAGAGAGAGAGAGAGAGGGAGAGAGAGAGAGAGAGAGATCGACGACCTCTCTCCGTGGTGATGTAACGCGGGCGCAATTAACGACTTTCCGAGCGAATGAATGTACAACACGGCGTGATGATGACTCAAAAAACTCGCCGACTCCGTTCACCCGAATATTAACCGGACGCTTTTCTCTCCTGTCTTTGTTGCAGACTTGCGGTGAGCGACTGTGCGCCTCAGACGTCGCGGGTCAGCTCGAACTTGCACAGCAGCAGTAGTATGGCGGTGAGCCGCGTCCCGAGCCCGCCACCGCCGGAAGTGAACACCCCCGTAGCTGAGAACTGGTGTTACACGCAGGTACGTTTCGCTGGTTGGTGGCTCATCGTCCACCCTCCCCTCCCCCCCTTCCCCTCCCCTACCCCCCCCATCCCCCGCGCCGTTCCGAGCGATCGATTCGCCGACGCCGAATTTCACTTAGGCGGAAATGAGACGAGTATAGAGACGAGATTTAAGAGCGCTTTATTATACGAAGAGCGAGCGGAAGATCGGGATTTTGTTTCAAACGAAATAAAGAGGATTAATTTTGTAAAGGGAATATTTTCAGATCGTTTAATGTTTAAGAGAGAGAGAGAGAGATTTAGATCTTTTCTTAATGTCCGCGAGATTAATGTCGCATATTCCTAGAGATAGTGATTCTATTGTAAATCGAATTCTTTACCACGTGATTCTAAAATTAAATTAATTTTCTAATTTAATTAATTTACTCCGGAGCGCAAGCTTGAAAAATTGATATGTCCCAAACTGTCTAAATAACTCTAAATTTATACTTCTTAATACAGAGATTATACATAAAAAAAAATGCATGTGAAACTGTGAAGAACTTATGGAAAGTTTTAGAGCACAAACGTCATTCTTCTCGCAGACATTGGATTTAGGACTGTTTGAAGACGAGAGTTCTGCGATTAATATCAAACCATCGGAGTTTAATAAAGACCGCCGGGCGGATTTCGATCGTCTAACATACTCAGTACGGATTAAGGGAGGGACGAGGAGGAAGATTCGCGTTGGAGGATCATCGCGTAACGTCGTCGTCGTCGTCGTCGTCGTCGTCGTCGTCGAGAACGTGCGCGTGAGAGAACGCGCTCCTGGCGCTCTCATTCTATTTTTACTGCACGCTCGTCCCCCTCGCGCGATGTGAACGACCTGCAACTAGATATCTCCCGTCGCGCTGACTCTCCGCGTCGGCCTCCTCCTCCCCCCTCGCCCCCCCCCCCTCTCTCTCGCGGTCGCGGAAACCGATTCCGCGATTTTCGCTTGGAAATTCGCTCGGCCCGTCCCTTTTCCTCTCCATTTCCGCCTCGTCCCGAATACGAACGATCGTAACAAAGTTACGATTCGCGATTACGCGCCCACGCCGACGCCCTGAACGCTGGATAAATAGCTGGATTCATTATCAGTCTCGGCGAGCCTGTCTCTATCTGCCCCCCCCCCCCTCCCTCCCAGACTCGGCGAGATCCGCAACAATGGTCAATTGTCCATTGACAGTGGTAGATAAGGTTTGGATAATGAAATAACAAAGTTGAATGTAATAATAGTACAGCGTGCAGATAGTAATGACAAATATAATAACGAGGAAGATATATATTCAATATTATTATAGACTTGATAAAGGCCTCACGCGTTCTCTTCTTCGCATTTTTACGATAATAAGAGAAATAATGTAATCTCCTTCTCGATTTTCATCAATACACAATGCAACATGCGATACTCGAAGGGGAGATTTAACCGATAAAGAGAAATAGTCGGAAATAAAAAAAAAAAAAAAAATATTTATTCACAGGCCGTAAGTAAAATCTCTGACGGTTTTCCTCGATGCGTATATTTAACTTCAACCGTTCTAATTTCGACAGCACGCGCGATAGAATGCGAATGTTATTATGTTCTCTCTCTCTCTCTCTATCTCTCTCTCTCTTGCGCAAATTTCGCAAGAAGCGGGCGCGCGACGGCTAATGTTAAATTTTACGATTTTATCGTAACGATTTTATCGTCCGGCGCGGCATCGGCACTCGCCCATAAATCGAAAGTCAATTCGTGCTCCAGTTAACTTTCGTAATTCGCGACACCGATTTCTTCGGAGCCGGGTCAGCGACTCCGCAGTTTGGCCGCGGATCGTGTCATCATCACCTGCCTGAGAGATCCGCGCTGGATCGACCGCCGCGATTTTTATCGGTCACAGCGTCGATAAAGCGCGCGAGGACAAGAGCGTGAACGCGTTGCAAATGCCACGATCGTCCTCGGGGAGTATCGCGAAAAATTTGCGACATCGCGCGCCGCCATCTCCCCGCGCCATCTCGTTTTCTCTTGCGTATACGATCGCATAGATTTTTAAAAAAATTTTTTTGAAAATTTAAACCTAAAATTTCTTTAAGATTAATTGTTGCGAAATGATTGTATCGTCTTTTCAAATCCTCGGTATGTAACACGTGATGTATTCTTCGTAGATTTTGCGATTTTATTCGCACGTGCGAATTTAATTTCTCCCTGTTGTTTAATATCATTGCGGAATGAATTGAGAATTGAATGCAAGGATATATATATATATATATAGTTGAAATTATGTAGATTTTTTATCTTTATTTTAGGAAATAAAATTCCCAGATTTTAAATACTTTCGAAGCGAATGAAAATTTATTATTTTACTTTAAATGATTTTAAATTATAGAGAGTCCAAATTTCTCGCTTTTAAATTGCAACGTTTGTGACAATATTGGAGCTGATTCTATAAAAATAAAATTGAATTCCGATCGAAATTAAACACGAAGAATGTCATTTGAACAGATTCTTTATTCGGAAATGACATTAGTAGGATATTAAAAATATTCGTACGATAAAACCCCCCCAAAAAAAATAAAATAAAATAAAATAGAATTCGACGAACCGTTGCACAATGATACGCGAGTGACGCGCGGCCTTTAGGAATTATTTTCGTAGAGACGCTCCTCTCTCGCGGTCGTTCATCTCCATCGCGGCTCGCGATGATCCGCGCGCTCGAGGAGCAGAGCGGGCAGCGATCGTTTACCTCGGCGTTAACGCGACGATCGTGCACCATGTCCAGGGGGAGTGCTCCTCCACCGGAAGTTGGCGGGCTTGGTGTTGGTCCGCTCGGTTCTTGGAAGCCCGCGTGCGTTGTGTACGCGCGCTCCCGTAAACGGGCACGGAGATGATTCAAGGCCGATCGCCGACAACCGCCGCGAGCGGGTTGAACGACTCCTAGGGGCGTCGACCGGGGTCGGGCCTCCTCCGCCGTCGCCGTCTCCTCCTCGCCGCTCCACCTGGTGGCGGCGATCCGCGCCGACTCGCTACGCGGAACACCCGGGAGAGACGATGAACCCTTCCCCTGACCTCTCCTCTCGAAGCTTTTACACGTCGCTTCCGCTCGCGAGGCTCGAGCCGGAGAGCTCCGCGAGACGTTCCGCATGCTCGTCAAACCGAATTACGAACACTCCGTGAAAAATTTGATTCCGCGATTTATTAACAGAAATAACTTGCAATCTTCGTTAACTTGTCGGGCGGTCTGGAATTTTCCTAAGAACCTTGTGGAAAATTTGATAATTTCCAAACTTCCCCGGTAGAGGAGACGCGACGGATTTAGACGAGGCAATTTGGAGATTAAAGATTTAATTTAGATAGATAAATTATTTATAAGTATTTTTTGTAATTATTTTAATACACAGGGAATGTCCTTTTAACTGGTCAGAGAATTCACTCTTAAAGGGAGATTTGAGGATTTTGGGGTACCCTGTATATAAGAATATATTTAGAAAGGAGATAAAAACAACCATTTTTTTTTTTTTTTTTTCAAGAAATTTTAGTTGCCTTTCATCAAAATTAATTTAATTAAATGCTTGTAAAAAGATAATTGGTTGTCATCATATTAAATGTAGCTCTATGTTTAAAGAGCTTAAGGTACTTCTTCGCGATGTTATGATTTTATCGATTTATACTTTGGATTTATACTTTGAAGCAAGAAATAACAGTAGATTTCTTTTCCTTTATATTGCCGCAGCAATTATTTCCCATATGAATCACGGTTGCATTATTGGTTTTGTCGTCACGTACATCTGTTAGCTGTAGAAAAAGGACAACGCGTACGCGCGAACGTCCACGTCGAGCGGGAGTTATTCGTACTCGATGAACGAAGAAGTCTAACTCTTGGCACGTTACCAACGCGTAGGATTACGTCGTAGGAAACGAAATTAACCCAAGAAAATAGCACTCCTTCAACGGTTCAAAATTTCCGCCTTGCGAGTATAACGCAACTAATTTGCCCGCAGAAAACGCAATAAAGATTGATCGCAATAATAACATTTTTTTTAAATTAGGGTGTCTATGTCTACTCCCTGGAAAAATATGGAAAACCTGGAATTTTCAGAGATTTTTTTTTTTTTTTTTTGCACCTGGACAAATCAGAGAATTCTCATGGAATTTTATTGGAATTCAGGGAATTAAAAAAATATTCTCTTTTTGATAATTTTGCTCTGTGCTTAAAATATATTATAAATAATATATCTATCTCTGTTTATATATTGAATGCCCTAACAAAATATTGAATAAGCAGTTCATATTTTTTATTTTTATTTTTTTAGTGATAAAAAATGAAAATGTTATGCAAGTTAAGAATTTTTATATTAACGAAACTATTAAGTTTTTTTTTTTTAGTATATTTATAAAACTAGCATTTGAAACTTTAATAGCTTCGTGTTTTCTTTTTGTATGAATGAAAAGTATTAGAAATCGCGTTTAATAAAAAAACTTATTTTAGAAAATTTTATCAAGAATTTTTTAAAATGTTCTCTTTAAATTATTCTCTTTAAGTATTCTCTGAAGTTTTGAACAAAAATACCTGGAAGATCAGGGAATTTTTAGGAAATTTTTTTACAAAATTTGAGTAGATACCCTGTAAATGCATTGCAAATCATGCAATGCATTGAAGATTCTATATCATGGATTTAATTTGTATCTTGAAATTCCGTGTATACGTAGAAATAATAATTAATGTTAAAATGATTATTAAGAATTTTATTGAGAAGAAAATGCTTTCTTCGAATTATTTTTCTCTTCAACTCAATTATTTTCCCTCAAAATCAATGCATCGATGAAAAAGCAATGTTTTATACATACTAAATAAAATTGTATGATAAGTGATATAGAATGAAAATTTGATATGCAAAAATAAATATTGCTAGATCCTAAAAAATATTCTTTTCCATTGCAATGTGGAAGTTTTTTCAAAAATGGAGTGCAAACGTAGCTCGGGCATAATTGATTTATTTAAAAGCTCGATTCATCGTGTGATTCTCGTCCAGTCCTCGTTACAGCGAGGCGTCACACGATTCTTCTGTCTGCCTTTTTGCTTCCTGCCGGGCAAACGAATCGTCGTAAGAAGTAACCGGCCACGAAGGATATTACAGTACGAGCGTGCGTTGAACTCTTGCGGGAGAGATAGCCTCACCTCCTTCCTGCTTCTCGACGACGCGAATGTCGACCTTAAGCTTCCGATGTGCGAAGGTCAACGACGAGGTGAAGATCATCGAACTCGCCCGTCCGCCGATCGTGAATAAATACGTGATATGCTCGCGATCAAAGAGAAAAAAAATCGGAGGATAGAGGTTCTTGACGCGCGGATGCCTCTCAATCCAAGAATGCCGATTAAGTATCCTTCTGATAGAGTAAAATATTCCCCTTCTCTCTCTGTCTTATGTTATCTTAAACGAAACTTGAAGAATAAGAATTCTTCGCGTTTTACAATAATTGGAAGTAATAAACACGTTTTTTTAAATATTTTAATTTTACTTTTTATTACGTCACGTGCGTTTTTAAATTTTAATTAGTCATTCTCTTGAACAGAGAAGCTATATCGGAGTTTATATTATGAATGATTATATCAATTCGCGGAAGGATTATAGGCAAAACTTCGAATAACGTACCTTGCTTATGATTGTAAAGCGACTATTGAAAAGAGAAAAGAACTTTCACTTAGACTGTCGGGAACGGAGGTGTAGTTTATCTCGCGGACATTTCTCACGCTTTCCTTTGTCCCTTTCCTACGGATAATAGGAGACAAGCAGAGAGACTCTTGTGCGACACGTGTCATTCGTGTCATTCATCGTGGCTCATCGTGAACTCAGGATCTGATAAATTTTTAAAGCATTTTACCGTAACAATCTAAACCCAACATGGCGTTATATCGTACTTTATTTCACGAGAAAAGTTTTGCTGATAAAACTTATGAGATTCCATTAAGAACCGACTTTGTAATCGCTATAATCGTTATAATTGAATTCCAATATGTAAATCTTGATCGTCTTTTGAATTTAAGGTATACAAATGTTATTTTAATATACAAAAAAATTTAATTTTATTTATATTTTTTTTACATCATGTAGATTTCTTTTTAATTTTAATAACCAGAGTCATAAGAATTTCAAATATTTTGATCTACTTTAAATTCTCCCTTAATGATGCAACTAAATTCTTGCTATTTTTTATTATTTTCTCGATTCTTACACACTTAATCTGCACTCTGATTCTAATTGAAATAGAGATAGATTTAATATATGATGACAACCAATTATTTTTTCAAAGCCGTTTAATTAAATCGATTATTCCCTTTTTATTGTGATTTTCTATGAAAAAGAATTTCTTTTACTTTCTTTATCTGCATTTTTTTAAATTTTTATCAATTGGAATTTTTGAAAAGAGATTTTATTCTTCCAGAAAACACAATAAAATATCGTATCTCACTCATTATGTATATATTGGGAGCATCATTTCTCACGATGTGCGCGAGGACACGCGATAGATAGCCGATAAGAACCCTACACAAAGTTCACCATTAAGCAATACTAGACGAATAGATTTGGCCGCGAGCTACCGTTCGTTCGCCAAGGTCGTACATACGACGCTGACATCATCAAAGATCATTGACTTCTTCCGGGAACTCGGCCTTCTTGCGTCAAGTTCCTTCCCTTCCTTCGTTTCTGCGTCTTACTTCTGCGATCGTTCGTTTTAAAAATTCTCTCTGCGCAAAAGCCGATAATTTTATCTACCATAAATTTAAAACGACTTCAGCCAAGCTTAAGCAAACGAAGTCTCCAAGTTTATGAGCAACTTAATTTTTCACTTAACGTTCCCTCGTGCCGATCGCGCGACGTGAAGACGAAGAGTGATGAGAATCCGATCCGATTAGTCCCAATCCGCGTCTGCGACGTCGATGCATATTAATGCGAACTCCCGCGGCGACATAGAAAAAAAAAGCGGTCGCACATATGCGTCGAAACCGTTATCGACAAAGGCCAGGCGGAAAGAAAAAAAAAAAAAAATGCTGGTCCTTCGAAATAACTAGAGTCACGCCTCTACCGTTAAATCCGTCCGTGTATAATTTAACTTTAAGAGAATTGCGTAAGCAGAGACCGAGCATTCAATTCGACCCTGGGACCTCCCCCCCCCCTGTACCCCCTCTACGCTGCCCGCTGGTACTTGTAGTACTTCATCTTCAAGGCCGATTTCGAAAGAATTTTGTTCTGTGAAGAGCTTTTCACGGGCTCGACATTAACATATAATAAATTTGTTTACAACCGAGACGAAGCTGCTTTCGAAATCTGACATAATATAATTCCGATGAATTAGAGACCTCTGGACTTACATCGCGATGATATTCATTTTTTTTTTTTTTTTTTTACGCTAGTATAAATACTAATTGAATACACGTGAAGCGCAGACAACTCGTAAACATGATTAGATAGCTACAATGTGATTTAACTACGGCGAGAGGGCGTTTACTATGTCGTGCTGATAATTCATAATCGCCGGATGTGTCTCACTTCTAAGAGTTCAACTGCCACTGTGCAGTTTAACTGACAGCACTGACCAAGCACAAAGAAGTTATCGCGATTTTTAAAAGTATTGAAATACAGAATAGAAATTCTTTATTTTCGCTAAAGACAAATTTATCCCGCGCGCTCGAAGAAGACTGCTTATTTCATCCAAAGCTGTTCTAAGGAGTTATGGAAATTTGAGAGTTATGGAAATTGTTCCGCGGTATCTTCTGTCGCAAATATTTAATTACGTAGTTCCATCTCCCGTGCAGGAAACGAAAAAAAAAAAAAAAATAGATTGATTCTGTAAACTGTAAGAGCGAACGCCCACGAGACGACGGCCGTGAACGGGTGTTTGCGTAGCCTTTTTAGCGTAGTTAGATTAAGCTAGCTTCCACGGGATAGACTCTGACGTGGTATCGCATTTGAAGGTCTTATGTGCACAGGTGAAGGTGGTTAAGTTCAGCTACATGTGGACGATAAATAACTTCAGTTTTTGCCGCGAAGAGATGGGTGAGGTGCTTAAGTCGTCCACGTTCTCCGCAGGGGCCAACGACAAGTTAAAATGGTAAGAACATCATCATCATCATCATCATCGATCATAGTGTCTCGGTCACAGACTCGGCACACTTAATCGCACGTAAGAGAACGGATCCGAGGAAATAATAAACAAACAAACAAACAAAAAAAAAAAAAATTGTTTAAGATTCTTTGCATTGCATACGAACCGAAGCGAGATAAGCGGGTGTGCGTGTCAGTAGCAAAAGTCGAGTTTCGAGTATTGAATCGTGCGATTAGGCAATTAGCGGAAGTGTTTGCATCTATTGACACGTTCATTTAGCGCTGAGAGAACAAGTCCGATTAACGTGTGCGAAGTGTAATATATAAATGTGCAATAATATAGTCTGTCGATAATTTATAAAGCGTACTTTAATACTCGCAAATTATTTCATTGTTTACGTAATTCTATCCTAGCATTCAAATATTGATCGATGTTGTTAAATCGCGTGAGATATAGCATATTTAACGTATTGCACGTAGAACAGAATTTTGGAAATTTTTAAGAAATGTTAGTCTAAATGAGAAAAACGAAAGTTATTTCTTTTACCGTATTAATACATTTGAAGATGAAATCTTAAGTGACAGTCACAAATTGATTTTTAAATTGAAAGAAAATCTGAAAAATAAATTTTAAAGTGTATAATTTTTTATTATGATATTGAAAGAGAATGAAATAGAGCGCCAACGGCAGTAATCGTGTCAATTGATGCGATAATTGGTTTCTAGGTGTCTGAGAGTGAATCCTAAGGGCCTGGATGAGGAGAGCAAAGACTACCTGTCACTGTATCTCCTCCTCGTTTCGTGCAACAAATCCGAAGTCAGAGCAAAGTTTAAATTTTCTATTCTTAATGCCAAAAGAGAAGAAACCAAAGCAATGGGTAAGTCGGCAAATGTTACGTGCGCAATTAATCTGTATCACCGGGTGTGTACATGTACGGATGCAATGCAGGGTATTTTAAAGATTTTCGCTCATCTTTGTTCGTGACAATTCTTTTGAGACGAAAGTCAGTCCTTAACTTTGATGAAATAAGATTAGTTGGAGCACGATTAAAAGATACCCACGATTATCAAGCTTAATCTCTCTTATTTGTCCTTGCAGAGAGTCAACGTGCGTATAGGTTTGTCCAGGGTAAAGATTGGGGCTTCAAGAAATTCATCAGGAGAGACTTTCTTCTGGACGAGGCCAACGGGCTGTTACCGGATGATAAACTCACGATATTCTGCGAGGTATATACCTTTGTATGTCGATTATCACACTTATTCGATCTTGTCACGCTTGTCTCGTTATATTTGCATAATTTTATTGTCTCCTTAGGTCAGTGTAGTAGCGGACAGTGTAAACATTTCCGGGCAGAGTAATACGACACAGTTTAAAGTGCCGGAGTGCCGATTGCCCGACGATCTCGGGTTGCTATTTGAGAACCAAAAATTTAGCGACGTAACGCTCACTGTCTGTGGAAGAGAGTTCCACGCGCACAAAGCGATTCTCGCAGGTGAGACTTCGCGTATCAATTCGCTTTATTATGATCTTTCATTTACGTTTCCTGATATGGTTAGACGGAAACTCTTATTGTTATTATTATTATGCTCAAATGTAAAATATAAAATATAAAACGGTGGCATAAAAAATGAGAATGAAAGAAAAGAGAACTTTTCTTAACAAAATATAAAAAGAATAAAATTATGAATAACTTGATATTTTCAAAACAAAATTGGATTTATTTTACTATTTGCAGCACGAAGTCCAGTTTTCTCAGCAATGTTCGAACATGAAATGGAAGAGAGAAAGCAAAATCGTGTGGATATTACCGATGTAGACCACGAGGTGTTACGAGAAATGCTACGATTTATCTATACCGGTAAAGCGGCAAATCTGGAGAAGATGGCGGATGATCTGTTGGCTGCAGCGGACAAGTATGCGCTGGAGAGGCTAAAAGTAATGTGCGAGGAAGCACTTTGCACGAGTTTAGCTATTGAGAACGCGGCTGAAATTCTTATACTTGCCGATCTCCATAGTGCTCTTCAACTCAAGGAGCAAGCGATAGACTTCATTAATACGTAAGTTTCGCAGAGAAAGAACATGTCGCAAAATGCGATATTTTGACTCGTCATCGCATAAAAGCTATAATTTTGCTCCTTAAGAATCAAAATTATAAGTGTTAAGAATGCGCGCGCGCGACGGATCTCGGCCATTTTTAATCCATTTGCGAACGCTTCTTGCAGACATGCGACAGACGTGATGGATACTCAAGGTTTCAAGTCCATGGTAAACTCCCACCCGCACTTAATAGCGGAAGCTTTCCGGGCGCTGGCAACTCAGCAAATCCCACCGGTCGGACCGCCCAGGAAACGGGTGAAACAGAGCTGAAAGCAGTCACCGCTGACCCAGGGCATGACCTCCACATCGCCCCCACCACTTTTGCATCCTTCTTGAACCTTTGTGTACAGTGATATAACGAAGTATAATAGTAGTGCTAAATAAATGTTTCCTAGTGCGCCACCCTCTGGTCTAAAAAGAAAAAAAAAAAGAAAAAAATCAATTACTGACGCGAAAACCAACTGACTGTCTACGAGCTTTGGTTGAGAATGTCCAGAGATCGACGGGAGGAAGAGAAGAACCGTCTGGTCCGTCCCGGTCGGTCGAGGGCGAGTTTGAAAAAGCGCATTCCCACACACGTGTGCCCAGACTCTTGTGTTCAAGTGAGTGTCGATAGTGAAGAGAACTCGGCATGATACGATCACATCAGTGCCGTGCGTCTAAGAGGAGAGAGACATCTCTGGAAATCTACATACCCTCACTCACATCCTCACATCTCACCAGCAGACGTATCGAACTTCTCGACCGGCCTGTGCGCGAGTCGATTTCATCGTAGCACTGTGAACGAGCGTTCATTTTTCTTCAATGCCAATGCCGATGCCAATTGATCAGTTCTCAGTGACACAATAAAATGTGTTGCCAGGAACGTATCATCATCATCATCATGGATTTGTTTCGTTCCCGTTACCAATAAACGAACAAATCGGAAGCATACGGCCGCGCGCGAGATGTTAAAAAGTATATAGCCAGAGAGGACCAAGGAGGCGAGGAGTTTCTCTCCACGTGGCTCGTCGCCATAAATTACTGCAACGACAACAAAGCGCGATGCACGAAGGGAGTTGTGATAGACGTCGGCCAGACGATTTAAATATTTTGTTCCTTTGTCGAGAGAAAGAAAAAAAGAATGGGTCAAACGGGGGAATGCCCCCATGATGCCGTTCACTCGACGCGTCGAGCAGCACGGAGAGAATTAGATACTTTGTTTGTTTCTACCGATAGTAGTGATTTTTTTTTAGTTCTAGCGCATCTCAAACTCTTCCAAGACGGAGAAATCATTCTAGTTAGTGTTCTTTTTTTATGATCTCTTTCTCTGAAACATATATATGTACGGTTATTATTATTATTATTATTACTATTACTATTAACGCTACGCAATCCGTGCCCTGTGTATTTTGTATATTTTTTGTCTAAAAGTATAAAAATATTTTTCCCTTCTCTCCCTTTCCTCTCCTCTCTTTTTGCGGCGATAAACCCTCCAATTTCCTATCCTCTTCTCTCTCCCGTGTCCCCCTGTCTGTAGGCACAGTTTGTCTTGTTTTCTGAAGTATTGTATACTGTAAGCAAAATGATAGAATCGAATTATTATTATTATTATTATTAATATTATTATTATTATTATTATTATTATTATTATTATTATTATTATTAATGATTATGTTATTAAATTTAGGGTTGTCCATAATTTATCGAATCTATGTTAAATATTGCGGGAATGTTTATTGTACATTTCCGTGCGCATGCTAATTGCGTTACGTTATTTTAGAAACATTACGCGATCCGCAATTTGAAGTTGACAATTGTAAATGGATGAGAGAAAAATAAAAAATGAATCAGGTTAAAAGAATTATGAAAAATAAACGTTGATCAATTTATATAACGCGATGTTGATAATTTTCGTCTTTCTTAATTTTCTTTTTTGTGTCATTAATTTGATTGGGCTGTAAAATTATGTATGGTCAATGAACTGAATTATGGGCAACCACACAAGAGGCAAAAATAATAATCAATTGTTTAGTACTGGCTTCCTGATCCTCCGATCTTTTTAGCTTTACCGAGAGAAACCGAGTTTTAAATATGTGAAATGCTTATTACCATTTACACATTAATGATGACGATTAATGCCATACATGTTCTGTGATAAGACCATTGTAATTACTGCAATTGTGTGTAATCAATCCTTTCTAGAGACAGATTTCCCCTGACGATCCTGGCAGCCAGTGAATATTTACTTGTTATACAAAATATAATACAATAAGCGGCAGTCATTATCCGGACAGTCCCAAACTTAGCGCGTCACTTTTGATTTTAAGATTTTCACACACTGTACATATCTGCTGTGTATTTTATATAAGAACTGAACGCAAATTTCTATATACGAGAAGGATCCAATACTTTTACGAAACCGTACAATAATTAATGTGCATATAATTTATTTTAATTTTACAAATTGCGCTAAACTCTTGTTCCTTGAACACGCTAGCAATATTTTAATCAAGTATAATATAAAAAAATTGATACAGATTAGGAAATATACACATTCATTGTAGCATCAAAGAATGGGATTATCAAAGAAATTGAATTGATGATGGAAATATAGTTAGGAGAACTTTTTCACTGTTTTTCTATGCTAATCTCTTAATTTGAGTCTTGGGTCTTAATAGGGTTTTAATGACAAGAGAAATAAAGGATGAAAACAAGTAGCAATTTAAGGAACAGATTTTGGCCGTTATCATTCATATTTTAAACGACTCTATTCTCTAATTCTTGTATCTATCTTTGGGACTGTGCGGCGATTTCTTTCGTGGAATTCACGTATCACATTGTGAATATCTTTTCCTAGAGAAGAAAGAAAAAGATAAACGAAAGAAAAATTGAGAGCAAAAGCAAATTTCGATAATAAAATAGCAAAATCCGTAAAATACAGATCAAAGAAAAAAAAAACACAGATGTAGGCGCAATTTCGCGTGTAAGAACCGCAACAAGAATAATATGAATGTATGACTGGATATATAATTTGATAAACTATTAAGTACAAGTAAGAGACAAGTGTTACCTCATCATGATGAAAGCCGGCGCGTGTTGGCGACCGATCGATCACACCATCCGCTACTATTAGCTGCTACCGCACGCCCGCTCTCTGATACACACACAACACACACATATATATACATATATATATATATATATATACATATATATACATATATACACGAATATATACTTCCGTTGTATATTGCATTTAAAAATCCGAAACGCTGTTTTGTAAAATGATGAATGGTGGCGGCGGTAGTGGTTGATTTCCGAGAAATTGTTACGCGCGCGCCATTCATTAAACCCAGCTCATACAGACATTCATTTTCCATTTTACTTTAAGTCATTGCACCACATCAAATAAATGACATTTTCATTATATAAATTGTGGAGCGTAATTTTCATCACCCTCCATTGCTACTGTTGCGATATTGTGCCTTTATCCGAGTTGTAAGAAAAAAAATGCGTAATTTTTTATCGTGATTAGACAAAAAAAATAACAAAAAAATTTGAATTTTAAAAAATTTTAGACTTAGAAAATAACAATGTAATTTAACAATCTGTAGTTCTCCGCACGCGATTGATATCCTGCTTTTGATTGCATTGAAACGGTAAGAGTAGAAAATTTCTTTTGAGATGAATTTACAAGCAATTTTTTTATTAAAATAACTTATCTATACAGAAATATGTAGGGAATTATTATCTATATGCATATCTACAGAAATATCACATTACATGTGTTGAGCGATGGAAGCAGCAACGAACGTGGAATGTCTTGTAGAAAATTGATCGTTAGTGTCTTGAGATCTCTCTTGCAGTTTCGGCGTTCCTGGATACGACGGTGGAGCTTCCTGCATGGATGCCTGTAAAAAATGCGTCATTTTATCATCAAGAAATATTTTAACTTTTATCTTTCGTCATATCGCGGTGAGTCATAAAAACGTGCACACATACACACATATTTTTATCACAATTAATGGATTAAAAACGGATTAAAATTTATATACCCTATTATAGGGAGACGTGTAAAGAGGAGGAGCATTGTAAGCCATTTCATTATACGGAGGTGGTCTCTCCCGTAGAGCTTCGATAGTACTGCATTGTGTATCACGCTCCTCTTGTAACACGATGCATCGTGTGCGTGTGATTCGTTGCCTTGTCCTAAACCGGAAATCGGGGAAATATTAAAATATTTTGTCTTGCAAAATAAATTTTTTAGCAAAAATGATTTTATCTTTGACGCTCAATGAAAAAAATCAAAATTGATGACCGCCCAGAAACTATAAAAATATAAAACACACACGAGAAAAATTTCACTGATAAAATAATATTGGAAAATATAATGAACATTAAAAAGATTCAACAATGCAATTATAATGCTTTTTTGTTCTGATGCCATTGATAAAACACTATCAATATGTGAAAGTAAAAAAGAAAAGATATTGAATTTTGATGATAAAGCTATATTTACAACTGATATGATTATGCTATTGAATTCATTACAATTACGTTTTATGAATAATGATAGCAAAAACACGAAAAATTCAGAAAAGTGAATTTATCGGACGTACTGCTCATACCTATTGCATATTTTGCAGTAAATTATGATTAAGCCGATGAGACCAAATCCGAATAATATGGAAATAATGATTTGCATCATTGTTATCAATCCCTGCTGTTTTTCCCTGAAATAAAAATTTTCTCTTCCTAGAAAAATTGATCCTAATACTCACAAGAGATTAGAGACATTGTAGCATATGAATGTGCAAAACACTTACCAACGCAAAGTACAATCGTCGCAGAAACAGCATGAAATGTTAGGACAACAGATTATACATCTGTCTGCAAAAAGCATGAAGAAAGTAAAACAATAGGTATTAAAAAAAATTGAAAAAGTACATGCAAAAGTTTTGTAAACTCACCAAGATAATTTTTCCAACAAATACACGATTTCAATTCGTTATATGCACTACAATTTTCTAAATTGATGTATTCATCCCTCTCCCAGGAAGTACCTAAATCTGTGAAAATATAAATATTTTTTATACTGTAAAAATATTCTTTTAAAAAGTCAGTAATATTTGTGACATTGATCTATATAATAATTCATTCACAATGTTGTGATATTATATATATATATTAAAGTGACAGAAAAATTTTTAAAAATATATTCATCCTATATCAAATAAAAATACAAGAATTGTTACATACCTGAACTTTTTGCTGGATATATATATGCAATATAAAAATATAAAGATCCCAATAATAACATCTTCATGACATCATATTTATATATAGATGAGTGAGCAGCCATTTAGATTATCCACATATTACTTACACATAATTTAAAATCAATTACAATTTGATATAATTGATTATATAAAACAATGACACTATGAACAAGAAAGCACTTTCACAAGCAAACATATTAAGATAAAACAAATGGCCACTTCCAATACAAATGTACTTCTGACTGTTCTGTACTGTTTAAAGTATGATATTTATGCTCATACTATTAATCTTATCAATATGGATGTCTGATAACATATGTAATCAGGGCTGTCAAAGAGGAACAGATATTTTCTTATATTGATAATCACAAAATCACTTGTTGCATTAATCATTGTCACATTAAATTCTGGTAAATATTATCTTTAATAAATATTCTCTATAAATGTATAAATGAATATACAAATGTATCTATTTATTTATTTCTTTATAAATGTAATAGAGATATTTCTTCATAAAGGCAAAATTCTTCAAAGGTAAATGAGAATGACAAAAATATATAGATATTATATATAATATAATATATATATATCAATAAATATTAATCAAAGATTTCTAATAAAAATCTTCTGATTGTATAATTTACAATGGAATTTAGTGTTTTGTATGTCGGAATATTCTATATTCTATACAATATCAATTAGTTAATGTTACTAGTGCGTCTACAACATCTCCTCTGTGTTCCCTGAGTGTCTGTTCGGCTAAAACTCGACTGATCTCCATCTCTTTCATCTGAAATAAAGATGAGTTTTTTTTTTAGTTTGTTAATTCAAATTTCCAATAATCAGAGACTATGTTTTATACTTACAATTAAATCGACATCTTCTTTTTTTATAGATACTTTGAGCAGTTCCTTCTCTTTGGCCTTCTTTTCTGCGGCTTCCTTATTTCGACGATCACCAATTATACTGAGAGCCTGTTAGATATTTTTAATGAGAAAATCAAAATTAAATTGATACATGTAAAAATAAAACTAAATGATACAAACGAAATATATGAGTCAAAAAAGTAAGTTACACTTTAAATTATCTGAGACAATATTTCTGATCAAGAATTTTTTATTTTTTTATTTTTAAGGGATATAGCTCGAGTGCATAAAAGTGTAATGATTTTGAGAAATTGTTTCATTGTATTCATTATTTTTAATTTATGAAAGAAATGTAAACGTTCGATCGAAGATCGTCATGCACGTGTAAACAAAGACCCATGCTTACACAAGAAAATCCATCGGAGGACGATATCTCCTTTTCCTCGGCATAATCCGTCACCTTCTCCAAATCCGCCGCGCCGCTATCATACTTGGCTGCTTTCTTCTGAGACTTTTCCTGCTGTACATCGTCAGAATCTCCATTCACATCGTCATCCGCCATTTTTTAAGTGAGACATTCATGCCATTAAACTACATACATAGGTTGCGTTTTGATATTCACTGCCAGTGTTGAAAATCTATAGTTTACGTCACATACACTGTAGATTTTCAGTATTGGCAGTGAATGTCGGAATGCACCTATAGATCTATATTGGAATTAATCGAAAATTAAATAATTTACTATATTTCTATTTTTTTCTTATATAAATTATGATTAATAATAATTCTAATAATTCTAATAATATCAATTATGTTCTATCGATATCCAATAAAAAACGCATCTTATAACTGATGACATTTTCATCTTTTGAAAACAAACTCCTATTGGATATCGGACTTTGTACATTCGGCTATTAGTGCAATATATATTCTCCATTTGAATTTCGGACTCTCCGATTGGCTGTCAGAGGCTAGGCAACTTTTCGTATTCCGACAATTCTAGAAATTTTCTATCCGTCAAAGATCCGATAAACTCGCTTGGATCAATCGAACAAGTTTTTTTCTTTGATAGGTTGGCAAGTTTGCATGTTTGTAAGAGCGGGAAATATTGTTGAACATCGGAAGGAAAACACATGGTTATCTGTTGATTTTCGTTAGATATGACATTGAACTGTCACTTTATGTCATACGAGCAAGATGAGCGCAAAACTTAATAGCTTGATTAATCAAAACCGAAAGCAACTACGCGAATTTGTACAGGAAACATCTACCGAGGAGGTAAAGCTTCAGAAACTCAAGCTTTATCATTTGCATAGGTCTTATACGAAGTAATGTTGATCTTTTATTGATTTGTTTTAGCTTACGAAATTAATATCGAGCGAAATTTGCGATCCAGCCATTTCCAAGATATTGGACGAGATCTTGCAAGTGTGCTTAGAGTCGGAAAAATTATATTCAAAGAGACTTAAATTGGTAGAGTCTGCCTTGAAAGCTTTAGGCAAAGCCAAAGTTTCAATTAGTCATGCTAACGATATTGTAACTCGAATAGTAGAAGACTTCCCTAATTATCCAAAATTGCATTTAATTAAATTAGTAGATTTCTGTCTCGCTAGTATTCGCAATAATGATGACGACTTTAGAAGGTATATAAAAAATTTACTTAAGTGTCCTTAAGTAGATTTATATGAGAGATTGATTTTCAGCTGGAAAGATCTACTGCCTGTTCTGTTGGAAGTATTGGAAGAAGAGAAATATATCAATTATATGAATGAAGAAGTTTCTGGTTCTAAATATAAGTCTATTATCGTTAACAATATATGCAACAGTACATGGAATACAGAGATAATGCCATCATTGACAAAAATGTTCAGGTAATATATTTGTTACATATATATTTTTTTTTTAGTGAAATAAATATAAATATGCATATAGTAATTAAATTGATGACTTTTCTGTACTTAAGAGATATATGCTTACAAAAGGAAGATCATACTACAGTAATTAGAGTACTCTGCACAAGAATGCAGAATATACCTCTGGATGAGGTGCCTCCTTTCGTGCATCAATCATTAAGATTATGTACTAATCAGGATAGTAAACTGCTTTTGGAGGCCTTACGAAGATATTTCACAATACGTTTTTCGCAAGCTAATTCTGACAGCATAGATTCTTTTGAGACTATAGGTAAGAAGGTTCTATACATATATAGTAACTTGAAATATATATGTAAAGCTTGAAAAAAATTAAACTTTGATTATCATAATAAAAATTAATTTAATGCACATCTCTGCTTTTAGTTTAATCTTATTAATTTTAATTTTTAATTTCTCACAGGTATAGTAAATCCCAAAGAAGTCCAAGATATTGAAAGTACAGTATTATATCACATATATCAAGCGGCACAATTGAATCATCAGCTTATAAGAGACTATATTAAATATTTCAAAAGTGTGACACATGTTCCTGAAGCTGTGTTAGAACCTTTTATGCTTTCTGTATTACTCACAGTTGCTCCTATTGATGAAAATCAGGTGATAAATCAATATTAATAATAAAACAATATTAATTTTCCTACGTTTTAATGTTTATATTTTAATGTTATCGGTTTAATATATACATATATTATAGATTTTTGAAATGCTGCGAACAATCATTAACAAACGAAAGGAAACTGATGATAGACGGAAGAATAGTGCATGGTTGAGAAAGCTAATTCCCGATTCTTGTAGTATTATGACTATAATGACAAATGTCATCAACACAAGGTAAATATGCAGTATAAATATGTCAGAAATAATTTAGTATTGAATTTTTTTTTATTATGTAGTGACAGGGATCGTCATTTAGTGCTGAAAGGGCTTGTGGACCTTGCATTTGTTCTTATGAGTGTGGAGAATAAGTCAAAAACTGGTACACATCCTTTATGGCAAGTTGGTATGAAGATACTTCAAAAGATTATGAGAAAACATCATGAAACAGTAGCAACTGTATTCCAAATGTTGCTCGATAAGATAATCGCGAATGGATCATGTATTTCTCAATATACTGGTATAATTTTCAAATATTCTGACATTTTAAAATGTAATATATTAATCACAGTTGGCAAGAATTAACAGTTATTAATGTTGGTTGTTTATTTATAGATTGTTTAGCATATATGTGCCAGAAATTAACAGTTCTTATGTTGGATCATCAAGATTCTCTGATAACTTTTTTTGATCAAATCTCATTTATACCCGGAGAGGTTGCCATTTTCATCGTTTCTGCAATCTTTTCATTGATAAAAGTTTCAGTCACCATAAGAGAACATCTAATAATAACATTAAGGAAGATTCTCTACAGAAAGGGTACAGCAAATCGACAAATGGCAGTCAGTGGAATTTTAGAAATGTTGAAGAACTTGAAGATGCACTCTTTAAGCGGCCTCGCGATGAGCTCGAGTCAGTACATTAACAATTCATCCTCGACGGGCACAAGTTCTGCATCTATTCTCACTCAGGTTTTATTAATTTACATTTATAAATTATTACTGCAAAACTTACAATGCTTAAAATCACTATATAAGGTTCTCTTTTTTGCAGGTAACATTAGAGAGAGGCACTCAAGTAACAAAATCTTCTTACAATAGAAGTTTGTATTATGACATATTGGGCATTTTAAAAAGATGTTTTACTCATGAATGTGAAGTTCGATTACATTTATACAACGGTACGAAATGAAAAATTACTCATTTTTTGTTTCATATTAAATATCTAATTATCAATTTTATTTGATCATCTAGGTTTATATGAAGCCGTATTGATAAATACCGAGATAGCGGAATATGTATTGGAAATATTACTGCCGCATTTTAAAATGTTCTTTGAAACGGACGAGAATGTTTTGGTTCCAGTTAAATTGGAATTGTGTACAGCTGTACAAGGAGAGGAAGTTATATTGCAAGAACCTCTCGCGGAATTAATATTTATATTGCAAAAGATTTACATCAAGTCGGCTCTAATAAAATCAACCCTTGTAGATGAGCTGGCTGTGATTTTGGAATCCCTATGTAGGCGGATGTCGCAACTTAACACAGAAGATTTAAACTTGGTAAGTTTAACAGAGAAGATTATATAGATTTAATAAAATTTGAAATATTATTTTTAATTATTTAATCTCTTACTATTCTTTCTCTCTTTCATTAGGATGATAAGCTTGATTTAAGTAATTCTGGCACCAAGAACCAAGAAAAATTGCACAATATTTTATTAACAATTAAAATTTATGAAGCTCTCATATCATTTAGGATCGGTGCATGGTCCGTAAACTGTACAGATACTGCACAGAGTGTTAAAAGTTTATTTAAAGGATACATGCGAGTAGTAGAATGTACTAAGGTAATAAAAGTATACAATACACATACATAATAAAATGAAAGATGATAAAAGCATAGTATATATTTAGAGTTGAATATAAAATTTATTTTTATCTTTGTAGCGTGTATCAAAAGCTAAAAAAGGAGAAGGCAAAAATAAAAAGTCACAAAATGACACGAATAATACAACCACAAAGAAAATTGGACGATTGAAAAACATAAAGCTATTATCTAGCATTTTAGATCTGTCTTCAGTATACAAAAGCCTATCACTCTTCTATTTGTAAGTATCTTTCGATTACATACAAATCAACAAATCCGATTATAATTTTATCATGATAGGAAATCTATTCCTTGGGCAACTGCGGATCAAGTAGCTGTATTGATAGAGAATGTTGATTTCTACCATTACATTTTGCGAACACTGCTGCAAATCTTACAAAATGTTAAACTCTTGACGGAATATAATTTACGGAAACATAAAGAACAGTACATGAAGACCTATTTTGACATTGGAAAGTAAGAAACATTTGTAAATATATGTGAGATATTTATGTTTTTGTAAATTCTAAAATCTTTTTTTAACATATAGATTATTATATGATTATATTGTATTGGATTTTAAAAAAATGCTTGATGAAGACGAACAAGGCACTATATTAGCATTGGAATGTTTCAAAGAATTATGTTGCTTAACTTGCACATACTTCAGTTCTGAATTGCCACAATTTCTCAATGTTATTATTCGTAAGTATTTAAAGTATCTATAAAGAAGGGCATTTTCATTTCTCGTATATGTATATATTATATGTATTATATATAATATTTTCCTTTTACAGCTATTAGACTAACTCAATCGGAAAATCTTAATGCACAATTAGAGAACATGATTGCTACTTTAAGAGAAAGTTGTTGGACATTCTTTAGTGAAAAGGAAGAACATGAGGAGAATTCTAAAAAAATACTTGGTATATTGTTAGACATTATAAATCAATTGACACAAGAGATTAACTTTCATGAAACAAATGCTGATGAAGTTAGTATTTTTTGCAATCAGTAATAAATTAGAATTGAATAGGATATAAAATATTATCATTTATTTTATAAGGTATTCGCTTCGATGATGAAATTTACACAATTAGAAGATGTGGATCCTCAAGCTTCTTTAACAATTTTCCAAATTCTGTTATATATAGAAGAACGTAATAAAGAATACGGCGAATTATTAATTGATATCTCTTTTGCATTGTGTGAGAAAGTGGGTAAAATCGATCAGGTATATATGATTGGTATATATAATATACTACTGCAACATGTATCTTATTGTTATATAAGAAGAATATAAAGATTTCTTATTGAGTATTATTTATATGTAGGCTGAGCTATCAGAAAATAATAAATTGAAAATTATCCATGAAAATATAGCGGTACAGCTTTACAATTTAGTAAACAGCTCAATAAAAGAGAAGTTAGATAATGTATCTTGGTTACTGATGCGGCTTAAGGCCGAGCAAAATATAGCCTGTCCGCCTGGCGAGGATCTCGAAGAACGTATGTAATTTTGCATTGGTGTTACTTGATTTCATATGTATTCTTTGACATATAGTAATATAATAAAAAACTCTCTCTTTCTTCCCTCAAATATATAGATCAAGAAAAGCTGAGAACACAAGAACGCAGTTTGTGTAGACAATTGTCACATATTATACAAATACTTTATACATTAGCCAATGTCGCTATTAAACCAGGACCATCCACAGACTTTATGTTCAAAAACTTGCAGATTTTGTATAACATACTTAGCAGTCTTACAAAATATTTCTATGGAAAGTCCAGTAAGCAAAACGCAGCGTTTCAATCAGTCAAGTAAGACTCTAACATATTAGACTTCATGCATATTATTAGTGAAATAGAGTGGATTTTATATATCTAATTTTAATTTTGCGATTTCAGATTTATTCAAGTAATTCAATCGGCCGGGAAACCATTAAAATCTGCATTTTATAATTTAATAACACATACTGAGGTATTTATCTGTAAAAAGTATAATTTAATCTCATTATATACAATAAAAATTAAATATATATTTATATATTGTATATGTAGGAAACTCAAAATGCATCAAAGTCAAAAGCTGATTCACATGTGCGAAGAAATAAGATTTTGAAAGAGACTAAGATTATACCTGGTGTGATATATGAAATTGAACAATTTCACAAAGAAGTTTTATCACTTGACAAAAAGACTGGTGTAAGTATTGTATTTAAGAAATTAATGTAACTTAGTGAAAAAAGATATGAATTTATCTTAATAAAAGCAACTGCAATATATGCATGTTCATTAACTATAGGTTCCACTTGAGACTTATATAAAGCATAGTGTAACGCGAGATTTTCGTATTAAGAACACGCAATTAACAGAAGCACTAGAGAAGATGAACGTAAGCATGGTAAGAATATAAAGAGCTCGACATTTTTTAAAGTTTTAGTATTGAATTTTATATTTTGTATTTTTTTCATAACAGCTGGATACGCAAAATTCTCGTCGTAGTCAGAATGCATCTAATGCAGATATAAATAATGTGTCTATGGAATCGTCTACAGAATTGCAAACTTCAAAACAATCTAAAATAAATAATGTATCTATGGATGTATCTATGGAAGCTTCTACAAAATCACCGCCTTCAAAACGATCTAGAAGATCATAAAAATCCTAAAACAATAAGTGCCTTGAATTGCAAGTCTTAGGCATCAAGTTATATAAAATTGTATTCTTATGATATTATTTAATAGTTTTTTTTTATACAGGTCTCGAGCTACACACACTTATTTCAGCCATTATAATATAAAATAATTAGCATGTTTATTAAGTATAAATATCTTGTTATTATACATAGTGTTGCAAATTATTGTTATGTATAAGTTTATGAAATATGATAACTCATTAATTATCACATTAATTGTAGAATTATAGTCTTATCTCATTTATATTCTCTTCTCTTCAAAAAGTTTATGATGCTATTCTATTTTATTAAAATGTTTGTCGCTTAAAACTATATTAGGAATTATGCGACAAAGTCTAGAGGTCTGTTAAATCCACCCTTTCTGTTCATGTATTGCCTATATTTTCTTTTCAAAATAACATGAACAGCACCCACATCGTTTCCATCTACTTTTTTACCTTTAGTAGTGTCAAAATCGCAAAATCCCATTATTCTCATCATTTCTTGTTCTTCCGGGGTCTTGCCTTGAAGGTCCGCTTCTACAATATATAACATAATTGTATAATATCTTAATTAATTTACTTCTCTTAATAATTCAAGTTTATAATTTTATAAATTTCTTTAATTCAAACAGATCATGTAGCAAAGTACTGTTTTTAAACGTATGCATGCTAAGTGAATAATCAAATACCTGTGATAATGGGTCGTTCATTTGTTGAAGGTTTTGGTTTTGATCTATGTTTTGATCTATCACGTTCTCTTGATCTGGATCTAGAATATGATCTTCTATGTCTGTCTCTTTCACGTTCTCGTTCCCTATCTCTGTCTCTTGACTTCACTCTGTCTCGTTCTGCAGATCTATAAATAATTGGAAAATGTAATGCTTTTTTATGAATGTTAATTATAATTTTTTTTTCATGTGTACCTTCGTCTTCTCTCTCGTGATCGTCTCCTTCGTCGATCCCTGTCGCGATCTCGTTCTCGGGATCGATCTCTTCGTCTTCCAGGCGATGGTGTGCGACTTCGTCCCATGCTATTAAATTAATTTTTGAGACGTGAATAAAATAAAACTTGAAAATAATTAAAATAGGTAGAAATAGATAATTAATAATGATATTTTGAAATGCATCTTAGAGTAAGCAATACTTTAAAAGATAAATCTTACAAACTGAAGAGGTTATTACTACAGATCTATTGTAAACATTCATATTATAAATTTAAAAATTACATGTTTGCTATAAGTATAAATGAAAATTATAAGAATTTAAAAAGTCTTTGAATAGAATAATTATACTTACTCTTTGCAATTCTTATTTTCGTGTAATTTAGAAAAACAATGTGCTTGTTTGAACTTCCCCTCTTTTTCCTGTCAAATTTACTCTTTTCAGATGGCACTGCAGTCACACGTCACAAGTGTTATGAACGTGCTCTGTCCTTGTTCAACTTTCAGTAAGTAACAAAGATAAAAGATAGAACGGCGCTGGACTGCGTTCGGAAAGACTACTCGTGTGCTTACGAGCGTTGTTCTATCTTTGTTCAATTTTCAATAAATAACAAAGATAGAACAACACTCGTGTACATACGGATAGCGTTTTCGAACGCGCTGCCTGCCGCTCAAGCGTATTCCCCGAATTCAGCCATAACATTTCCTATAAAATTACGTATCTGCTCTCATATTTAATCGATTTTACATGTAACAATGTTAAATAATTGACACTTATTAAAGCAGAGTATAAATACAACTTGGCAACTTCAGTTTTGCTCTTTAGAGCTTCCAAAGAAATCAAGGTGTGTCTTATAAACGTCATCTGCAATTGACATTTCAAGAAAATTTCTGACATGGTTGTGTCACATATTGAAAAAGAGAGAAATTTATTATAAAATTTGATTCTTTCAAGGAATCTTTCTCTTTTATATATATATATATATATATATATATGTGTATATATTTAAAGTTTATTCATCTATTTGACTAATATTTAATGTGTGACATATAAACCCAATTGTTATTTCTTCTTTAAAAATGATCTAATTTGTCAATGTTATTCTAAATTGTTTACTCTCAGAGATATAAAAATGGCTACTGTACCATTAATATTCGTCGAGGAAGATGTTGAACGAGGTGGCAAGGAACAATCTCAACATGAAATACAAACTGATTTTGCATATAGGAACAATGTGCACAATGCAGATATTAATATACGAATGGGTAATTGTATACAGCATTATAGGAATTTGAAGTTAACATATGTTTAATGTGAAATGTTTCTATTGACATTATATGTAATTATTTATAATTTGAGAATATTGTGCTACCTAATATACACTAATTATGAAATAACATTGATGAAAAAATATCTGCATAGGCTTCTTACGGAAAGTTTATGGTTTGTTGAGCATCCAGCTCTTGATGACAGTTGTGGTGGCTTCGGTATTTGTCATGAGCTCAACTGTGAAATTATATGTACAAGATAAGTAAGACATTCTCTTTGAATATTTACTTTAATTATATATATTTATAAATATATATATATATATAAATTTATTATTTAGCCCATGGACTATAGGCTTAGCATTTTTCTTGACAATGGGAATTTTAATTGGCCTGCTGATAAAAAGAAGAGATCATCCTGCTAATTTAATCCTTTTAAGCGCATTTGTAAGTATAAAGAAGGTCTGATTACTGTTTACTCTGTTATATATATTTCTATATGGTATTTATTAAAATTTGCTTTGAAAATTGTAGACATTGGTACAGGCATATACTGTGGGAGTCGTAGTGTCCATGTATGATACCACAGTAGTCTTAGAAGCTCTCTTTATAACATTGACGGTTTTACTTGGTTTAACAGCTTATACTTTCCAAACCAAACGAGACTTCTCATTTATGGGATTCGGGTTAGTATATCCTTTTTTTTGTGTGTGTTTGCACATTATTTTTTATTCTTCAGAATCATATATTTTTTTATTCTACAGGTTATTCATTGGACTTTGGTGCCTCTTGATTGGTGGTTTCATTCAAATTTTTGTTCATAGCACTGCACTGGAATTAGGCATAAGCATTGGAGGTGCATTATTGTTTTGCCTGTTTATTGTTTTTGACACTCAAGCGATAATGCAAACTCTTTCGCCCGAAGAATATATTTTGGCAACGATTAATATTTATTTAGATATTATCAATTTATTCTTACATATTTTGCGAGCTCTTGCAATTTCAAAGCAATAAGAAAAAAAAAGTATTATGTATTACTATTTATAGAGAATATTCATTATGTGAAAAGCACAAGTTAATCTATAATTCTTGTTATTGTATAATACACACGCGCGAGCGCGATATAGAGTTTTCATTACTATTCAAAATAAATTAATATTTTATCTAAGTATATACTTCTAGCTCCTATGTGAAATATGTGAGAAATTTTAGTGTCAAATATAGGGATTTTCTGTGAACTTTGAAAATTTTGTATTTGTTATTTTATTGTTATACATAAATGGGAAATTTACGATGTTTCCATAGCAGCTGTTACATCTTCTGTGTATTTGCCTTTATCTTTTCCTAATGCAGCCAGTCTGCCTTTACTTCGCCTATCGATAATCTTTTTACGATCTTTGTCCATTTTCAGCTTAACAATAACGGTCTGAAAATATAACATAATGATAAGTTGACTGCATAAAGAGATAAACTTACAAACTCAAAGGAAATGATCATATTATCAGAGCCAATATTCTGCATTGATTAGATCAAGCAAGATTTGTCGACAAATATACAGGAAAACCCTGCACAAAGTCTACAAGTCAAGCTATATATCTAATCCTATGTGAATGGATTTGGTTAAGTTCATCATGAATGTAGAAGAAATATAAATCTATTTAAACACATATATTAATCATACTGCAATTATACATACCTTGGAAGGGTCAATGCCAACGTATACATTTGCACTGTTTGCCTTCTCACGCTGAATTCGCTCAATATATATGACAAACTTTTTTCTGTAAACTTGTACAACTTTTCCTACTTGTTGACCCTTGTAGTGGCCACGTACAACCTTTGGGATACATATATTTAGATATATTTATGCCATATGAATATATAAAGTTTAATGTATATGTGCTTTAATATTAACATTACATTACATGACAAATAATGTAATTATTTTGAATAGAGTGATTTAATATTTACGACAGAGAGCACGAGGAAAACAGGTTAAATTTTAGGGTTACGATAAACTCACCTGTACTTCATCATCCTTGCGAATTGGCATCGAGCGCACATTATATTTTTGTCGTAATTCCTTGGACAACGGAGCAGACATAAGCCGTCGTCTGATGTGAGAAGGCGCTGTGAAATGTCTCTTTCTGTTCTTCCTACGCGAGGAGGACACCAACCGATTGTACTTCATCTTCGTAAATCCTGTAATGTAAATTTACGGTGAGAATCTTGATTTTCATCGAGATATAAACTCGGTATATCAATCGACGAAGGTATACAGAATGAAACGTGTGTTAAGAAATGACAGGTTATGCATGACGCGGACTGCGATACAAGGTAATCGAAAAATATCTTGACGATATATACGAAAAATACATTAATAACGACTTAATGGATTTTAGTTTACGTAAAATGATGCTCAATTTCTCATCATTTCAGTCAGATGCCACGCGATTAATATTCTCTTCACTCACCGACGATGGATTCAATGCCGCGACGTTAACCGGAAAGAAAACACGAGAGACATTTCATGAAGTGTCTAATGGCCGCTTTCCAATGAGCCAATGGATATTCGAAGAAGAGAATGCGAAGCGTAAACGAGTTTGATTCGTTGGCTCTGAGAGATCGGACCAATGAGTGATCATCGCACAGATTGAAAAGATCCTAAAGATTCTCATACGAATAGGCATGAATTAATCCAACAAAGCGGGATATTCAATTAAGATATTTCTCAATTCATTTGACAAATAATATGTTACATATATTTTCCCTCGAAAAAGTTCTATTTACATTCACTCAAAATGATATGATACATATAACACGGAAAATTAAAATATTTACATAGTTTAAATACGTTTTACCTTAATAAACGTACAAATCTGATAATGATATTTTACTTTTCTCTAGTTTTTAATTTTTGAATCTAATAATATATTTAAAGGAACAGTTGTTAAAAACACACACACACACACACATACACACAAAACTTTTTATCTAAAATATTTTTAATGATATTCAATAAGATTGCAAATTTTTGAAAATTTATGTATTTTCAATATAAACTCTTACAAATAAATTAACATGATGAATAATTCTAATTCTTCTATATTTGTTGCTAATATGAAGAAGTATTAATAATTAATATTAATAAAATTTAATGATCAATATGATATAGGAATAAGATATAATGTTTCGCGAAATCAATCTTCTTGTTACATAAAAGAGATATACACAGTATTTATTAAAGGACAAAGAAATCTGCTTCTTAATCAATCATTATAACATGATGGTATTTATACTAGATTACAGTTCTTTAATATTTAAGCGATTCATCAGAATTATATATACACAAAACTCCTCAAATATGTGCAGAATGTCTCATTTGTCGCGCATCTTCCTTTGGCTATATATACTTGTAGACTAAAATTCTAAAGTCTATTTATATAATCTCGACTTTCTTTTTGAAAAAAGAAATGACTTTCAAGACGATCAAAAGATTCAAAGGAAAATATTTGAAACTGAAACATCTCATATTGCAAAACTGATCCACGTCGTAGAGCATAATTTATACAATAAAAAAAAGATATTCCTTTTTATACAAGTACTCTTTATCTACAGCTTGCATTAGCCACGCATGCTCGTTTTAAGTATGCATTATGAGAGAGATTCTCTAGAATGTCATCATCAGGCTACACAACCATGCAAATGTACAATGTATATATATTTGGTGTTATCCTTTGATTTTTAGTGCATGTAAAATTTCAGATTACTTTGTTCCTTATAATCAGAAATAATTGTTATTTATTCTTGTAAAAAGCATTATTTAAAATTATTATGAAACCTTTTCACAAATTTTTAATTTTATTGCAAACAGACTTATATCATTTTCAGGAACACGTTTAGATATGTATTTATATGTTCCAGAAAATTATATAAATTGAAATTATATTTTTTATAAAGATATAAAATATTTATAGAATACCATAATTTTTTAAATAATATATATAAAAATATCACGCGTTATCACGATTATACAATAATTAATTGTATATGATATAATTTCAAGCATATAATATAATCTCCATATTGGAGAGAAATAGTGAAACTTTAAGGAACAAAGCAATTAAAGTTTACGGATATTTACTAAAATATTCGTCTGAAGTAGAATACTCGCGTTGCTATTATAAACTTTTCTTTTATAAATAACGTAACTATAACCGAACATGGTGACTACAGCTTAACATTATTACATGAATTTATATCATGTACATAATTCAACGATTCTATGTATAGATAATACCTTAAAATAGTGATGATTTAAAACAAGTCGAGCGATCTGTATTGCCACATACCGCGCTTTCTTTACCGTTATTGTATAATCACATAACAAATATTAGAAATTTCCGATACGCCCTGACAGCACAATCGAATCGAATTGAATCGATAGGAGGGTATATGAGGATATAATCATTTCTTTTTTTGTTAAATATAGAAAATATACATTCCATGTGTCTGTGGATTGTATATAACTGTAAAGTTATTACAAATTCTCTATAAACATACGTACATACATAACGATAAAAGTCTCCTCCCTTAAGTTCATCCATTAACTGACAGTTAACGGAGTTAACTTGTTTATATTATATAATACATACGAAGGTATGCTTTTTATATACTCAGTAGAGTGTTAGTGTCTTTTACATTGCAATAATATTTCAAGATCAGATATGGGCGGATTAATTTAAGTATAATGTGTATATCGCTATATCGTGATATATAAATTATATATAACAATCTATACAGATATATATATTCTGGATAAAATATTGTTAGTATCAAATTGTGTAAACTGGCTTTCGTAGCAATGAGTTACAAAATACTTCTTTTTAGATGTATCGGAAGTTCCATACCATTGCAAAAAATCTATGCTTATTTCGGTAATTTTGCAATTTAATAGTACTTTCATTATACGTTCACTATTCAAATTATATTATGCGCGATAAGCAGTATTACTGAATTTCATCCAAAAATTATAAATGTGTAACATGTAAAAATTTTCGAAATATTTAGGCATTACCACTGTCGTTCTTATGGTGACTCAAATTTATATATATATAATATTGTATAATATAATATAATTTAATCTTTGTATTTAGAAAATTTGCGAGAAAAATAAATTTTGATATATTCAAATATATAATTATAATATATATAATTTTCTCTTTTTTAGTCAAGAATATATGAATTCAAACAATATAATGACTTATTCATGAAAGAAAATGATTTGAGCAGTCAAGATGCGTATCTATCTACTTAAACGCAGTATTTTATAGATGAGCATGTCAACCACGAATCGCATGACATCAAGGTAACAAGGTGATTGTATGCGTGGCACCTTCGCGTTCTGCACGAGAGATCGGAACCGTGACGGCTTCGTTTATACAAGAGACCCGATAATGAAATCGTTATGCTCAAGTGCATCGATCACGAATGATCGTACGGAAAATCATGGGTTGGGAACGCGATGATCCCATAAATCGCTAATTGTCTGTATAATAATCGAAGAAATTATTTTCATGCTATTATAATAAAAAGAGAAAGCGTTGAAATCTCAATTGACGCAAGTGACTTGTATTGTTGCTCAATATTAAAAGAATATTCGATATCGTATAGTAGCGATCAATTTCTCATAATCAGTTATTTTCAAATCGTCGATTATAAATTCGTTTGATGTAATTTTATGTCATATTATATAATTTTACGTTAAAAACGTCACACCATAAAACAAGAAAAAGTGATATCTCATTCGTATACTTGTCGTATCCGTACGCTGTTTCATAGTCATGCGCACGAAATGATCCGTTAAATGATTTGCGATAGCGCAGCTCTCAAAGTGATTAAAGATCTGGTTAATCGTCGAATAAATCAGTGTAATTGGTATCAGTAAGGTCGACGACATATCGTTCAGTCCCGAGCAGTTAGTTGCCTATAGTACCGAATGAATGGTTCGTTAGTGTCTTCTCTCTTTCGACAGTATGACGATATTAATAACAAATACAAATAAAATTCCTTGTATTCGATACTGCTAAACGCGATGGAGAAAATTTTTTCCATTCAAGTTTTTTTTTCGAGTTACGGTAATGGATCTTCATTGATTTTAATAATAGAAGAAGAAAGAGAGATTTATATTCGGTACCGAGATACAGGTAACTCGATTTGCATATAAAAAACCCATTTCAGACAATCTATTATTAGTAAAAAACTTTAAGATATAATTGTGTTTATAATTTTATGTGCCATATATCCTAATGTAGTATATATATATATATATGTTTGTATTTGATTTTTTCAAAAATTATTTCTGTGTTATACTAGATGTCAAATTATAAATAAAATTCTGTCCCAAATTTTGTTAATTATGGATCAAAAGTGGACTTATATACAGTTTGAGACGTTTCTACATAATAAAAATTATGGCTTATTTTTTCCCGTATTACATTTTAATCTTTTTCTAATTTATTTTTCTGTTATTAAATCGATTTCTTATCATGACTCGAAAATGTTTAGAAATTATTTCTACACGAGATAAATAATGGATAGTTTGAATATAATTGTCTGAAAAGGCGTAATTTCTATAATTTCTGACATTCAGTAAATGTATATATACACGTGCTTTAAAGTTTGGGTAAGCTTTGAGCGATACATGTCGCACGTAATGGCTAAAAGTCGTAGTTCAATGGCAGCAGTAAAAACTGAGCGGACTGTCGCGAGATGAACGCCCGTAAAGATTCGTAAATGTATGTTATGCTAAGTGGTGAAGCGTTTACTTATATGCCATCCGAGTCGGGAGCACGCACTAGAGATGCTATCGAAACGGTTTGTCATGTCGGCTTTATTTGCGCACGCGAAGCGGCTCGTAGAAAATGTAAATTATTCATTAAACGGCGAATACATCGCAGTCACGTTTCTCGTTCATTGTCAATTTTTATTTTGTCTCGTATATGACTACTTTCCTACTAGAATCTTCAATGATAGGCTGTTTCGTGAAAATATGCATCGAAAACTCTATTGGATTTTTGTAGATTTTATCTACAAATCTCTTTAATCACGTTAATAATTGCATTCTCATTACAATCGATTTATTTATTAGTGGCAATTTAGGACGTATTATTTTATAATGATTAATTAGAAATTTGACTCTTCGTTCAAAAATTATATTAACACCGCTTATAAATCATATCTGATTATGTAATTTCATTGACGATCTTTTGCATAGAAATGCACAATCATTTTCTTCGACAATCTTCGTCGCGTTTAATAGACCGTGTCGAAGCAGAAACTTTTTTAAAGGATTAATAATGTCATGTCATTGTATATATATATTTTCTATGATAACTGACACAGATGTCCCACTTTCGATTAAAAAATCATTACTCGAAATACTTAATATTGTTACTTTTTTTCCTCATGATACTATTAATGCAAAACATTCATAACAATCAACGTATTTGACAGCACGATAGAGATATATTGCTTAATAAAATTGAAAAGAACTTGTTCCATGCGAGAATACAAGAATATTATTGTATTGACATACTTAAGACATGAGTATAGCAAATCGCACGTAAATGGAACATTTTTAGAGAAGGGGATTCTCGTCTCGAACATGAATCTAACATTATCGATGTAGTCGCAAATCAATTTCAAAAATCATCAAATTTGAGTTGTTAATACAAATGTATTATATTTAATGTAATTTTTGTCTTATATATTTCATATTTCAAGATCAATTAAGCGAGTTGATGATAAATTGAATTGCCAGTGATTCTGTTAACTCTGTTATATTGCAGATATTTATCATTCGAGGCTGATAATTAATCAAAGATACAAGAAAGATGTCGGAAATAGCAAAGTAAAAAACAGAATTCATATATCGTTTCCAATAGATTTTATCGATTGCGATTTCTCAGAAAATCTCTTTTGAATGTCGCTCACATATTAATTTATTCGGTTGAATAGCTATCATTAATCGAGTGATTGATACTTTGTTTTTATTGAGACGCGGCGGTATCTGACTTTCCAATATGATTATTATATTTTATAACGAGCGTATAGAATTGAAAAACCTATTACACCTGTTTCGTCTCTTTATTAATCTTAATTCGCGCATCAGGTCATTAACTGCAATCGACATATGATCATTAGGCATCAAACCAGACAACAAACCAGACGATTGGCTGTTTCGGTCATCTCGGACGGGTCTTTAAATACCGTTATTGTGATCATCCATCGTTGATGCTTGGCTTACTTTGCTGACCCGGAGACCCAGTGAATGTGTTCTGTGAATGTCAAACAAGTATATCGTTCGCACGAAAAACACGCGCGATCTACATGCGGCATCGATTTCGAGAAACCATTAATATTCGATCTTCGAACATTATTGCACGATGAATATCGTAATAACAAGCGTACTTTAAGCGCACAGTAATCTTGCACTTTAGTATCTCGTACATATTTATTTGCGTGCAATGAAATCGTAAATAAGATGATAGATTGCAACTAATTGGCTCGCAAGATATAAAATAAAGTTTTAATGCAATCTTTGAATGTAATTACTGTGTTAATAAACTGCTACGGCGTGTTATTTATAGATAGCTGTTCATTTTTGCGTTCATATACCGTGTTCGAATACATCATTAAGGTTGATGTAATTAATTATCGAAAAGGGCACATTGTATTATTAATCGTTATATTATTATATCATTAGCAAAAGAATAATAATTTATTTGTGCTTTAAAAATTGCTTTCATTAAATTTTTGCATCCGTTGTGTGCACATTAACACAAATTATATTTTTGACTTTTCCACGAAATTAACCATAATACCAAAAGTGATCGACGAACCCGATTATAGGGATTTATACTTGATATTTGTGCTAAGAAGAAATATTAATAAAACGCTATTTAAATGGTAATAACATATGTATAACGTTTACTTTGATTCGTTTTTTTTTTTTTCAAACGAGACATGCAAAGTGCTGGAACTATAAAATCATCGATCGTTAAGTTACTTGTTAGCGAGATCTTATTCTGCATACATTTCATTCGGCATTACTTGAGAAAATTTATGTCAACTAGAGACACGCGCATTTTTAACATATACACGTGTGTTGCTCGTATGATGAAACAGTAGTTTAAGCGCAATATTCAAAATATATACGAGATCGCAATAACTTTTGCATAAGAGCTTTCATACCGGAATATTTGCATCTTTCTCGTTTGCAAATGCATGTATATTTGCCTTGATGGATCAAAAGGATTCCAGCACTCAGCAACAGAGTATTACGTTAGTGAATTATTTCATCTAATAGCGTTAAGGTATATATATTTTCGCTTTTTTTTTCTCCCGCGAATATCGTTCCAAATGCACCACGGGATAGCATTCGCCGCATGCAATTCAAATCGCAGCAATTTAAAATAACTCAGCGCATAATTTACACTTTAAAGTCGTCTACATAGGATCGTGCTCCAGATTTCCGACCATAGATCGTCACGAGAGACTTGCTTTCGGTCCTTTAATACTTTATTCGTGACGAGTTGCGTGGCAAAGCATTTTAAATAACAATATATAAACCGAGCTACATCGCTATATTCGATGCCTGGGACCGAAACTTTTAACGATGACCAGCAACAGTTTCGAAACATTATAGCGCGAGGCGTATATGTATATAAGCCGAGATTTATATATTCCTCGCGGCATTACATCTCGAGATTGCTTGTTAGAAATGCTTGTTAGAAATGCAGAAGCGACAGGCTGCTCGAGAAATCGTACGGATGGGAAAGCTGACGGGAAGATTCTTAGGAAGAGAAACGAATGATTAATCATGAATCTTGCGTAATAACCCATTAGAGATCCTCGGTAGTTTGCGCCAACGATCACGAGATAGTTTCCTCGGGCTAATGAAGCCGGCACAATCGTTCTTCTAAAGTCGGAAGATGGAAACTCTGACCTAGACTTTAAGTAGGTATGGAGGTAAGGTCGAGGTCACCTTCGTACCCTGTTGATGAGACCACAAAAGCTATCGCGATTAGATCCATCTCCGTCAAATCAAATCGGCAAAAAGCTTTCACTCGAGTCACATCGATGATCGCGTCATTAAGATAGTTGATGACAAAACGACAACAAACAAAAAAAAAAAAAAAAAAAAAAAAAAAAACAACCACGCCTCTCTTCTCAAACCTCTTTCTCTTTTTGAGATTGAAATTGATAAAACAGTTAATGAACCTTGAAAGACGACCGCGAATATAAGATAAAATTATCAACGACTTTCGCTTCATTTCCGATGCAAATGTCTTTCTAGATGATTGAAGCTCGCTGCCTGAAGTCACGTGAACGTACAAGAGATTATAGTTAAGATACGTTTTTTGCGACAAAACAGTCGTTAAACTAAACGACGACGTTCTATCTTTTCGCAGCAATCAATATTTCAGGCTACTAATTAGAAGCCGAGATCATCGTGAATCTTGCTGACGACCTGACGAGTATAAGAGCAATTTAATATTTATAATATAGTCATCAGGGAGATTTCGTCTACTTAAGTTATTTATAATGCTTTCATAGAAATTGGGAAGGATGACTAATGATGTGTAATCTCGCAAAAATCGTGTTTATTTCATTAAAAATTTGCTCGCGAGAAATAATATTAAATAGATAAAATAGCAGAGAAGTGATATATATTATCCTTAATTAATAATCATCAAGCTTATGGAGATTATCTTTAATGATACATAATACATTTTGCGGAAATAATTTATTATTTATTACAATGTATCTCGGAGAATTAAATGCCGTTAGGGCAGAAAATAAGCAGGAACAGAAAGCCGCTACAATATTATATCATTATACTCTGTTATTGCTGTCTATTATTAGCGATCACCGACAGAGACTACGCGCACGGTATCGAATATGCAAATTAGTTACGGTCGATAAAAAATGGGCAAAGTTCAACAGTAGACAGATTTATTTCGTGGCAATAAATAATAATCAGGCTTCCTTTTAGATATACACACGTCAACTTTTCATTAAATATATTTCCACGATTCCATAATTATTTAATACTCTTTAATTTGTAATTTATTGCATGATTTCTTTAAATATTCATGTAACGCGTAATCAATATTTGTGAATTCGCAGAATCGTATTCTTCTCGTTGGTGTTCAATGCAAGTTAGTTCTATAACTTTCAAAGAGAAGATTTAACTTTAAGCAGAAACATTGATGAGTTCTAGCGGAGATCTTATAGTACGAGTGTGTTATACGTCAGAGCAAATGCAACAAGCAATAACTTTGATGCTTTGATGCATACCTCTCCGGAAATTTATGACGTAATATATTTCTTTGTGAAGACGAAGCTACGTTTGCGAGAGACGAGAGTTAAATACGTGACGTGAAACTAGTAGCGGTAATAAAAGAGTTTATTAAGAGTCTGGGCGATCGATTCGAATTTTAAAAAATGATAAATAAATTGAATTCGAGAACCGGATTTTAACAAAAATATTCATAATTTGATATCAAATTTGTCCTTTAATTCTAAATTTATAATTAGCCTGCGCGATTAAAAGTACGCACACGCACAAGCTAAAATTTATCTTACTATTTACAAATGCAATAACTAGCTCCGATGCAATTTCGCCGTCCATAAGTCTCGACAGCAAAACGGATAGGAAGGGATTACATCTCCTTCGTTGTTGCATGACTCACAATCAGTGAGGCGTCTTTATCCATAGCTATAATGCACCTATCGTATTAGCATAAAGCGTATCTGAGATTCTTAAATATTATCATAATCAATTATAATATTATAATATAAAATCTTGGAAATTTCACGATTTTCTTTGGTTAAAAAAATGAAAAAATTTGCGATAGAAACTTACAATTTAAATAATTTTATATAGTAGTAATGGTGGACAAAGCATTCCACTTTGTCTTTCCCTTCTCTTTTCATTCATTTAGATTCATTTAGTTTCCTACGATTCAGTCAGAATTGTGATCTCTCATTAAGAATTCGTAGCGAAAGATCGAAGAAATCCGCCAGACAGCTCACCGAAATACCTTTGCACAATAACAATTCCCACACTGCTATCGCCATTGTACTCCCGTTATTTAAATTCGTTCGAAGAAATGTCTGTCGGGGAGCCAACGTGTGTCATTTACCGGAATAAGAATTTCTTTTTCTATCGCGGCAAAATGAAAATATAATTTATTCCGTTTTCACAGATAGATAACCGATCGAGGATTCGCGATTTAACGCGCACTTTGTTGCCTATTCTTTTGCCGCTGTCATCCCAAACCGGTAAACTAATACGCGTTGAATACTTCCGGAGTAACTTGAGATTCTACGCAGCGTGCGAGGCGCGAAAACTTCGCGGCCCTTCTTCCGCCCGTGTAACAGCGTGAGGTATAATATACCTTCGTGCGAGATGACGATAAATTCTCAACCAACCGTACACCATTGGAGATATATATCGTTTCGTCTTAAGCGCCCGAGGTTTTAATCCCTCCGGCGCCGATCAAGGTATACGAGAGATGAGTGGATTCACAATTGCGCTATCAACTCGCGATTGGATTATGAAAACCAAGATCTCTCGTGTATCTATCATTTACAGCGCAGTTTTCACGCGTGAAAATTCGCATTTTCTAAAATATAATATAAAGGTGACTTTTCTGTCAAACTTTGCTGACAATTTGCTGCGATTTATTTTCTGCAGGAAAACATACGAATAAAAACGCATCCCATTTGCATTTCGTGTTAAAAGCAGCAAGTAAAATAAACGCGCGCAGCGGTATTATCTTGCAAATATCCAGAATTAATCACACTGTGGTATTATAATTCTACCGACAAACCAGCGCGGTGAACAATAAGCTGAAAACTGTCACGCGATGTGTCACACGTTCATAGAAAGTAGAACTCTATGGAAATGTTAATGTACTGAAATTCAACTGCGCTGAAACGGCTATCTCCAGCTACAATCTCTTATCTCTGCTATAATCTCAACATTTTAATGTTTCTGCCTGAAAATGTTAATATCCTAAATTCCTAGATACAAACAATTATGCAGTCGCAGCGCGCATATAGATTAATTTAATTTCGCGATTTTTATCGCTGTAATATATTATATGTATATTTTCACACGCGCGCGAGTTTCTTTTATAAAAATCAGCTGTACAAAGAAGCACTTTCCTTATGCAAAGAATCGCGAAAAAAATAAATCAAGAAAAAGCTTTCGAACGATGTAACGACTAGAGCAATAAAATGGAATACTTTTGATCATCAATTAAAATTATCGCTATTATCGCGCATCACATGCTCAAGCCGGGTGACATAATTGGATGCCGCGAGTTGCCACGTGACGACGCGTCCCTTGCGTTCCGCGCGGTGGGCGGTCGCGCCCGTAAAAAGGTGCGAATGTGCGTGCCGCAACAATTTTCCTCACCGATGAGAAAAAGGTGGCTAGTTATATACGGACAGAGAAGAGGAAGTAGCGCGACGCGTCGTCTCTGTCGTCGTCATATAGCGACTGGTCGAAGGTTTCTCCGATCTAACGGATTGGAATCGCTCGGACACATATACACGCACGTGTATAGATGTAGGCACGTGTCGAAGAAGATCGCTCGACGATCCGAGGAGGCAGTTTTTTCGCCCCAGTACTCCACTTACGACTCCGACCGCTTAAAACGAGACTTGGTCGTCGTGCGCCGATATGTGTGCACGATGGCACACATATCGACGCCGTTTTTCGTGCTCGATGATCTTTACTCGTACATCTATCTCCATGTGCGACCCCTTGCGTTACAGGGATAGCCGGGGTAAAAGCAAATGTAAGTGGGACGAGAGTGGCTCTCGAGAGGCACGCGCGCCACGAAAGGGGGTCGCGCTCGGTTATCGCGGGCGGTAATTAACGGCGGCCCTTGCTCTCGTACGATCGTACGATCATTACGCGAATGGCGTGTTCATGGCCTCCGATTAACGGGCTTTTCGTTCCTCTATCATCGAATCGAAATGCGCACAGCGACACATAGCTTGATGTGCTTCTTTTGTTCAATTTTTTGATAAGATAGATAAGTGGATCTAGTAGTTTTATAGCGAATGTAGAGTTTGAAGCTTTGCACGAATAAACGGCTTCTCTTTTTAACCACCGTACGAACCAGGGAACCTGCTGTAAATAAATTACAACGGAAAGAACGCAGTAGATTAGCATTCTCATGTTCCTGTCAGGGGACCAAGCGGTAACGAATTCCACGCGACACTCTGACATCTGTTTTCCTGGAATCCGGGATCTCTTTAAACACTGGTCAGGTCGTGCTTGTTCGTCGTACGACGAGTGAATATCAGATGTAATTGGCAAGAGAAATGCGCATTTAACGTCAACGTCGTCCAATTTTACTTTAAACACGGAGATTTTGATTAATGAATTACGAAATCACTTATCATGATTATATTCAATCGTTACAATTTCTGTCGTAATATATTAAACAGAAGTATATTATTAAAAGCGACGCATAAATTCGCCGCGTTCACAAAATTTATTATGGCAAGATGAATTGACATCGGGAATATCGAGATAGATAATACGACATACGCGTATCGTATGTTAGATCGAGAGAAAATTAATACACGCGTAGGTTGTCAAACGTATTTAACGTCTGCAATAGTTATCTATCCATCTTGTCCGAACAAAATCATTTTTCGTTTAGCGTATGCAGATGAAGTTAGTTTTAATCGTGTACGCCTGTACGGCGACGAATAATTTTATTTCCACGCGAACGCCTTGCTGAAGGCTTATCTGTCGCGTCTCTTATTTCCTGTACGCGACGCCCTTTTTCATCGCATAGAGAAATAGAGAAAATATCGTCGCGACAGAAAGAGCAAAAAGGACAGATAGATAGATAGATAGATAAATAGAGAAAGAGAGAAATACGTGGATCGTGTAGGGAGGGCGCGCGTTCCTTTTATTCTCGCACGCGAGTGTCCAGTCGGCCGTATCCCGCGATTTAATTAGTTTTTTGTCATGCTTTGAAATACGATAGTGGCTCGTATACAGTTATAACAGATCATGGCAAACCGGTACTGCCGCCGATCAATGTGTATTTGTGACCTCCGGTTTCTATCTCAAAATTCTATTGGTCGGAAAAAGCTGCGATATTCTTTTAATTCGTTTCAAATTGCATTGTCATTCTATTAACATTCACATCGTTGATTTAACGATTAATCTTATGACAATATCTAATTTATAAATCCATTGTGATGACAAAAAAGAAAACAGTTTTTTTACTCTTTACATATTTTAAATATTTTTTTGTGATCGTAATTACAAAAAATACAATTCAATTTAATTCAAGTTTCTTTTAAATGTATCATACATTGCGAAATAATAATTATATGTGCGCATAATCAATAATATTTAAATTTATAAAATAAAAATATTAGTTGGAAAAAAGAAATATCACGAGAATATGATTCAGCAAATCCAATCGCGCAAGTAAAAATTCAACATGACTGTCCTTATCGCAAATCGTAACATTCGGTGTATATTTCAAAGCCTCCAAGAAATCGATGCCTTTGATCTATCTCTGCTGAAAGCGATGCAGCTCTCGTCACGTGCCGCCAAGTAAATCGATAAATCATTCGAGCGCTGCCGCATGCCAACGGCATTTCGAGCAATCTAGCTTTGAGACCTCCTTAAAGGCTGGGTTTCTCTACGAATCGCGTGAGAGAGGGACAATACCGAGAGTTATGAGGAAGCTGAGAGATCGTTTCGCCGAGATACCGGAGAAATGCCGATGGTAAAAATCGTAGAGCTCGAGCTCGAGCTCTCGCGAGCGAGCCCGATACGAACCCGAAATGCGTTTTCATCGATCATTTCAAATTGCGAGACATACACAAAATTGGATCATCGTACAGGGAATATTTTCATCTCGATATCCAATCACAAAAATGAATTTCTACAATCTACATAAACGAGACAATACGTTAGCGTTGTTATTCAATGAATCCCAAGAGCATAAGATTTATAACTCATAATTATTTAAATAAGAAAAAATTTTGCACACCTTATCGTTACACAAATACCGAGTGCAGCTGCATTTTATTTTCGAGTCTCTTCGAGTTTTGGTTTCATTCGCGAAATTCGGAGGTAACAATTTCGAAAGATAATTACATCGTTACCCGTGCGAGGAGACGAGGTCGAGATCTCGTTAATGCAACCATACGGACGTGTTACGGGACAATGCTATGAGGAAGACGAGATCGTTTCGCAGCGATAAAGAAACCAGGCAGACCCAGTCGAGATGATTGGGTCCGACCCAATGTGTTTTGCCATGCGGGATCGCGAGCAGAGCGCAAACTTTCTGCGATTTATTTATTTTTTTTTTTTTTTATTAGTTGAGCGATTTTTGAACAATTAGTTGAACGAATTTAGTCTAACAATTTCTTTTTTCAGAATATACGTGCAGAATATACGAGAAAATTATAAGCTATAATAACCAAAAAGTATGGAACAATTCCGTAATTTTGTGTTTGTCATAGACAGAATTTCATTAAAATGACATTAAAAAAAAATGTATATTATTTTTCAAGCACATCTATTTTCTACGATCGATCCGTGGCATTGATCCTTAAATTAGCAGCTTTATACTTATTGTTAGATGACAGATTTCTAATTTTGCATTCTTTATGCGCAACAACGTATTATGAAACTTCGCTATGATGTTAAAGTGTAAACTGGGACGGTATAAATGTCTGAGCGTCAGTATCGAGATTTATGTGTTTATGACACAGTTGCTTATATATTACGAGACTATATAATGTCTGCATTTACGAGAAACTGCCGTTTACACGCTTTTCGCGCGAATATTTATGTGCAATTGAATCCGCACACGTTATCGTAACTGATGTTATCGTAAACCGGTTATAGTATAGCTGATATACTACGTGAATATCATCGAATCACTATATGATCGACTAAGATTGTTTTATCGTCGCGAGAGTCCGTAAATAAAGTCGTAAGAAAGATATGGCAATTGATATGGCAATTGATATACGATGCTAGAAAATCGCGTTTTATTTGTGTAAAATATTTTATTTCTTTTTTTAAATATTAATAGAACAGATTTTTGAATTTTAAACAGCTTAATGTAAAGAGCAGGCATTGAAAATAATGGAAAGGCAATAATTTCTCCGGATTTATTCGCGCGAAAACGAAAGAGAAAAGGAACAGCGCGTTTTCTAGTTGATTTTAACGGATTTATGGGCGCTTTGTAGACACTACAATTCGACATTCGAGGAACAACATCATCGATCAATGTAATAGCATGTGAAAAGCCTGTACGTATCAGCGTTTCGTATCGTATTCAACGACGATAGCGTCGAGCAATTGAATAATTTATACCTAGAGCGTTTTACTCCCCGCGAATGTATAAAGTAACCGCAAAGGAGCGATCTAATGCGCCGCAAGGAACTTTCTCGCAGTAACAGAGATTGCAAGCTAACGCGCCTCCCCGAGTGGACAGCGCAACGTTAAGAATTACTTAACAAGATAGCATAGCGATAATCGCCGTCGGAAGGGAACGTTTAACCGAACGATTATCTTGTCACTTCGGTTGTTTAATAATCGTAAAGCCTCGACGACACGATGCGGCGCGAGAGAGGAGACTTGATTTCTCCAACCGACGGATTTAACTTCCTCTCGAAATGGCCTCGTCTGGTTTACCCTACCCGGGGTAACGGTACGGACGCGCGGGGCACGCCTGATGCGCCTTGTAAGAGAGAGTGCGTTTTTGCAAAAATGCTAAAATCTATTTAGCCGCGGCTGTTCGGTTTGCCGAGAGGCACAACAAGTGCTTCCTCTAATTTGTCACGCGTCTTAACGAGCATTCGTTGTCGAGGGATTCTCCGCGAGCGAGGAGAGGATCGTGAGAGAGGAAGCTAAAACATACTACACGTAACTCCGGCACGAGCCCGCGATTCACGCGCGAACGCTCGTATACACATTCGCACGCACACGCGTATCGCGCCGCGGCGGACTTGTAAGCCGCGTAATATGCGCGATCGTTCCACCATCAATTACCAGCAACCGCCGTTTCAGGTTCGTCTTGCCGGGTTTCACTTCTATTTCTGATTCTCGCGACGCCACTACCGAGATTCATCCATCACGCGCGCGCGCGCGCGTGAGATAACCGATTTTCCTCGATCTGCCGTTCCAGGTGAGAAGAGATTGACGGGAATAACAAATAAACGATAAGGAGAAGGGGGAAGAAAGTAATACACGCGTGTCGCTCAGAGTGAAATCGATCAGAAGAATTTCTCGCGCTTCGGAATCCCGCTGCGTCTCGAGAGCATCCGCCGCCGTCGCCTCTTTCTCTATCTTTTCGAGAGAAAGAGAAACGAAAGACGATGCTCTCGGTGTATCGATAGTTTTATTTACCGAGCCGCGGCATATTCGTATATCGTGAAATCGTTCCGGTTCGTTAAACCGATCTTTATTTCAGTCATCTTTATCGATCTCGCGGTGGCGCGCTCGCGAGATTCTACCACCCGTCCCCCGTCCCCTTTCCTACTTCGGGCTCTCGTTTCGAGGACAAAAATCCAAAGAGCAGCATCCAACATCGCGACGACCGCCGCATCCTTGCCGCGGTTCACCGACCCGCACACGCCTTCCTCTCTCTCTCTCTCTCTCTCTCTCTCTCTCTCGCCCCTTACCGCTTCCTCATCCTCCTCCTCCTCTTCCTCCTCCTCCTCTCTTTTCCTTCCCTACCCGGGTGCATTCATTGTACCTCGTACCGGGGGGGGAGGAACAGGG
>JBCEZX010000043.1:637271-656322 GCA_039654345.1 Cataglyphis cursor | reverse complement strand
TAGATACAGCTATATTGTTTATATATATATATATATATATATATATATATATATATAAACAATATAGCTGTATCTAGATGAAAATTATTCAGTTCCAGAACACGTTATCGCGATATTATATACATGTATGAATCATAATGATAATCGATATGCAAAAACGTATTAACTATTCAGTTTTGCAGTGACGTTTAGACATATTAAGATCACACGCACGCGCACGTGCATAATTTTGTACACGTTTTCTCGTTTATTTCAAAAGCCTTCAGCTTCAGCCCTCGCTTACGGAAGACAACGAACTACGCGTAGACTCGGTCGTATGATGCGTCAAGTCGGGAAGATCAGCCGGCAAGCATAACGGTATCGCACTAGGACCATAAATCGCCTCCTGCTCCTCGAGTTGTAACGCAAACTGTTCTTCAAGTTTCTGTAATGTGAGAAAAAGGCATTAGAAGAGATTTATTTTGTATTTATTTTGTATACATTGGATTATGATAGAGTGTAGATCTTTTTCGTGTCATTTAATTATTAGCAATATATACGATAGTGTTGATGAATCTCTACAAAGGAATAAATGTGCAGAAACAAAAATCGATTATCTTTATATTTACAGAATCGCTGCAGACGCGTATGAAGCATGGTCCAACGATGTTTTACAACAATATTATTGACTAACCTTGTGGCTTAACACTTTGTACACAGCTTTGAATCCGAAACTTGTGGAATCTCTTTTTAACTTTTCATTAGGATTTTTCTATAGGATCACATATATGTATATTATTCAAGTAAGAGGACTGTAATAAAAAAAAATAGATTGTATATGCTATTAAACAATCATAGTTATGGGACCCATCAAGGAAACCGCTCATGACACCTTATTTTACTAACTCTAAACCGTAAACACACTTACCCTGTTATTTCCATATTTTTACCATTTAAGCTTATAATGAAGCACAATATAATTTATAATATGTGTGTATGATTAAATCGAAATACATAGACAAAATTACAATGTTGTATAAATGTAATTCTCACACATAATTCTAAAAATGTATATACACACAACAAGTTTATTATTCTTTTTATTTCTATTCTTATAAATACTCCCTCATATTAATAATTTTAACTGAAATCTGTATATTTAATAGATATTAGATACACAAATTTATTAGTGTTTCTCCTTTCTTCTTTCAAATACTTTTATCAACAGATTTTCTATAAACTACAAATGGATCAAAAATTACACACTGAATGAAAATGAAAGAAAAATAGAAAGAGAAAGAAAAAAAACAAGAACACTAACATAACACGTTCAAACTTTCTACATAGATCTCGAGAAATTAAGATCCTCTCTGACTGATTGTGCATATTTTTTTTTTTTATTCTTGGAATCGTAATTCACAAAGAATAAATTAATCTGCTCTATTATATAATACGATTTCTCCCGATATATATATCCCACAAGTTTTTTTTACAAAAACCATATATAGTTACTTATCTTTCAAGTTATATTAATAACTTTTTGTATAATTTCATACATAAAAAAATATGTATATATACTACATCTAATTTGTATGTCCGCCGATCTATGGCATTATTATTAAAGGCACCAATGAGTATAGCAAAGATTATTTTTCTATGGTTATTTAAGAGAAAGTATATGTTACATAAACATGGAAATCTTATTAATGTTTGAAAGAAAGCTATAAGAATGAAATTGCAACAAAATTGCGATATATTTCGAAATGTAAATGATTTAAAGAATGTTCCCTTGCTAAAATACAAACTTTTTTATTTTAGACCAAGGATATGTAAGGACACACATACTGATGCATTAAACACATGCATACAATACATGGAAATGAAGCTTGCCATTTGCAGAAGCTGGGAAGACATGGAAACCTATATATGCGTACACTTGAAAGACGTTACTCTATGCCTTTGAAAGACACAAAAAGAAGAAACATCGATTTGTATACAGATATATAACATGCATGTATATACACTTAAAGCGTTTTGCCTATGTGACACGAATGTATTATTAGGAGGATGATTTAGAATGGATACAATTTACGAAAAGGCGGAACTAAGTCCGGTCTAGAATGACTTCGTGAGAGCGTGCCGTTCGACGCGTAAGTGCCTGCGTCCGAAGTACTAATTTTTAGCGACACCCTGGGTATAGTGAAAGAAGGAGAGGTGGGAGTGGAGCGCGGTAAGCGTGGAGATCTCTTCCAAGTGTCGGAAATTACGGTTTTAGAATAGTCGAAAAAGGGAAAAGAGAGACCACTAAGAAGACCAGAAGAAGGCAAATAGTCTTGGTAGAGCTTTTCCAATGCTTCCATTTCAGCCGCCAGATCAGCTTCTAGCTTCTATAACAGGTACATCAAGACTTATTTCAGACTTATAGTGTTCGATACTTTGCTGTGTTTAAAATATTTTAACTGCAAATTCTCTATCATATTCCTTTCCTTTTCTTCCCGTTTCTCTAATTGTTTTTAATTATTTACAATGACTTTTATTTTATTAATGATTAGTCATGCAAATTAAAAGCTCCGCGCAAAGCGACGCAAGCTGGATGCAGAAGCGGACGTTTATTACAAGAAACAATCAATCAATCGAGTTTGCGCTCATATCTCGGTTGCTTGACGACGTTGCATCGGTTTGCGCCGACCTTCCAAATAAACTAAATTCTCACACACTGTTGCAGAGATGCATAAAATAAAAAAAAAAAAAAAAATAGTAATTTTAAAAGTAAAGCACATCGCTGAATCGATAGAAAATTCAAAGCAATTACACTACCAGGCTGTCAAAGATCAATTTTTGCATCCAAGAGAAACATCAATAAAACGTAAAACTTGGAATTTTCATCCATTTATCTGAGATTTACCCAATATTTACCTGCTTTCGGGGTTTAAGTTGCGCTTTCCACTCACGAATTTCTTTGCCGTAAGCCTCCTCCTGTTCTTTCAACTTTAACGTTTCGTGTTCCATCAGCATTTTTCGCTTTTCATTCTGCAATTGCTCTAGTTCCTTGATTGTGGCATCGCTCTGGGCCCTCACTTCCTCGAGCTGTCTGGAATGCTTCAGTTCAAATCTCTGTTGCTCCGCTCTGTATCTCTTCTTCTCGTTCTCTTGAAACTTTTTCAGTTTCTCCCGCTCCGCATCGGGATCCGGCGCGAGCACGGACGACATCGAGATCCTCATCGATTCGCGGAACATCATCTCGCGCGCCTTCATTTCGTTGCGAATGCGCTTAGGCAGATTTCTACGTTCCACCGTTTGCCGCTTGATCAACTCTTCCTCTTTCCTCTGATTCATTCGCTTCATCTGTTCCAGCTCTTTCTCATGTCGTATGAGCATCTGATGTCTCTGCAGGAAGAATATATCTTTGAGCTGTTTCTTGAGTAATTGTTGCCGCTCGTGTATCTGCCGTTCCTCCAGCTCCCAGATGGCCGCTTCCCTGCCGCGCATCAATTGCTGCTTCTGCTGCAAGAATTGCCGTTCCATCAATGCGATCTTCTCGCGATGACTATCCGACAATCGTCTCAGCGACATCTCGTGACTCTCATTGAGCTTCTCCAGGAAGAGCTTTTCTCGCTCCTCGTGCTCTGCTTCAAGTTTCTCCTTTCGTATCTTAAACGCACTCTTTCGCTTATCCTTTGGCATCAAGTCTATCTCTTGTTTCAGTAATCTCAATTCTTGTTTCAGGCCCTCTCGGAACTGCTTGAGTTCTCTCTCTTGCTCGCTACGAATTTTCTTGGACGCTAGTCGCAGATCGACTTCCTGCTGCGCCTCGGCCCGCTCGATCTGCTGTCTTTGTTGTCTGGCAAGCGCTTCTAAGTCCGCTTCAGCGTTACGTTCCAACAGTTGCCGTTCCTGCTCGAACCGCTTCTCCTGCTGATCCTTGTTGAACTGAGCCTTCTGTGCCAAGTCCTGGAACTGCTTCTGCTCCATTTTTTGCAGCATCTTCAATTCCCTCAGCTCTTGTTTCCTGAATATCTGATCGTCGTATACCTTGCCATTCTCATCGTCGCCGTATATCACCTTCGAAGTCGTTGTTGTCATCACGACACCGTCAATCTCGAACTTTCTCGTCCGTTTTCTCGTCTTCTTTTTCAGATTCATCATCTGTATATCCTCCTTTGTTCTGGTCGGTCGAGATATTTCGCGATTGTAATCAGGCTTACGACGCAGAACGACTTCCTCATCGGCTTCCGTGTGCTGAGCTTGATTCAAGCGATTTTCCTTGTTCGATTCTCTGCTATCCTGACTGATCGTCGTCGAGATGGATTCGGCGTCGGAACGATCGATGCTCTTGCTCGGGGTGTGTGATCTTATAGAACTGGAATCGCTCTGAGACCTGGAACCTTCGAAGCTATCCGGAGAGACTCGTTTTTCCTTGCCGAAACTCTTGACGTTGATCTCCTTTGGCTTGACTGTTTTCACGATTCTGTCATCGGCGTGATGAGATATGATCTCATTCTTGATCAATCCGTTCATCTTCTTCGCTCCATTTCTCTCGTAGTCATCTTCCGGAGGTTCTATAATACCGGCGACCATCACTTTGCCGCTCTCGTCTCCGCTGTCACTCTTCAAACTCGATCTCTCATTCGAACTCAAATCACTATGAGAAGAACCGGTACGAACAACGTTATGCTTCTTGGATATCGAAGAATCCTTCACTTGTTCCTTATCATCGCCCACTGTAACTACGGAGACGTGACTGGTATCTTGCAACTCGTCCACAATTGGGCTCACTATAATCACTTCTGACTCGTCCAATTTTTTACCAATCCTCTTGGACACGTCGGTAAGTACGATAGGCTGTTCTTGTGGCGTATATTCCAGACTATCCAGACTAGGAAATGTGTCATCGTCGACGATGGAATTGTCATTCACCTGAGTCTTGTTCATTTCGTTGGCAACGATAACGACTTCCGACGTTGGTGAAGTGCGACGCGGAAGAGGCGTCGTCGTTGTCGTCGTCGTTGGTGCGTCCACTAACACCGGCGGATGGGTCGTCACAACGGTAACCTGACTTACGTTACTCGCTAGGCTATTCGACATGTCCGGCGAGTCGGCAGTAATATGGACAGTCGAAGTGTTTAAGCGTACTTCTTGTTCGGGTTGATTTTTTCCTACAATATAAGTAATAACGTTATTAAGTAGACATAAGATATAGATAAATTTATAATTTATAGATAAACGATAAAAATTATAAATAAAAAGTAAAAATAAATTTATCTATTCGAGATTGATATATTATTCAATTTTTACCAGTAATAACGACTATATTGTCTCCGCTACTTCTTCTCGAACCGCTTCTACTTTTCAGCGGCGTCGACGTAATTACCGACACGTTAATTCCCGAATCTTGTTTCTCCAAACTCTTATCGTCGCTCACTGCGTCTTTTCGCCCGTGTTCTGTACTATTATCATCCACTTTAACGTGTAATTCGTCTGAGAAGCTTTCCATAGAATCGTTTCTGGACGATCCGGCGCTGCGACTTTTCACAGTCGCACTCTCAGTCTTTATTAGGCCAAACTGTGTTTTAATATCTTCTATGGAATTAGCCTTATTCTTCTCTAATAAAACTGTTGATGCGTTGGTAGATGTACGCTTCAAAGTTTCCATAGAACCATCGCTTATTCTTTTTCCAGTATCCATAGACAATCGCTTCTCCAATACAGCGTTCAATTTCTCTCCGACGGATTTCCGTTTTTCTTCCAAACTCTTATAATCTTCTTTCTCTTGAGATTGCAGATTATAATTCGTTACATCATCAACGGATAATAATTTATTTTTCATCCTAAAAATTGAAATATTATTTTAAGATAGAGTTTTATTTCAATCCATTTCAGTATTCGAGTTTAAATATGCACTATCAACAAAAAATAAATAATTTAATAGAAAATACTTACCTATCCTTTTCTAAAGATGATTGCTTGTATATTATTTTCGACAAATCTTCAATCATTTCTGGCTTTACAGGTGCCGATTTGCGTTTCTCATTTACTCCCATTTGCTTTTTCGAAGCTGGACTTGATTTGCTGTTTATTAACTTCTGCTGATTTTCAAATCTTCTTATATTATCGAACAGTTTAACATTATCTTCATTTTCAGCTTTCTTTATTTTCCCGGAACCATCCAATTCATTTTGCAACCGATCTTCAGTTTCCAAGTTTCTTTGTTCTTTAATGTTTGTCACTTGCTGATCCACCGTCTTTTCATTTTGCGATAACTTATTAATTTGCGATTTGTCTTCGGCAGATTTCTGTTTATCCGTTCGATTCACGATCTTTTCGACATCTTTCGAAATATTCTCTTTCTCTTCGACGTCCTTTTTCTTCTTTTCTTCGCTATCTTGACGCATAGGTGGTGGGGGAGGCGCCGGCCCTTTATCTCGAGATAATCTACGCTCACTTGTTTCGTTTGGCGGCTTAGGTGCCTGGATAAATAATTTATACACAAACACATATATACATTAACACGTTCAACATTAATACGTTCTTCAAATGCAAGAATATAATAAATTATTATCTAATCAAATACCTGCTTTTTCTCGGCAGGTGGAGGCTGTATGTTCTCTTTGGATTCAGCCTTACGTAATCTCTTATTTTTATCCTCCTTCTCACCATCACGGTTGATCTCACGCTTATTACTTTCTTCTTTCTTCATAGGCGCAGGCAATGCCACGAGATTTTCTTTGTCAGCGACTAAGAAACGAAAAAAATATTATTAGTATATTTTATTATAAAAATAGTATCAGTATATTTTGCAATGTTGCATTTAATATATGGAACAAAATTTTGTAAAATGCTAACTCTTAATTTCAGCATCAAGGCGCGTAGAAGCGGAGTCATCTGTGATTTGATCCAGCTCCAGAGGAAGCTGAGACGTGCGCTGCTCCTGAAACATTAATGTACATGTGATTTACATGCAAATATAACAATAAAATAAAATCTCTTTCAATTTTTAATAACTTAATTTCATTATCACTACTAATAATGAGATATTAAATGAGATATAAAAGTAACATGTTACTAAAAATACACTGATAAAAATCGAAATCAATACTACAGGCCATAAATATAATTTAGTTATTATTTTTTAATATAAAAATTATAACAATAGAGCATTAAAAAAAAAGATACATAATATAATATTATTTCATGCTCTACCTACATGATGTATAGGATATATGATCTATGTAACCACAAGCTGTTTTCTTATAGAAACTATTACAAATAACATTTTTTTTTTTGGTATATTATATTTAAGGTCTTTTATAAGATAAATAAAACATAGTGCCAAATCCTCTAATATTCCACCTTGCTTTTTAAAATAAAATCTTATATCTTTTCTTACATAGGTTCTCATCATTCCACATATAAAAATATTAAGATATAATCATTGGAAAGATATAATCATTGGAAATATTTTATATTTTATCTATGATACTATTTAAAGCTTTCAATCCAACACTTCATTTATTTCATAATAAGCCTTGAAATATCACCAAAAAATTTTGATTGTTGTATATTTACAACATACTTTTTAATAGTCTCAGAGAAAACAGCCTATAACATGAAAGCTGTGTAAAATATTTATATTTTTATATTATATATTAATATATATGATTTTGTTTGTTTGTATATTATGTAGCTCTCAGTCTCGTAGGATTAATCGATCCTGTTAGCGCACAGAATATGACAGTGCAAGCTACTAACCTGACATACATTGGGGTAATGAGGCTGGCGAGGGCCAGGAGAACCGCATGCACAGCCAAAGTAATTACAATTATCACAAATACATTCATTCTGATCACACCAATATATATTTTATACATATAGAGAATGTTCTACTATCAATATTCTTCTACAGACACTTTTAACCACTTATTCCTCGTGATTGAAGAAAAAAATCAAATTTAAGACATATCAGAATTTAACTTTAAATGCATGCATTATTATTGCAATCATTATTACTGCAATATTTATATATTTAATTAAGATCACATCATGCATATCAGTTGCATATAAATACAAACAATCTCGTATCATATTCTCATCTTATATTTTAGAATTTATAATTTATAAATTATCGAATTATAAAATATGCTCTTAATTTTTTAGAAGTATTGATCGCAGGAATAGTGGTTTTAATCGACACAATATCTGATCAACATTTTTACAATTTATATTTCTTTATATAAATGATAATGAGAGACACATATATGCTTCACCCAGAAGCAGCTTACCAATTCGTTGATATTGTTCTCTGTGTTTTTTCGTTTTTTTGGCCTTCTATAATAATGGAAGCATGTAACAATGTGCAATACATGTTAATTCTGCATTGTCAGAAACTTAATGTATATCTATTTAAATTAGGAAATGTTTGGATATTTACCCATACTGTTACATTAGCAATAAGATGTAAACTCTTTTGGTATTAGAATAAATTTTTTTCACACATGTGAATGTTGAAATTTTGATATCAAAATATATATACAGTTTATGCAACTATGGTAAACTAAGATATGTGAAAATATGTGTAAAAATATTTCTAAAATATTTCTTCTTTGTATATGGCAAATATGTTTAATTCATACAAAAGAATATTTATGGATTCAATTTGTATTTTTTGAATATAAATACAATCATGTGTTATTTTTATTCCATTCTATGAAATTATATTTATTAATTTATCACTAATCAAATTAATTTTATTGCATGTGATCTGCATAATTAACATGTACATGAAAAACTTAAAATAAAATACATGGTGAGAAATAAAACCTACCTCTGCTTCCTCGTCTACGAGCTCCTCTTCAACAACATCCGCCTTATATTCAAGTAACAAATCCTTGATAGGCTTTGAATCTAAATTTCGACTTATGAACGGATGTTTTAATAAATCGTCAGCTGTAGGTCGTGAGGTCGGATCCTTTATAAGTGCTTTAGCAATAAAATCATTAAATTCCTTACTCCATTTCCCGGGTTGATCCAATTTCGGCGGATCGCTTTTTTGTATTTTAAGTAGTACTCGCATCGGCGACATTTCGTGGTTCGGTGGCTCCATTTGTGCAAACTCTATCAGAGTTATACCAAGAGACCAGATGTCCACCTAAATAATCGAAAAAGTATCGTGTTTATAAGTTGAAATTAAAGTAAAGAATAAAAAATACATTTATATATATGAGAATATATCATCTACTTTAAAATCATAGGGATTATCTCTAAATGTTTCACATAAGACAACTTCAGGTGCCATCCAATAAGGAGTACCAATAAATGTATCATGCTTCTGTAAAGTATGCTTGTTCTTTGCAGATACTCCAAAATCAGCTACAATCAAAGACAAAACTTCTTATCCATTTGTTTAAAATACACATATACAGCAGCAATAGCAAAGAGATCATTATTAAAGATATTTACTAAAATTGAAACATATATTTACCTAATTTAACACCTCCTGCCATAGTCAATAAAACATTTCCTGCCTTTAAATCCCTGTGTATAACTTTGGATTTGTGTAGAAAAGCCAGACCTTTAGTCATATGCTGACAAATGTACGCTATTTGCATTTCAGTTAGAGCTTTTTCCAGCTCAACCATTATGGAATCCACAGCACCACCATCACAATACTCGATTAACATCTATATAAAAATGTTTCGCTTTTCTATTTTATAATTTCATTTAATTATATCATAGAAATAATTATCCAATTTAACTTCCATTATGAGTTATAAAAATTACAAAAAAAAGTAACATACCCATAATTTTCCCTCAATGAAATAGGCTTCATGTAATTCAACAATATTAGGATGTTTGCATTCTGATAAAATGTCTATCTCAATCATAAAATCACTAAGATCATCTTCTCCCTCTAATGCGCACATTTTTGCAGCAGCAAGCTGGTTGGTCTGCCTGTGCTGTGCCTGTAGTAAACAGTGTAATAATTGTTTAAGAATATATAGACTTGTTAAAAATATATAGAATAATCACACTTAATAGAATAGAATTCCTTTGCGATATTACCTTATAAACTTTACCAAATGCACCATCGCCTAGTTCACCCACCATTTCCCAAAACTCTTCCGGATTACAATCCATTTTAATATTATTATACAACTTCTTCTTCTTTGCATCATTACCACCAAAGTGGAATGCTTTCTTCAGATTCGATAAGAATGACATTTTGGCAGTTACAGTTTGATATATTTGCACATACACTCAACAACTGAACTTTTATTATTAGAATTTAAATACGCAAAATACTCTTTGACTGTACAAAATGTAGCTATTAGCAATTGTGTATTAAATTCATAAAATGTTACTTTGCTCAATGTTCAAAAGAGCTCAGTAACCATTATTTTATCAGCATTGTAATAAGCGGTACATTTAAAACAATGTATTACTTTATACAGTCCATATTATTTTGATATTTATTATATCAAGAGTTCTTTAAGCACAGATATTTTGTTTCAGATCCCTGCTGGATATCAAGGGACCGTGCCGCACCACTCCCGCATTTTTGTAAATTCTAAACCACCACACTTCTTAATTGATTATTGTTAGATGCAAACTGCTTTGAGCACAGATAAGACAAGTGCGATCCATTGCTCTTCAATAATTGTATATGCAACATATATTGAAATCAAGCATTCTGGAACAGAAAAATATAATATATTATCTCACTAATCATCCTTTTGCTTGTGCAAATCGATTTTAATTCATATTCTTGTCAATATAACTTGGTATTTGATTCATTTTAGAGTCCAAGTATGTTCTTTATATATATTTAATTTTATATATATAGATAATATATATAATTATTGAACAAAAAACATATTTTTAATATAACAATAATATATTTTTGTGCTTCTAACAGTCTGAAAATAGTGAATGTTGTAGAAATTCCAGTGATGGAGAAAACTAGGACATAGTCAATAGAGAGAGAACAACATTCCATCCATAAGATCTCTCTCTTTATATTGGTTTAGAACTGAAAATCAAATACAAAGTTGTAACAAAGATGCATGTTTAAATTTCTTTAAAAGGAACAATCTATTGTATGAGAAATATATTACACCCACACATGTTATAAATGATAGAAATAAGAGATAACCAGAGTTAGAAAAAACTCAGATATCATTGATAAGCTTAAAAAAATGACTATGTGTGATGCGATGGGTATTGTCAACATACAGATAAAGAGGAACACAAACGATTCTCCAATAATTTTACAATGGCAAAATGAAAATTTAAATTTCTACTACTTTAAATTGACAATTTTTATTTCCTTTTTCAGATAAAAATAATTTGCTATCCTTTTCTGGCCTCGTGTTAATACGCGAACAGAGAAAATGTCACTTAATCAGATTAGAAGAAAAAAATACGGAATGACAGAACGCCAACATATTTCACACTCTTCCACGATTTCCTTTCAAGAGGAAGATAAATGACACGCAACGACGAACGATTGCAGAATATCTCCTTACTCGTAAAAGCATTTCGCGTAGGCAGGACTTGCAAAACGTCCCCCGGATCGGCTCGTCGGGGAAACGGAAAATTCGATTAGGCGTTAATACCGGAATACCGTTGCAGTATCGTACACTAATACGTGGAAAAGCGCGCACGTAACGAAGCACGAAGAGATGCGTTCTTCTTCAACGATAATCCTCTTTAAGCACGGCGATTACGATCCGCCATCCGTCGACGTCGTTCCTGATCGATAGCGCCGCCTCGGCTCTCGGCTGCGTTTGCATCTCGCGCTGATTTATCGCGCGGAGATCCGTCTGTATCGCGAGCGTGGCAGCGTAACGAACGATAAGAAAACGAGAAATCGCGCGAATGAACGAACGAAGCGAGCACGATGACCATAGCGAGAGGGAGAGACAGAGAAGGAGAGAGATGGAGTACGAGACGTCGACTCGTCGACAGGTGTTGACGCCCGGTCACGCGGGTTGACACAATTTTGACAAGTAACCTTAGGTCACGTCAGAGTGACGTTCGGCTCTCGATCTTCGAAAATCCTGTTTCGATACGTTCCCGCGTATTATCCATGCATCCGCAAGTAGAGTTAAATCTCGCACGAACACGCCCTGACACACTGACTGGAAATCGGCACGACGCTTGAGAGATGAGAGCGAGAGATAGCACTCGTCGTCGTTGTCGTCGACGACGACGACGTTGGCGAGAGGCAAGATTTGCGTCGCGTGAAACTGACGTTTGTCGTATAATTCCGCGCATGAAAACCTACGGATTTCTTCACCAGCTGCACCTTCTCCGTGCCTACCTGTCCACCTACCTATCTATCTACCTACCTATACAATCCCCTTCTCTCCAAAATACGTAGGTAATCTGATTTTAAACGCACAAAGTGTAGAGAAGTGCAGTTAGGAGGGAACAGACCGCTCGATGCAACTAAAAAGAGAGAGAGAGAGAGAGAAAACGAGGCGACCGTATATACCGCTCTCGCTTCGGATGACTTCGTCGAGACGACAGGATGCCGCGTGTCAGCGGGCGACGTGCGACTCTAGGACGGACTCGAGCGACGAGAAACAAGGAACGCAGAGAACAAAAACATCTCTTGCGAGAACACCAGCTTACCTCTTTCGCGCGATAAAGCGATTAGCCTGGAGTTCCTGGACACGACACACCGCTTTCCTCCTCCCCACCGCGCTGCAAAATCCACCGGAATGTAGCCGCTATCTGGTTGACGTCGCGGGTCTCGTTTCACGAAATCCGTTCATCGAGAAAAGAGAGAATCACGCACTATTTACGGCACACGCGCGTGCGACTCTATGCGTTCCGCTCGCGACACGCGGAGCTATCTCTCGCGAGGATCGGCAAACTCTACGGCGGAGCTATGCACGGCCATTTTCAGCACCACTCTCACCAACACGTTGCGTGACTGCACTCACTCACTCACGCACATACACGCGCGAATTGTCTCATGCGTATATACACGCAACGCTGCTCCACCACGCCTGGAAGTGACGTATCGGCTGGCCGACGTGATATGACGAGGACCTATCAGAATTCTGTCTGGACGTGGCAGCGATGCGCTCAAATTTTTTCGCTAATAAATCTAGTATACAAAAATTATCGACGCAGGGAAAATAAAATAGCGTTTGATTGTTCAATTAGAATAAAGAAATCTTTCCTCTTTTTATTTTAATTGGCCAATTAAAAGCTATTCTTCCCACGGATAAGATTTTTGAACGCATCCATTATATAAGTTTATGCTGGAAACTTATTTCCATAGATATATATGTCTATATCTTATATAGTCTATGCTTACTTCCAACAAAAACATATGGGCTTAATTTAACCTAAAAACAAGTTTTGATCCTATTATTTGTGCTTATATTGAGCGGTGAGATTTTGATTACATATAAAATTATAATTTATTTAAAACAACCATTTATCATGTGCTTAAAATTATATTTAAATAATATTATTTTAAGGTTATAAGTTTGTTGAATTATGCCAATATCTTTAATATTTTCAATATTTCTCTATTTTTAACATTTTACTATATTTACTATATTATATATATATATATTTAAATGTTTTATATTTTTATATACACATGGTGTCGGATATGTATAATAATTGTTTCTTTCGCAGTATATAATAATATGGCTAAAGAACGTGGCGTCATCAGAATGATTTGGAATAATTTTGTGTCTTCGCTAAAGCCTCAATTCGCTCGTCGTAAATTAGTGGGCGAAGATTACTATGGCACAAAATATTACGAGGAGGATATTCGCAATTCCAGGCGACCGAGAGCTCCTCGATATTTCGTACCGGTAAACAAAGATAACTTTGATCAAGAACTGCCCGCTGAATGGGAATCCTGGTTAAGATATCGTAGAAATAATCCACCTACACAAGAAGAAATTGAAGCTAACTATCAATTAGCGATGATCAAGAAAGAGAATGCTGCAAAGCTTATAGAAGAAAATTATTCCAAGAGTGAAGGATCTTCTAAAGATCTTCCTATTCAACAGTCTGTTTCTGAACCTACGAATCCAGGAAATTTTCCAGTTTATGAAGAGTATAAAGATTTTGGTAGCAATTATGTACCAAAAGATTCATATAAGTATTAGAGAATAGAAAATTAAGATATAGCAACAATAGAGTAAAATAAATTATTATATAGTTATGAAATAATTATTTGACGAAGCTTTACATTATTGGATACTTCAAGAGATCATTATATTATACAATGTGGATCTTGTAAAGCTGGTATATATATATGTATATACAATATTATATATATATGTAAAACAATTTTTTAATATTCTATTATTTCTATACATGTAAACTAAGATATATCGCGCTTTCCTATATAATATTAATTTATGTTGAAATTATAACATTGATACTACATAATGGATAGCTAATGTATGAAATATTTATCTGGAAAACCTATATTATTTGAAACTGCAGTTGACTGTGTGATTGAAATTATGGAAAGAATAACTTAATCAATATGATTCATTTTACACACAAAAAAAACAAAAAAAAAAAAAAAAAAAAAAAAAAAAAAAAAAAAAAAACGCAAATGTATGCAGATGCTCTAAATCGTTTGATCAATCGTTTGATCTTTAAAATTATTTTCTCCTCCGAGTTACACTGTGCGATTCCTACATTTTGCAATTTAATCACTACGAATTTATTGTTAGAATAGTGATAACTTCTGGCTTTTACTATTCAATGCATAGCTAATTTCAATTACAAATAGTAGTTTAATAGTAAAATTCACACAGTGTTGATCATTAAATATGGAATTCCCTTTATACGGATGAAATTGATAGAAACTCAATATGAGATAATCAACAGACACATCAACCAGAAAAATCGCTATTGTCAAATAGGGCCTGGTCATATAGTTCTCCTTTAACCAATCTTCCACCGAAATATCGACCGTTTAATGAATCTCTTGCACGTTCCGCTTCTGGAAAAAAAATTATACAATAGATCATTAATATATACAATATTGTGATTCTATAATTTAAGGACAATATCGCTAGTTATATATTGTTGCGCATGTAACTTAATATGTTAAAATACATGCGCAATATGTAACAATAGCGATATTATCGTTAAAAGTTATAAAATCATCGTAGTCTAGATTTATCAATCCGAATATGTGTAAATATATTTTACCGCTCATTTGGGAGAATTCGACGAATATTTTTACGATAACTTCCGCGTTTTCATCATCCTCGGATTGTCTTTCCTTATAAATAATAACGCGCTCGACTACACCGAATTTGGAGCATTCATCTTGAATCTCTTCCTGCAGGGTCTCATCCACATCCTCTGGCGCCACCATATTTCTCAGGATGACTACACGGGATTCGACCTTACGCATAAGCTTTTGCATAACGAGATGACGCGCGCTCTGGCCTTTGATCGACATATTTTCCTGTTGCTGCAACGTTTGCGGTTCCGTTTCTTCTAATAGCTTCTTCTGTAATTCCTCTTGTTGTTTCTGATGAGCCGCTTGCTCCTGCGCTCGTCTCATAATGTCGGAACTAGCGGTTGTTGTGACCGGTATCTAACAGATATAATTTTTTTGTAATTAATATATCGATAATTTATGAATATTAATCTGAATATACATCGGTAAAATATTTACGACTGGTGTGCCGACGATTGTAGGAGCGACAACAGCTGGAGGTGGTATAACGACTGGTTGACCAGGAATCGGCTGGATAATGGCGGGTGGTCGCGTTAAAGTCTGTGGTATGGCTATGCCAGGTGGAGGTATCACTGGCGCTACCGTCGCTACCGTTGGTGGTGCCATTATTGTCGCGGGTGCTATAGTAGGTCGTACTACGCCAGGAAGTGCTATAATATAGAAATAATGAAAAATATAATTCTCTTTTCTAAGTTAAAATTTTTTATATAATATGTATAAATTTAAAATCTATATGAATTTACATACCCTGATTCAGAATCGGTGGTGCTGCAGCTCCAAGTTTAGTAAGACCTAACGCTACTGCGTTACTGGCGACAGCATCCATCGCTTGAATCTTCGCTGTTGCAGCTGCTGCGGCTACTGCAGCCGCGGTCGGCATCATGCTGGTGCCGCTAGGCGGTCCCATGAGCGCGTTCGGTGGTGTTATGGCTCTACCTACTCTTAGATATTGACCACCCAAGTCAAATAGATTCATGGAAGCGATAGCCTCTAACGCGGCCTGCATAGTCTCGTATTCGATGAATCCGTAACCCTTATGTCGATGCGGTGAACTGCCCTGCGCGAGCTTACAATACGTGATTGGCCCGAATGCCTCGAAAACTGACTTAATATCATCCTCGGTCAGATCTTGATGTATCGATGCGATATATATACGATTGTAATGTTTACTCTCTTCAGTGATCTCATCGATTACCGATTGCGCTTGTGGCATGTTGGACGGACGTCCTACAACCTAAGAAAATTACAGGTAATCTATAAGAGAATCTTTAGAAAATATAAGTAAAGATATATATTATGTGAATTAACAAGATTTTCGAACAAGCTATGCAGCTCGCTCGAAAATCGTAGATATTGGATAAAGGACTAAATAAAAATTTGCCGACCTCCGGCGGGATGATAGGATTGCTGGGGGACAGGAAATTCGTTATATAGGTACGTCCCGCTACCTTGATGTTGCGGCCACCGATCATGACACCGTTCATTTGTTCCAAAGCGAGTTGTGCGGCTTCGGGTATCTCGTATTCGACAAAGGCGAAGCCCTTGTGCTTCTGCGTAACGGGATCCCAAGACATATTGATGGACTTGATCGGTCCAAATGGCAAGAAAGCTTGCCTGATCGTGTCTTCTTTCAATTCGAAACTGATGCTGCCCACGTAAACCCTGTTGCACAATTGTGTTTGTTATTAACATTAATGTTACTTTTTTATACAATTGTATTTTATTTACTAATAATGTAATTTAATTATACTATTTATAAAATTCAATATATATATATATATATGGGTGCAAAGATTGTGCCAACGCTCGTGAGCGGGTAGGTAGAGTACAGTAAACTGAACAGAAAAGTCCTTTACCATTTTTTGATCTGAGCTTTCTTTTCTTTTTATACAATGTTAAAGTTAGCTAATCAGCTCCTGCCTATATAGCAGAAAGCCGTCTCGTTACTCCGATCCCCGACATCCCTCCTTTGTTTTCCGTTGTAGACAGGCGCTGATTAGCTAACTTTAACATCGTATAACAATGAAAAGAAAGCTCAGATCAAAAAATGGTAAAGGACTTTTCTGTTCAGTTTACTGTGCTCTATCCACTCACGAGCGTTGGCACAATCTTTGCAGGACACCCTGTATATATATTTTGCAAATAATTAAAATCGCATTTCAAATAAATAATCGCGAATATCTTTGAAACTATTGATATCAAAAAATGTTTTAAACAAAAACCATTTAATTGTTTAAATATATAAAATATGCAAGAATTATACAAGTAAAGGATATATATTACGATAATATAACAAAGTTGTGATTAACAGAAATTAAACTAATGTAAAAATAAATATATACACATATATTAAGTAATATATATATATATATATGTATTATATAGATAACGATATATCTTTATTAGAATGATTGATGATAATGTGAATTAAAAAAGGAAACAAATTTCTGTTTTTTCTGATTAAAGATCTTATCGATATTATTAGAGTTTAAAAAAAAAAAAAAAAAAAAAAAAAAAAAAAAAGAAAAAAAAAAAAAAAAAAAAAAATCTAAAAATTAATCTTTAACATAATATATTTTATTAATAGACTTAGTCGCTAAAAATATATATAAAAGATGAAATAAAGAGTGTGCCTTAAAAATAATAGAATTTCCGAGTATAATTCTCTTGTACTATGACAAGTGTTGCGCACAAAGTTTCGAGGGCTAAGACAAAGAACAAACAAACCTGCACATGAGGGCGAGAGCCTGCTGTCTTTGCACCTGATTCCGTTGACTAGCCATTTGCTGTAACACAAAGGACCAGAGGCCTTCTATTGATATCCCTCCCCCATTTACATACATCATGTCTCATTGATTTTAAATAAAACCCTCAAGCTCTTTTACCATTCCACAACTTCCTTGCTCGATTTCTTCAATTATCAACTCAAATTTTATTAAAATAAAAGTAAATAATAATATTTTTAATGTGCTATAAAACATCTATATAATTTAGAGCATATTTTATGGAAGTGTATAAACTTCTGATAAACGTATGATAACAAAGATAATTTAAAATTGCAACATATAAATAAACCGTGATATTTCATACAAACATATGAACTATAACAGTTTGAGAAAAGTAAATTACATAAAGTAAATTGTCATTTAGAGAAGCATGTAAGAGAGATTTCAAAATTATCTCTCTGTTGTCTACTAAATTTGTTAATAAATTTGAAGTTGTTTTTGTATCTCATTCTTATTCTTCAAAGCCGAAGATAGTCGAGCTCAGAAGTGCAAATTATTCGAAGATTCATGCATTCACAAAAAAACTTGTCCTTCGCGTTGTACAGCTCTGCTCCCGCCGACTATTATTACAAGTTATCTAACCTTTTGTTATAGTAGAGCAACTCAGGGAAATGTTTAGGAATGATCGATCGTAAGGCGGATTTATTGTTTCTTTCTTGATTTGGTTGACACTAACCTGCACATTAGCAATAAAACTTGCTGCCGCAGGACCAACTTATTCTTCTGTAGGAAGAGAAAATCAACCAATCAGAATTAAATTCCAATGTTCATTTTCTTATGTTTCTGACACGACTCGGCGGGATGAGCTATATATTAAATATCTCAGAATCGTGTACAAAATTTCTTTGTGTATTACAATTACATAAATTGGCAAAGAGCTGAACAGAGGAAACAAATAATAAATAAAATGTATAAACAATACTTTATATATGTTGAATTGAACTTAAACACCAAATTGGCTAATAAACAAATTTTAATTTTTGCAATGTATGAGTAATCAATATGAGAAATCAAGTTCAGATATATATATATATATATATATATGTAT
>JBCEZX010000043.1:567376-626917 GCA_039654345.1 Cataglyphis cursor | reverse complement strand
ATGTAACGAAAATTACATGTATAAGAACTATATTTCATAAATATCTATAAAATTAAAATTCTTTCCGACTTTGCAACGTAGAAAATTTCTCAAGCAACGACATTTAATTTTTTACTTTGTTCTTACCTATCAAAAACCGGTTCGGTATCCATATCGGCATCAAAATACGCCATCTCGTCTCTTTTATATCTATAAACGTTTGCAAAATTGTTTCACTTTAAAAAAATTGAAGCTGTGCTGGAGATCAATTTTCTTTGTTCACTCGAAACATTACTAAATGATACCGGCGAGCGAACGATGATCGCATGCTACGCAACATAAACAACAAAGGACACTTGATTGATCGGTAGAACGATACGTTTTAGGATAGCACAACACACAGAGAGAGACGTGAATGATATATGTAAGTAAATACTTATGAAAAAAAAAAAAAAAACGTGAAGAACACGTAACGATATACACAACTAAAAGAGATGGATAGCGGAAAGCAACAGTTTGTTTATCTGAGCTGCACTTTTTACACGTGAAATTAAGTAAACGCATATTTTGGTTGTAACAAAGCACAAACGAAGAAAACCCAATAAATCTGATATCTAATAAAGAAGCCATTAATGTGTATTGATATATAAATATATATAATTTTGTTTTTCAAAATTTTTCAATTTTTCATTAATATTTGTAACATATACCGAGCATACATATTTTAATATACAATATATTGTCGTTGAAAGAAGCTTATCTGATCCCTGATCCTGACTGAAAATATCTTCGATCCTTCAGTACTCGTGCGACTCACCATGTTATTTAGTCGCAAAAAGCAGCAAGAAGCTGGAATCTATGTTTTTGAAATCGTGCGCAATGAACTTCTGCGCAGTGCAGACGCTCGATCTCGATGCTGCCATTTATATGGCTATTAAAATTCACGAATGAACGGATTGCATCTCAGCTTACATGCATTGCAAGCTCATCTTTTATCTCCTCTCTGCTTCTTCCCGCTAAAATGAGAATGCTGATCGAAGGAGATGCGTATGTGGAGAGAGATACAAGAACGCGAGCGCCTTTGTAAACTCCGGCTGGCGCGCGAAGCTGATCGGCGTGCGGCAAAACAAACGCGAGTTCACTTTTGTTTGTCGACGGAAAACTGCGGAAAGAAAACAACAGCCGGGGAGAAAAAAGACGACGTGTTTGTGAACTGTGTATGAGAGAAGGCGCGACATTGGCCGTACGGGTCGCACAAACGTGCCATTTGCGCAATTTGCGACGCGGAAGGGAATTCTCTCTCTCTCTCTCTCTCTCTTTCTCGTGGGAGAGAACGGTGGTAAGCTTCGTCGTTGATCGTGTGTCGGACATATTCATCCCGGGCACGAAAGTTTTTTTTTTTTATCACCGAGACGAGAAAATCTCGCCGCGCGACGCTTATTTGAAACGATTAAAGGAGGAGAAGAGCGAGCTTTGCCGGTTCGTGCGCGCGGCACGAGATGAAAGGTGATCGGTAATCGTCGCGAGATAAAGAAAGGAAGAAAGACGCGACGAGATGGCCACAGTCACGAGCACGACCTTCCCGAGGATGCTGAAGATACTGCGGGAAAACAATAATGTCAAGGAAAAGCGCGAGGTTTTAACCTATATCTCCAGGTAAACTGTCATCACTCTATTCCCGCGAAATTTCTTGCTTCGCATGAGAAAAAAAAGAGAACGGCGAGATATTGCGAACATTTTATTTCACAAAGTGGATGGAATTAGAAAACATTCTTTTGAGATAAATTATTGTCATTAGAAGAATCATTAGACATTGAATCTCCTTCACTCCATAATGCACTTTTTGCATTTATAATAGTACTCCAGATTTAAAAAAAGGAAAGAAAAAAATTATAAAAAAGTACATGACAGATATATAGTGAAAAAATTATTTGATGAATGTATGAATGTATTTGTATAATCTTTTGAAGCTGTAGGTTTAATTGTTGCATTATTGCTGCTTGAATTATGCTATTATTATTTATAGATTCTTTACACACACATGTGTGTTTATATAATATATTATAAATGTCAAATTGTATAATGTCAAAAAAAAAATTTATGGTTGTAAAATTTCATAGATAATTCAGAATCTCAATATGCTGTTAATGTTATATATTAGATTTGTATAGAAAAGATTAAAAACAGATTTAGTATAAAATTATATAAATGATGCAATGACATTGCATTTAAGATACATATTATTATAATAGACATTATGTGTTCAATGTGTACAATATTATTTAATAAAGACATTGCATTTGCATTTGTGATGTGATAAAATATTTTTTTGACACTTTGTAAAGAAAAGATCATTATCATTACATTGCAGTCAAGCTAAAAAATTGGAATCAAGTGGTGCTATTAAAGAAGATCGTTATAAGGAGTTATGCAGGCTAGTCATAGAAGCATTTACAAAACATGAGGGAATTATGCAGAACGAGGCAGTAGGTGCACTTAATGCCATTGTAAAAGAATTCCAAGCGCATCCTTTACATCTTTTCGAATCAATGTTACAGACAGATAAAAGAACAAGGTTTGTCTTCTTAAATTTATATTATAATACATTTATGTATTCTAGAGATTTTAACAAGATATCATACTCTTGATTGATCTTAGATTAAAAATACTTAAGCTACTGGAAGTAGTGGAAGACAATGCTATTTCTGCAGCTGCCAATGATGGACAGGCTTTAAAGTTTTTTAAAGATTGCATGGATAATGTACAACCTAATTTAATGGAATGGTTAACACCAACAGCATGCGTAGATAATTTACAAATGTTGACAAAGGTTGAACATCAACCTTTATCAGATGAACAAAAGCTAGATGAAGATACAAACAGTTACGCGCTTATTCTTTTGAGAAGATTGTACAGATTGGCTGCCATAACGTTTGATCAAAATGTTCAGAGGGTATAAATATGTGCACAAATTGTATTATGAATAATTTTTGAAATTATGATCAGAAAGAGTATTATATATATATATATATATTTTTTTTTTAGTTTGATACATTACTAATGGAGAAGATTATAATATTGGCCTATATGGGACATAAGCGTCAGCGTGGTCCTGCTTTAAAAGTTTTGCAGCAAGCTGTTGCAACTAACTCATCATCACGTATTCGTAAAGATTATCCTGATCTATGGGCACAATATAAGACTAATTTACAATCCACATATTGTAAACGTATGTTGCTATTAGTAGCAGCATGTGATCCAGATTGGACTATTCAATGGAATACTACTATCCAATTCCTTGGTACTGATCTTCATCGTGGTGCTAATCTCATAAATAATTTGCTGAGTGTTGAGGAAAAAGCCTTTAAATCTACTGATCCTATTACACGAAGGTGAAATTCTACAATTAAAAATGATTGATTATTATTATATATCAAAAAAATAATATAGATTTGTTATATTGCAGACAAGCTTTTCTCTCATGGAGATTGTTAATTGACAATTTTGCTTTGGATCATCAAGAACTTGCCACTGCTAGAAGAATAAAGTTACTTTGTATTCCATTGAACACTAAGAACAGTAAAACCGAATTAATTGCATTAACAAAATTAGAAGTTTGGTGGCACTTAATTATTAAATTGTATAAAGATATTGCAAAATTTGCTACTCCTGTTATCACACAATTTCTAAACTATTGTTTTGGACCACTTGGGGATACACCACTACTTTCTTCCAAATTTGAAGTTGTTGCTTCTCCGGGCAAAAGATTTTTTAAGACAAAAGTTGTTGCTGTGGATGCTTTGTGTCAATTAGTTATCACAAAGGAAGATCTTTTTGCAGTTTGTGCTCCAATGTTAGAAGAAAGACTTCCTTATGCTATATCTGATGAAGTGTTTCAAGAATGTTCTAAAAGTATTATTCACAGTGTAGGAGAAGCCCTACTTATTCTTGGTCAACTTACAGATCAAGAAATGAAATATCGTTTTCAACTCGGTAAAACATTGTGGGCAAATTTGATGATATATATAAAGAATATAAAACTTGAAACAAAGGTTATTGATAGATTTAATTTTTCTATTTTGTATAATATAAAATATCAATTATAGTAACTGTATTATATTCCCTTACAGAACCATCTGTATAGAGATGTGATACTAGTTGTAACTGAATTGGGAAACCATATAGATAAGATCATGGTAAAAGATATGATTTTCAATGTAATTTTGCCAGATGTTAAGCACATTATTAAGAAAGCTGAATTTCATGATAACGCATTACCAGAATTGATATTAAAACTTTTATCACCACCAATACTTGATGAAGTATCAAAGTATATCTTGTATGTATAAACCATACTTGCTGAGATCATTCATATTTCACAATATTTTATATATTATATAATATTCTGTTTATTATTTCTATATTACAGAGATCATGATAGCGATGCAATCAAGTGCCTTCTGGAGCGATGTCTTAGCCCAGAATTTACATATCCCTCAGGTGTGCTTGGATTTCTGGAAACAATAATCGAAAATTTAAAATCAATAATTGATGTACATAAAAATATGTAAGTCTAAAAAATTTTAATTTTAATATATTTACATGTTTGATAATAAATAATGCATTACAGGACAGTTTACATCGAATTATGGTCTCTAATAGCACAGATATTAACAAAATATATGACAAACTGTGAAGCTAAAAATGGAAGTGAACATAATTTTAAAACTGTAAAATTGGTTTTATCACTTCCACTTCAATATATATGTCTGGAAAATCTTGAGCAGGTTCACATAATTTTATATCATATTTTTGTATATTATCACATGGGTTTATCTTGCAATAGCTTTTTTTTATAAATTTTGCAGATACAAAATCAAGCAAAGGTATGGAAAGCTTTATATAAACAATTAGAGTTACAATCAGATTCAGTAAGTGCAGTGAAGCCAAACGAAATCTTACTAGATACTGCAAATATAATGCGGGAATGTTTAAATACAAATAAAAATTGTTGTTCTTTTATTGTAAATTGCTTAGATGCTTTATTGAGTACCCTTGATTATCAATCCTTGTTAGGTATGTGTAGTCAATTCTTATATTTTACATAAAATAATGCTTTGACTATTGTAATATTCTGCATAATTTATGTTTCAGCTCAAGATGAAATTCCATCCATTCTACAACTCATACTAGATGTTATAAAAATTTCGTTTAATAATGCACAAAATCTTAATTCTGAAGTAGCTCTAAAAATGTTATCAGCTATGCTTATTACTGTGTATGGACACAGTCCACAAAAAGTAATATCATATCTGCATAGTTGTAAATCAGTCATCAAACTTATACTTACATCGCAAATAAAGACACTTTTTAAAGAAGTATGATATCAACATTTTCTTTTATAAAACATTTATTTTAATTTGCATTGTTATCTAGCTGTAGTTTTCTTCATATTAACAAATTTTTATTTATAGGTTGCAAGCATGTGGGAATATATAATTAGTATTTTTAAAGGACTTAATAAACAATTGAATCACGAACTTTTATCATCGTTCAAAGAAGCAATTATAATTGCAATGAATCATCCTAACCCAGCTCTAAAATCTTTGACACAATCTATTTTTGAAGTTAAAGATTGCTTGGATAGTACCGCTAAGTGCATTTTAGATGAAATAAAAGAAACAATAGAGAAAACACATTCAAAATCTGATAATATTACAAAGAAGAAAGCAGAAACAACAGAACAAACAAAAGAGATACGTATAGCTGGGAGTTTCTTGAATAGAAAATCTGCTAATATAAAATCAGTATCCAGTAAACTACCAGAAAAAAATGATAAAAATACACTTATACTACCTGAACCTGATTCGCAAGTAAATAATATTTGTTATTTCATGTTGTATACATCACACATTATTTTTATGTCTTTGTCTATATTCAAATTTATTTGTAGGATTATGTGTATATAAAAACAGATTTGAAATTTGATGTTAATCGTTTGACCGAACATCAAAAAGAAAGTTTAAAGAAGAAAAGAGAAGATATACCGGCATTATATAATGATCTTTCACAATCGTCCTCACAAAATTCTCAGAACTTACAAGAATGGTTTGACAAAGTCAAACATATTCACGAAACAGATAAAATCAATAGAAAGAGCGATTCTATAACTCAAAAACTTATCGATAATGATGCTAACAAGGAAAATAAGATTATGCAAACAAAGTCTGTTAATGTGGTAGATAAAATAGTTGATACCCATAGTAACGAATTGGATGTAAATATTGAAGAAAATATCACTGATACTAAGCAAAATGAAGATTCAATGAAAGATGCTGAAAAAGTGGATTCCAATGAAAAACAAGAAGAAAATACGGATATATCGAAACAAACAAATTTGGCTACACATGCAGCATCTTTCAGTGGACAAAATACTACATCAAAAATGGACGAAGAAACGGATGCTACAATCACAATAGCATCTATTACAAAAAAATTAAATTTTGAATCACGAGAAGAATTTCCTGAAGATAAAATGCAAGAACGACAATCATCTCCTTCGATGTTAGATGGTATCAAACGACGACATCGTAATAACATAACAAAATTAAATTCATCATTAAAAAATGATGAAGCTGTTGAAAGTAAAAAAGATCCAAATGCGACAAATGTACAAAGAACGCTGAGAATAAAGATTGCTCAGGAAAAATCTGGTACAAATGATAAACAGAAGTCAGACGATGATATTGATATTAAAGAAAATTCTAATGAAAATAAGAAAGGTACTAAGCGTAAATACATGTCGGATACTGAATCGGACGGGATCATACAACGTCGAAAACGAAAAGGTTTTAATGACGATAATGGTGAATCATCGCGAGGCGGTGACTTCTTGGACATAGATATGGACAATGTGAGTCAACGTGTGAAAAATGAAATGTCTCGTTTAAAAATCGACATGGTATTTAATTGTCCTGTGGTCAATCGTCGTCGAAGCAAACATTTGGATGAAACAGAAAAAGAAACAACACAGGAAATTGATGCAGGAAAGAAACATGGATTAAGGAAATATGGGACACCTGACAATAAGAGTTTTAGACTGAAGTCTTTAGATGCGAAATTTGTAGAAGGATCAAAAAGATTTCCAAAAACACAAGAGAAGAATACAAAAGATGCAGATGATACAGATCAAGGAATATTTAAAAGACGAAGTAGAAGAAGTACAAGACAGGAGTCTAATAAAAATGATTTAGACATTAATAAAGAAGTTAAAAAATCCAGTGATACTATTGAAAAGGTACCTGAATTGAAAAATTTGGACACAGATATGACAGACATCCAAGTTCCAACATCTAGCCAAGCAATACAAGATGTTGTAATTAACAGAGCCCAAGATGAAAGACTTGATGCAGATAATTCTAAATTTACCAGTTCGAATATAGAATCCTTAGAACTTACTGAATCAAGCAAACAAAATCAAGATGAAGTTGAAGATTTTGTAGAAAGTTCACAAATTCCTAATATCGATGTAAAATTAGATAAAATATATGGCGAGAAACAGTGTTTTATTAAAATTAATAAAATGGAGAATGTTCAGTCTATTAAAACTTCTGACATGATTATGGAAAAAAATTATGTACCTGAATCTATCCCCATGGATTCTGACAATGTCGTACCTGATCCATGTGAACAATTGAATGAAGCTAATCCTAACAATAATACAGAAATGAACGAGGATGAAAATAAAAATAAAGATAGTATAAGTAAAGATTTGATTCAGGAAACTAATAGTTTCAATATAAAGATTATAATTCCAGAAGGTCAGAAGACAGTCGATAATTCGTCATCGATCAAATCTACAAGTGTAACTAGTTTTTCTTCGCCGAAAAGCAATGTCAAAGTGTTTTCTAAACTTAAACCATTCACAGGACGTGCTGCTCATATGTTAGGTTTAGTTACAAAGCAAGCGCAACTGGAAGGTGACAATCCAGCTGTATTAGAGGATGAATCAGCTTTAAAAAAATTAAAATCCAAGGATGTAGACAATGATACGAGTAAAAAAACTTTAGCAATTAAAGAGATCGATAAAATAGGCGGACCTTCTGGCAGTCGACAAGAAAAGATTTTCAGCAATATGAGATCAGCTGATTATTGTGCATCTCCATCGACACACACATTTACTACTTTGAGAAACGATGGCGAGAAACTTTCATTTAAACTGGACAAGAATACATCAGACTATTTATCAACGGAAATTTTAATTGACAAAGAAAACGAAGGAAATGCATCATCTTCATATGAAAAAGACGATCTACCAATATTGGAATGGTCAAGCGCTAATCCACCTTCATTAACCGCTTCACCGAGTGCTAGTATTCTTAAACGTCAACGATCGAACGTACCAGAACCGGATCTAGATTCTTCAACTCCTAACAAGGTGCTTTCTGCAGTTTATTTTATATTACTAATTACATTACTTATGTGTGTGTATATATATATTATATATATATATATATATTACCATATTTCAAGAATACATGTACAGAAAGACACTTCTATATTAAGAATTATTTTTAATCATAATGTTATTATGATAAAAATTGTTGTTAAAACTCTTACATATTTGTGTACTGATCGTTTCTACATTTTAGTGTTTTTTCTCTTACTATAAATGTTTTCTTTCTCTTATACAGTGTCCCAGATCAATGGAGACAAAACTTGTGTGCGATAGAGATAGAGCGGACCAAACAAAAAGTCCTTTATCATTTTTTTGTATAACGCTTAATAAAAGAATTATTGAGTAAAGTCTGGCCAATCATCGCTGATTTTTAGCCGCGCGCCTGATAGTGTGCGTGAGCGCTCAGCTGTTACACGCGACTCACCGACATGCACCCGGCTAGAGATCGGCGATGATTGATCAGACTTTACTCAATAATAATTCTTTTATTAAGCGTTATACAAAAAAAATGATAAACGACTTTTCAACTCAGTTTGATCCACTCTATCTGCACACGAGTTTTGTCCTCATTGATCTGGGACACTCTGTATACATAGATTTATGAAACATATTTAATATTTAATTATTAAATATTTTTATTATAGCGAAAACGAGTGAGCTTTGCAGATCCGCCAGTATCAAAAGAAATGGGTTATGAAATATCAAAAGCAGAATTTCCACAAAAAACTAACAAATATTCCACAGCACGTAGTCCCATATCAAGAAAAGATTCTCCACTTAAGTTCAAACAGACCAAGCTTAAATTTGTACCAATAGATGCAGAAAAAGTAATAACTGAAAACGATTCTCAAAATGAAAGTGACACTGAAGTTGTTTTGGAAACTGAGAAGAAAAATGAGTCACTAATAAGGATATCTGAAGCGTATTCTGAAACTATGGATATAAGTAAATCAGTATCTGGCGAGTTTCCAGAAAATGATAACATTGAAGCAAATATTCGTGCGAGAATAAAAATCGACGAAGAATTAGGAATAGCGCAAGAAATTGAAATAACTGCGGATTCAACTGCCCTTTCTGTCCCGGAAAATCAACAGGCTTTATCTTCTAAAGATTCTGAACAAAACTCTATTGACACTGCATCAATGGGCTGCGGAATAGAAGATTCCGAAACGCAACAAGATATCTTTGATGGAACGGATACGACAAATAATGTTGCATCAATCAAGAATAATGATGACATTAATATGTCTGTACAAAATAATTCGATAGATTCTATCAAATTGAACGTGATCAATGATTCTGTGATAGCGGCTTTATCTACTAAAGATGACAATACGACAAGTATGGAGGATACTGTAGATATCCAAAATATTACCGAATCAAATTCCACTGTAAATACAGATGAGATATTCTGTGGAAAGCTGATACGTACTAGTACAGAAGCAACGGAAAACGTAACGGAACAGGATACTTTATCGGTAACGGACTCAATATTTGCGAGTTTACCATTAACTCAAGATTCTATTCAAAGTCAGGAGGCTCAGAATAACATGGAACCCGATCCCGAGCTTCTGGATTCTACGCTGCCTATTTATCCAACATTGTCATCGTGTATGGAGCCCATCGACACTATCATTGAACGATTGACGTATCCTCTTTGGAAAAAGAATTTGCGTACATATCTCGCGAATAGAAGTTTGCACACAATCGGTGATTTTGCCCAATTATCGGAACGCGAAATTAATAGAATACCCGTGAAAGGTAAACCAAAGACTGAATTCGTGAAGAAAGTGTTAGAACATTTTGAAAGTACATGCATGCCGCAAGCAGAATCTTCTAATATCGAATCAGATGTTAAAGTGCAATCGTCTATCATACCGATGGATGAAATACCAATTGTATTAACCACTGCTCTTTCTGTTGTCGAAGCGGAATCTGCGATAGACGATAATAAATCTTTAAATTGTAGTACGTCACTTAATCGATCTACCGGAGATGTTTCCGGTAATCTGTCAAGAGAAATGTCACCTACGGAATGCTTAGATAAAACAGAGTCTATCACCAGTGATATGGATATTTCTTCGGAACATATATATTCTAAAAAATCAAATTTGTCAATATTAGAAAACGAACAGACAAATGTGAAAGATTCAATCACTGTTGAAAGTTTGTCTAAAACATCTATAGATAATGTTAATTCTGTGCCAATTGCTTCATCTTCCAAAATCATGTACGTAATTATCTATTTTTTTATATAAAATAAAAAATTATATATTCATAATTTTTATAATTTTTACAATTTTTTTTATATTTTTTGTAGTGCTGTGAGTGAAGTAATATCATCTTTAAGTGCTAGCATGGACACATCGGATAGTCATGCTAAATCGTCAAATGTATATGACGAACTTCTCATTACGCATTCCTCCGTTGGTACTAATACCGAGGAAACTGGTTCCGCGACGTCGAATGTTCAAAAAGTCACAAAATCCGTTGAATCTCAGATGGCACTTGCGGAATTATTGGATGAAATTGATGTAAATCTAGTATTGGAAAGTGCGGTCAGAAGATGCAGTCCCGAGGCAATTCTTTTGCAATACAAGGTAAATTTTGTTCAACTTATATCGATTACACTGGTGTTATCAGATAAATGAGCAAGAAATTAATTTTCAGGTAAAGATGGCACATTTAAAAGAAAAAGAACTAGTGAAGGAAACTATTAGAATGCTCGGTTTGCAAGACAAACAGCAAGTCAACGATGCATCATTAAAAGCAGCTTGCCGTGCATGTGGCGTCAATAAAGTCCTTCTTAGATTGCCTGACATCTTCAGTTATGATAAACAGTTTTTTGATAAGGTGCTTAAGGTATATAGTAAGAAACTTAGCATAGCTGATTGTTTGAACATTTTCGATTTTAATCAATTGAAAAGCGCGATCTGCCAAAAATGTACATCGTCTGATCTCGTTGAGATGCTTTCGGAAAAATTGAAGCGAGAAGACCAAGACGGTATCAAGCAACCCATGACAGAATTATCTAGTTTGGACGCTATGTTAAAAAGATTGCCCATGGATGTGATCATTAGTCATACTGTAGCGAACGAAGAGCTTATTCCGGCGTCGGTAATTCTGGACATAGCTTTGCAAAATAACAGCTCGGGAGATATAGCGCAAGCGTTAAATCAATCCCCCGTTTTGGTTAAACGCGTCCTAGACAAACTATGGACATCTCAGTTTACGATCGCGCGTATCGAGAATAATGAAATATCTAAAGAGAATTTGCTTAATATTTTTAAAAGCGTGTGCTCTAAATTGACCGCGCAAGAACTGCTACATGCGTATCACGAAGCTATGACAAATAAGCTCATCACAAAGAAAGAAAATGAATAGACTGGATTTAGAGTTCTAGGTTCAGTATCAAATAATATGACTGATGTTTGTAGAAATATTGACGCATCTCATATATACAGAGAAACTAGTTAGTCTCACACTTATTTCATTTCTATAAAGTTCATAATTTGACTTAATTATGACAGTCATAAACGTTTTCATTTACGTCGTGTAATTAATGATAACGCTTGTCCATTATATTTGTTTTGTAGTTGTTACTATTGATATTTTAATCAATTTATTTGTAAGTATTCATCAAGTTTATTAAATGATATATTTGTCATAATTGTAAAACATTTATGTATTAGAAGTTACATTAATCCTCGCAATATCAGGCCATATTTTGTCGCATATGTTATATAGTGACGGGAGTATTTATCATTATATCTTTCAAGCAAAACTGATTTGTTTGTATAGAATAATTGTAGAAGAAAAATGATGCAAATGTTTTCTTAAAACAAAGAAAACTTTTTTTAAACATGAATTAACAAAAAAGATAATCAGTATTTTCTTATCTTTTATATACTCATTATTTAACTCCTTTCCATTTTCTTTTTTTCTTTCACTCATAATTTTTATTTTTTTTATTTATATTTTATTTATTAATTATATTGTCCACTATTTTTTCATAGGTATAGAGTGGAGAGATGCAGGTATTCAATGACATCTCTTGCTAATTTTCAATCAAGTCATTACTTTGTGTTTCAAAACATTTTGAATATTATTCGAAATTATACATTCTTGAAAGTCTTCACAGAAGTTTTCAATATTTTTCAAGATGCTAAAGACTTTCAAGATTGTATAACTTTGAATAATGTTCAAACTGATTTGAACTTCTCATATATTAGAATTAATACAAAGTATCTTGATTTCCATTATTAGATGTGTCTTTTGTATTGATTTTAAATTATTTTCTTGATTTTATATTGTATTATTTATAATATATATTTTTCAAAATTTGTAAATTTTGTTTAAAATGTATCTTTTGTGCATACATTAATATCTTTCTCTGTCTCTTTTTCTAAAACAAAAATAATAATTTAACTAGTATATTTTTCAAAAGTTTATATCATACAAAAGTAAAAACTCTGTAAAACAAACAAATGATAAGCGCAGAATATATCTTCATTGGTATTGCGAAGATTAAGAACATAGTTATTTTTCAGTTAATTACGCCATTGAAGAAAAATTTCTCACTACTTTAATTAGGGATCTATTTAAAATGCATTAAAGTTGATACAAAAATGAATGATGAATCATAGAAATATAAGATTTTGCATTTTTGGATTTGATTGAATTTATAAACAGGGTGTTTGATAATAATTGCCCTAGTCGTAATGTGCAGGCAGAGCAGGTAACATCGAGGAAAAAAGTCCTTCATCATTTTGTGAATTTTGTAATAATTATTGACAACCCAAAGTAGCATTTACTGGCATGCGACGAAGTTTGTGGGAGGAGTGTTCTATAAATGACAATGATTACGTACAAGCGATACAACGCTGGATTCTCATGTCCTAGAATTCTCGCAACCACATATCAATGAGATCGTCCTTTCGCGCAAATTGTTCTTTTTTAATTACTTTCTCATTAATTATTGCAAAAATCGCAAAACGGCAGAGGACTTTTTTACTCAGTTTACGATAATCCACTTTACACATTAGGGATGAGGCGATTACCAGGCACCTTATATAATCATAATTTTGAATTTTTGCATGGTCTTTTAGTGTTTGAAAGTTCTCAACTTTCAAGATTTTTCTTTCTACAATTATTTCGTATACTTAGTAATGGCAGTAATGTTACATTTGTTAATTTGTGGAAATCGAAAAATCTATTTTTTAATATTTTTATTAAATCATTAAGAATAGAATCAAATTTTGAACTGATATATCGTGTTGCGTTGTTCCCGATCGAATATAACAATTGCCATTTTTAGAAATAAGTATCCTATGAAACACCAAACAATTATTAATAATTATTTATTTCTTTAAAAAAAATTCTTTTTATTTATGAAATATATATTGCACATCAATTTATACAGATCTTTGTATCCTGATCATTTTAAACATTTCCTTTTTTTTTTTTTTTTTTTTTTTTTTTTTTTTTTTTTGTTTTTTTTTTTTTTGTTATAGAGATATTTCAGAGGAGAAGGGGTTGTGAAACAAAAGAGCGAATCTTAAGAATTTTCTTCAGAATCACAGCTTGTGAGATAAAAGAAACATTTTTTGATGGTTAAGATATTTCAACATTGCATTAATTAACTCAAATTATGTTTACATTTGCATCAGCAGTAACTTGATTCGTATAATCTATATCTTTTAAGCATTAAATTATCGGTGAATTGGATAAATTTATTTGTAATATTTTTATCGTAATTCTATTAATTAATGTTTTTCTGGTGTCGAGTTCATACACATAATACGCACCATATATTTTCAAACTTAAATAATTCAATGATTAAGCAATCAGCTAATCAGTTTTTAAGAGTCTGTCTAATTATGTATTCTTGTAAATATACATGTATATCGCTGACATATTAATGGACGATCGATATATTTATTAATTAATACGCTTTTTAGTATCGTTTTTATTATATCTAATGCATCTGTACGAATACAGAGTTACTTTTATGAGTAAACATGAGGAACTAAAAAATCAAAGTATGAAAACTGGCTTATGTTATGATAATCTACTGCAAGAAGATGAAATATATCGATTAATCTTTTCGAGCGAAAATAAAAGATATCTTGTAGTTTTAGTCATGCCTGTGATTAATACATGCGGATATAATTATTCATTATAGTGATTGTATAATCGTATAGATTAATGCAAAGAGCGACAATGAATATCATGTAACTTTTTTTCGATTTTTCTTATGATAGTCCACTGAAAATTTTACGCATACGTAGAAAGTGTAAATGTCTTCTATAATAATAAAACGATATTTTATATGAAGTATAAACTAAAAAAAGTTAATTTTGTTAGATATGTCTTTGTAGTACCTGTTTAAAATATTCATTTTTGGTCTGTTTTAGTATTTATTAACCATCGCATAGTTATCTATGTCTAATATAATTTTTATTATGAAATCAAAAAGTGTTGAACGACAATATATATAGGGCAAGCTTATTTTTCTATATTTATTAATAGCATATTTTTTTGGCAATCTGACTTTGTAAATTATCATTGTACGCTTTGCAATTAGGATTTTCTCTTATAATATAAATAACTTATATTTTTTTTAATAAATAAATAAACAAATTTTTTATAAATAAATATAAATAGATATAAATAAATTAGAAAAGAAAAATAAAAACTTTGTAAAGTGTACAAGGAAAAGATACAAAGCTGCTTTGAGAATTAAAATATATAAAAATAATTCATATATTTTTTATATAATATTTTAAATTCAAACAATATTTTATTAATAATTATTTAACGTATACAGATTTTTATAATTTAATTATGTTACCGTATCAATTTTTTACAGAACATAATTCTCTATTATCGTTAAGGATATATGTGTCATATGTCAAAACATTGACAAAAACATGAAAATTTCATAGATTGTTTTACTATTTCATTAGATTAGATTCATTAAATTCACTTATTCGTTTAAAAGTTATTTATTAAAAATTGTAGAAAAATATTATTTGTTTCTCTCTCTCTCTGCAAATTACTCATTTTTTTTGTTTCTTGCAGATTCAGGGGTTCACGATCAAAAATTTTTGTCATAAATTAGGAAAAATATTGATTACAATTAGTTTCTTTTACGAAGACGTCAAAAATCATATTATTTTGTGATACTTTAATTGTTTTTATAATCCAGATTTATTTATTTGATTTTTCAAAGTATAAATGTAAGAAATATATATTTTTTTTTAAATTTTGACAGTTTTTTGCTACTATTCTACAGCCAGAACATCCTTAAGTTTATCAGTTTGTATATATGTTGGCTTTATGAACATAGCAATTTTTCAAATTGTGCAATTGCATTCTATTTTTAGAATCGTATCGAGAAAAATGGTGATCGAGTCTATTATTTGCTTCCTATTTCCTGTTTACACATTCGGAGTATCGATCTTACAAGATTCGTGACAAATCTATACGGTTAATTATAGTAGAAATTCTAGATTCCCAAAAGACTGTATCAAAATACGATCCTTCGAACGTCACAAGACTATATGATATATCTCGGTTCTTATTGCAAGTCCCATGGTTCGCCACGATTGACGATGTAATGAGAATTTCTATTCGTATTTTATTTTTTATTCTGCCCCCTCGAGCAAAGTCGTAAGATACATTTTCACTTCAAGATTATATAATGCGAATATTTTAATTATGTACAGAAATAGTTATTCAAATTTTTATATTTTTAGAGTGACTAATTAAATTTCACCCAACATCATGCGATAATATCGGAAAAAACTCTTATCGTTATTAATATTTTTATACAGGGTAACTTACTTATTGTTAGCGTAGATATTATATATAAAAGTTTATTAAGCTAGCTTAATAAATGCTATAGTAATAGTAGCAATAATGTTATTCTTAAAAAAACTATATATTTCTTTTTTTTCAAATTCACTTTATATAATCTTCCTATTTCTATAACTATATCGTACTTATGTTATATTATCGAGATTTTGATTTGACGTTATATTTATAATTTTTATTTTTGATTCGCACATAAAAATCATATTATAAATTTTTAAAAAAATTAATCTAGCAAATAGATATTATAATTAAAATAATTGTATTAGCAATTTTATAAATAATTGGGAAAGGAACTTTTATGGTTCAAGCAATAACAAACACTATAAAAGAAACAAACTCAATCTCAACGAAAGCTTAAAGCAGAACGGTGCCATTTTCGAAATGCCAAGCATACAATTCTTTCCCAGAAAAAAATTACACATCTTAATTTGTGCAACATCGAAAATTATTGCAACATGTTCTAATACAATCATAGTTATATTATATGAGTAATTTATTTTAATAATATATTTTAATAATAATTAAATAATAATCATGATTTTTTTATATAAAAGTTGTAAAAAAATTGCATTTATAATAGTATTTAAAACTCATTGAAATCTGTATAACTATAATATTATAGACACATGATAATGATTTTATTTGAAATATTTTATTAAAACTTTAGCGTTGAAAATCGAACTTGAAATCATGTATTGTTTCCAAAATTCTCGAGTTTTAACATAAAAGTATCGTGCAATTTTCGCTATCATCATAGTAAACGACGAATACTTTTAATTCTGTTACACGTTTTTATAACGTTTCATATATTTATCTACAATATATAAAAACGCGTAGAAAGTAACAGAAACTTTCCAATAAAGTGCGCACCGCTACTTCGAACGGGGTAACATTATAGCCAAATACTTTTTTTCGTCGACATGCAATAAACGTGAATATTAGCCGCGTTGCAATTCTGAAACTTGACTCTCTCTCGGCGTCCTTTTTTTTTTCCCCCCTCGCGAAGTATCCGTGAAACGGCCAGTTTCACGTGGGATCTGTGCGTGTCCCATCATCGACGAGAGGAAGGGAAAAAAACAGATAGGCGCGACTACATGTACGTCGTATGTGGGTGCGCTATGGCGAGGAGAACGCTTGAGGGTGGAACGCCTGCGCCGGTTGAAATGCACCCTATATAAGAGGCAACACGTTCTGAAGCGATACTCACATTTGGAAGCTTGCGTCGCCACGGACAGGTTGATCAACTTCCGAGAAGATGGGGTTCACTAGAAACTACCTCGTAAGCCTATTCCTCTACATCTCCATCGTCAACGAGATTCGTCAACCTGCGGTGAGTCATTTCTCTTCTTTACGTATTCTTCTTCTTGCAATATATGAATTATCTTTTTAATGCAGAATTGAAATCTATAAGCGATTTTATTTAAATGTACCTTCCCCATAAGATAGATATAACTAATATTGGATAATTTTTTATATCAATTTAAAAATATTTGAAATTGAAATGAAATTTAATATATGATATCTTGGATTTTTATAGTTTTTATTATTACATATTTCTTGATTAATATTAAGTCAATTTTTCTTTTAAAAAATTTAAAATATTAAGTTAACATGTATTATATTACTTTATAATTTTTGGCATAATTAAATTTAAATTTAAATAAACATAATTTATTATGTCCGATATTTAAATTTGAATTAAATTTTAGTTCTAAAATGAGATTTACTTAAAAATATTTGACAATTATTTTGATCGTTTTTTTTTAAAGCTTGCCTGAAGGTTTAGTTTATTGATAATATGAATTATGAAAAGATTTTAATCATATTTTAATTCTTTGTCTCTCTTCTCTTTATCTCTTTCCTTTTTTATAACAATTAAACAATTTTATTTAACAATTAAAATATTTTAAAACAATTAATAAAAGATGTTTATTGTATATTACATTTTAATCAACAGCTAATTTTGAAACAATATCATATATGATAGATTTATTTCTTCCAATTAAATTAAAAACTGTAGCTTAGGCCATGTGCCAATTTATCTTTTATTGCTGTATTTCATTTGACGTTTAACTGAATTTGATTAAAAGCCGAGTGCTTTGAGCGAGTAACGTGTTTACAACGTATTTGCAGATAAGGAATGTTTGGCAGGCACTTTGAGTATGCTCTTGTAAAATCGCAATCCCGCGTAGCTTTATTGTGGTGTATATCCATGAGTATATCCTGTGAGAAATTCCGTAACGATTAATTACATCTTTGTGTAAAATTCATACAAGTCAAAATAGAAATGTAGATATTTGAGGTACTAAAAAATTGTTTAGAAAGTAATTGCAAAAAATATTTTTAAAAATATATATACATATGTATAATTAATAATTAATATACAAAATATCTATATTTTCTGAATTATTATTTTTAGAATATATATATATATATATATATATATATATATATTTATTTATTTATTTATTTATTTATTTATACATATTTTTGAATAATTTAAATAAAAGATTTTGAATGTATAATTTATATAATATAACTTATATAATATGCGTATAACTCGAATGCAGATAAAATCATTTATCATTAAATTTTATAAGATATTGATATTTTTTTCTAGAGAGACCTATAGAGAATCTGTTCAAGGATGAAAAGTTTTTTTCATCGTGTTACGACACTGTAACACGTACCATCGTATTATATGTGCTTACATGACTGGAATGCGGATAAAATTCCTTATTTTTTATCATTATATCATATAAGGGTTATAGGATCTGTTAGGATAAAAGATATAATGGTTAACGACACGATCTTTTCACATATTCAGCACATGTAGTTCTCGAAAATAATACTTTACTTCACCACTCATATACAGAGTGCTAAATTTCAAACAAAACAGGCCGAATATCTCGATAATAAAATAAAATATTGAGACCCAGATTTTTTCAGGTTGTATTGTTTCGAGGCGAACAAATTCTGATAAAAAAACTCGGACTTCGTTATTTCATATTCAGTTATATCGAGATATTCGGCCCGTCACGTTTGACATTTAGCACCCTGTTCAAAGTTAATTTATATCTTATCAAATTGCAATTTTTAAACGCAGTTAATTGTCACACCTGTCATTTTCTGCAATCAAAGTTTTAGAAGTTTTATGTAGTAAAATAAGGATATACATCATCGATAGCGAATGGTGGTTGAAAGGAAGATGCGCGCAAAGCGTCCACGCCCATTTCTTGTTGTGTACTCGAAATATCCGGGTAAATCGTCAATTCGAAATTTAGATAATGCCGAGTTCTTGATTTTCGGGACCGTTTGCATTTAGACAATTCGCGCGATATGATATTGCGGGACGCATTTTTGCTCGAATGTAAAAAATTAAAGGATTTATTCTCAGGGCAGCTGGTACGGTCGTCCTCTGCCCGTCCTTTTAAAGAGCAAATCCTTCACAAAGGGAATCAGTTGAGAGAACGGATTAGAGCTTGCCAATACCTCGGTGGTTTTAGTCGTATATATATATTGTAGATAATTAAAATCTACCTAAAAATTAACGAATCCATCGATTGCGGCTTCTGAGCGAACTTCAACCATTGCGATCCCTTGTAATTGGTTTTAAAGCGTTCGAAACGACATTTCGAAAACATGTTCTTCGTAAAGAACTTTTTTTTTTTATACATTCGAATGTACCGCATTCATTCATAATGGCTTTGAAATCATTTGTGTTTTTTTTAAATGTATCTGACAAATTAAATAAATTGCATCTTATATTTTTAAAGAATTTATACAAATGTAAAAAATTTATTCCGTTATCAGATATTTATAAAAATAATTTGATACAAAATAATTATTAATTTGAATTGTAATTTATCCAGTTATCATCATAAAACTTTTTCCTTTGATATAATATTAAATATATTATAATTATAACAATTTAACATGAGACATTAACAATTTTACAATATAGAGTGGGATTTCACAACTTATCTCATTAGATAAAATATCAATAAATCTTTAGATTCTTTAGTTCTTCAATTCTTTTTTTAGCTATACATGGCTATACATGGCTATACTCGTATTCTAATTACAGCAGATTATGCACGATCAAACACTGCCAAACAGTTTTTTATGTATAAAGAAAAAGAGAGAGAGAGAGAGAGAGAGAGAGAGAGAGAGAGAGAGAGAGAGAGAGAGAGAGAGAGAGACTTTTATAATTCTTCTTCAATCACTTTTATACACCGACGCGTTCGCGTAATCAAGAAAAATCACAAACCTTGAATGAAAAATGAATAATGTGTTTTTAATCAGAAAAATTGGGTCAAGAAAAAAAATTTAATATCAAGTTTACAATATATAATTGAAATGCTCGTTGCAGAATTTAATTTTAATTTTGATGAAAGAATCATATATACTTCTTTGTGGGATTTCAAGACATAAACATGCTCAACTTTTTACAATTTTGCATTAAATATTTGTATAAATAATTATTATCGGAGAGAATTTTTTATGCTTTCTGTATTCCGCAGTATATGAACCGAATTCTGAGAGTTAATATAATCTCGGAACATAGTGGAAGTAAATCATACTCGTTATTATACAACTGCATGTAACATATTGTCAAGTCTTAGCCAAGTGAAACAGTGAAATGCAAGACCAAGTTTGGCTATTGAATCAATCTCTGTTTCGAGCTACAAAGTTTCTTAATTTCATAGTGTAAATTTGTATAGGGCGCAGTCCTAAAATCCTAACGACTCACTGGGAATCTGCAATTTCGTAAACCGCTCACCAAACACTTTCTTTTCACTTTTATTTTGAAAAAATAAGCTCTTGTCTCTCTGTTTACTCTTTTTGTAAATATTTTTTCCATCACAATTTCCTTCTGGATTTTTCAAGAATTTATGCTTTATTTTATCCTTCATCTAGTATCAAAGTAAAATCTATCATATATTAATATGTGATATATGCATATAATATATATATATTTTTTTCTTTTTTGCATTTAAAGAATATCATAAAAGTCGGGAATATATATGGTAGCTTTACACACTTTATTATTATATAATGCTTGTTGAAAGTATTTTGCCTAATTACGGATATTAATTTTTAAAATATGGGAAGAAAAAAGAGGGAGATAAAAATGTAATTCTACATTGATATTTAATTATGATTTTTTTTTATTACGCCAATATTCATAATTTTAAACTGACATTATTAAAGAAAAAAATAAATATGTTCTTCGAGAAAATATTTATTCAACTGACAAACATTGATCGTAAAAGAGTAATTGCGGCCCGATACGGAGAACATGAAAAGGCGCTTTAAAAGCATTTTATAGGAATCTCTACTCATTCTGATCAATAGACATACTTAACGCAATGGGAACGTCACGTAAAAAGAGGTTAAAATGTTAAGAAGGTATCTAAGGTTTCGTCGAAGGTAAAGAGTCAAACCTGTTGCCTTCTTTACTCGCGGCCGTTGAAAGAATGGGAAAATGTCTTTAAGGATTCGTTGCACAAAGCGCATTTTATTGATCTACCAATGAGCGCTGTGCTGTTCAAAGAAACTATTTCTCTATATACTGTCGACGACGTGGAATTTAATTAATTTCCTTAGAATGGTCGCGCATTCTGATACTTGAAATTGCATCGGTTTATTATAAATGCGAGATAATATCGGGACAAACAAGACGAACAAGCGCGGATTTAATTTCTCGATACAAATTATTTCATAATATGTATGTGTAATCCATTTTATAATAAATCTTATCTCTTTACATATTATATTTAGAATAAAAAGCAATATACTGTGTACGGCGTATATTTTAAGTTACATTATATTTGACTGAAATTTGATTTATTAGAATTAATTTGCATCTTCAAAGTATTAAAACCATGACATTTCATCGTCAGAAATGGACTGATATGTCGACAAGTAAATTTATGAGATATTACAAAATTTCTCTTTCTCTTTCTATCTATCGGGTAAGCAGAATACGGCGAAACATGCACGATATAACCGCGCACATTGTGGTGGTTTAAATAGCAGTGGGCGTTCTTAATCGACGAAAACAAAAGGCCAGCGTAGTGTTATAGGCACTATAGAAATTGGTTTAAGTGAAGGTGTCCCGTGCATATGCACGGATGCATCTGTGTGTAAATTACATTGTGAGAAGACGGTGCGATCTTCTTGAAAAGGCTCTTTTGTGAAGACGCGAATTATTACTCACTATAACTCTTGCGTTGTACGGAAAGAATTTGTCGCGCATCTAATCTAATTTTGAAAGTGGATATTTGTTGTAGAAAAAAAAAATATATATATGTCGAAGGAAAAAAATATTAAGACTGTATGAACTCTACGAAGACATTTATTACGTATATAATATGTCAAAATTACGCAAACTGTATATCTTACCTTCTTTCACACATTTTTTTTATTGAACAAAGCTTTCAATGTGAATTAAAATCGATATCATTACAAAAGCCTCGCTAGTACTTCTTGATTACGATCAAAGGGCATGCTAGATTAAGCGTACAGATTTAATTTCGGTCTATTCGTCTCTTGGGAGAAATTAAAAGCTCTCGCTTTGGCATACATCACTGTAATGAATTTAAAGTCATTTACATTGAAGTTGTAGGAACCTGAAAGCTTTTAGATTTGTCTTGTTATCTTTGCGGAGAATTGTTGTGATATAATATTCTCGTTGCTTTAATACGTTTAAAGTAGTTGAAAACGAATATGGTCAGACAAAGTGGTGCAGCATTGTCCGAAAGTTTATTTCGTGTAATATTTCTGAAAAGTAGTGTAGAAAGTAATATATTTCTATAAAATACTCTTATTGTTTATCATAATATCCAAACTTTAATCATTAATTAACTTTAATAATAATTAACTTTTTATCTATAATTATAAAATAAATTTTATATTCATCAAGAACAGATTTTCACGCACGCACGTAGAAAAAATGAATTATTCAATATTCTTGCAAATTATTTAAAATACTTTGCATATATCATGTAAAAAATATAGTGAATTATATACTTAATACAAATTGAATATTTAATTGAATTCTAAATATCACGTTATTTGATGTTTCGAATATTTATAAGATCTAAAATTGAGAAGAATCCGCCTGTTATTTGTATGGCGTTTGATTATTTTTGATTATTTTATCGCCTATCGAATTCAGTCTTAATCAGTGCAAAGGTCTTCTTTATGGCATCTGCGAGTCTATATCTTCAATCAGTAATTTCCCTTTTACGTGGCTATGAAGAAAGCAAATGAGAGCACGGTTGTATGCAAATCAAATGCAGATAGTTCGTTGCGCATTTATTGAAAGCTCCGTATTTTTGGCACTCCGATCTGCATTCCGTTATATTTTGTAAACTTTAAATAATTTTTTTTTTTATACATATGCTTCATAAGACAGAATGTGGACATATAAAATGACATGTGGGTAGAAACATGGAACGCTACGCGAATAATTATATAGCGTCCTGATGAATCTAAAGATTAATTAGAAAGTTTGATTCGTGTGATTGTGTACGAAACATAAATCATACCCGCATCACACACAACGGCACTTGTTATCAACTACGCACATGTCTTCCGTTGCTACAGCATGGTACATGATGATTTATTATCGGCGTCCCCGGCATATTCGCATGACGAATGATGAACTATTGATAAAAGAGATACATACTTTCCCCGGGACACATGTATTTAATTTTATAATTTTGGAAGCACAGATTGTGCGAGCGAGCAAACGTTTGATAAGGATCATTAATATTTTGCAAATGATAATAATAATCATCGCCCGATTACTTCGATTGATACAATTTTCAATCCGTAATTTTCAAATTACAGATTTTAAATTATTTTTAAATTAATTGTATAAATCTCGAATATACACACATGAATAAATTATTTATAGATTTATTATCGTCTTGCAATTAAATGAAATATATATGAATAAATTATTTATAGATTTATAATTCTATAAATAATTATTTATAAATTTATTATCGCCTTGCAATTAAAATAGGAGATGCCTCTTGTGTCGTTGATGTAAATTTAATAGACAGTGATTTTGCACGATGATAAAAACTTTAAAAACAGATGATTAAAATTGCTAAGTAAGTAATAAATGGTTTGAGTGATTAAAGGAGGCCTGCGCGTGGTTAAGTTTATGAATGCTGAGGGGCTTGTCGATCATATCGCGTATCATGTTTCATATTACTACGAAATCATGATAATCTGTAGTTACTGTCTGAAAGAAGTGCAAGTTTAATGTCGGAAGATTAATGTCGTTTGCTTTATGCGCAAGCAGATGTGTCCGTTCCATACTCCGTTGTTAGATCACGCGATATTTTCACCCGTGTTTTACGAGAATCCCAGGCGATGTGACACGATTCTTTTGTACGCTGTGTCGTACAAAATTGTGCGCATTGTTTTAGCTGCTGCTGTGTCAGCTGTTTTAATTTCTCTTCTTTACGATGCGCTTATTAAACTTACAGATCGATGAATTTTTTATTAATTTGCGTTTTTATTAATTAATGCAACAAAGATTAATGACAAATTTAATGACTATTCTATGCATATATTACATATATATACCACACATAATAAATAATGATTATGTTTTTGAAGAATATATAATAATTTTTTTTGTAAAGTGTTTACAAAACACTTTTAGCTCTCTTTCGTAAAGCAAATCTTTTTCGACGCGTCACCCAATTATTTGTAATTTTATAATAAATTTTATTATTTTTTTATTTGACCAGAGATATCTCTGACTTAATTCATAAATCTTACACCATACATCGTTATTCATATTCTTCTTTAATTAGTTTGAAACTTGCGCCGTCTCGTAGCGTTAAAAGGGAGCTTATCTGTGACGCGTATGAACGAATGAAGTTCGAATGACACATATGTATAAATGAATTCCGTAGCTTCATTAGTTGAAAGAGCTTTTAAATGACAGCTTATTAGTTCTGGAAATTCTGGAATTGAAAATTCCCAAAATAGAATTTATGTTAACAATTTTGATAATCCCTATTTTCGATTCGTATAATTTTCATTTGTTCTGCCATTTTATTTTTACTAATTTACAAAAGACAAATGTTTTGCTTTATCTAAAAATTTCATGAATTTTATCCAGTTTATTTTATAATAATATCTTTAAACAAGTAAAAAATTGTGCAAGTTTCTAATTTGCATATTGCTTTCTCATAATTATATTCCCTTCCCTTATAACATCACTAAAAATGTCTCATGTAAAAATATTTAGCCCGATATCTCAAAATTTGCAGAAGTTAGAGCAATTACATCTTTTTTTTTTAAATTAAAAATTTTATAAAAAATGAATCCTTTCACTAATTTTCATCAAATTCAATACTAACTATTCTTTAATGATATTCTATTCATGTAAGAATATTTAGTCCGATATCTCCAAATTTGTGGAAGTTAGAGCGTGCACAGACATTGATTGAAAAATTCAAAATTTCATAAAAAATTAAGTTTTTCACCAATTCTCATAAAATTCAATTCCATCCTTTAATGATATTCTATTCGTGTAAAAATATTTAGACTGATATTTCAAAATTTGCGGAAATTATTTTTTGACGTTTTAGAACAGTCTGAGAGAAAATTTCTATAGAAACAAAACTTTCTTTATAAGGAAGCAAAATTAACTATTTTTTTCCCCTTGATATTAATAAACAGTTTAAAAAAAAAAAAAACCAGTCATGATCATCAACCGCGTATTATAAAGTATAAAAGGACAGGTTTTTTTTACTCGATTACTCATTTAGGTGCAAAAATCGTGCGTAAAGCTTGCAGAAATTTATTATTATCGTTCGGGTAGCGATAACATAATTTAGGTGACTCACATCATTATCGCTCTTCTTTCGTTAACCTTTCCCGATTGCGACTAATATGCCTGGGGTGATCTGTCATCGAGAGGTCTCTTTGCCATATAATCTTTGTTATTTCCAAGAAGTTGATCCCTACGTGCTATTCGTTAATCACTTTTATTCGCAGAAAACGAGGCAGAATAACGTACTCCGAACTTTATACGTGGGCGTCATTAATAGGGCGAAAAGATCTCTTTTATATTACGTCACGATACGCGTGACATATATATCGCGGAGTATTCTTCGAACGGAAAGCTCGGTAAATTTCAGCGAGTGCATTACGTAGAATAAATTGTTATACTGGTTTACATAAAAGAGACCTTTTACCATTGCATATATGAGGGGAATAAAATGCAAGATACAATTGAAAAAAAAAAAAGAATAAATAACTATTGTAGCATTCAACAAGTAGTACAAATAAATCGTATTGTCAGACTAACGAGGCGATATAGGTGGATGCACAAGTCGCGACATGCGATAAAGGAAATCTAATTTGATGCAAACCCAAATGTGAGCTTTGATAATGCGATTATCCCAACTAACTGGATTCGGCATAAGAGAATTAATTAAGTAGCTAACGCAACTGTATACACAGTATATATTAAGGCGAGTGTTATAAAGGAGTTCTAAGCACGTTACGTTAATTTCCTGAAATTAGTGACTTAAGCTGTTTAACAAGCAGCCGTAATCCGATTTAAATGTTAAAGTGTTATTATATAAATGTTATATTACACGTCACAAACTAATGATTAATTTGTAGTAAGTTTTTCCAAAATAATTCTAATTATAAAGTTTATATTATAATCATCCTTAAAGAATATTATATTTATTAAAGTTAGATATATATATTCAAAAAAGTGAAGATGTAGCATAAAATTTTTTCTTTCAAACTAATTGCGTTTTTAATCTTATACATATTGATTTATCATAAAAAAATTAATAACATTAATAATTTTTTATATACACGGATTTTTATAATAATTATGATATATACTATTTAATAATTAGCATTTTCGCGAGTTTATAGATAAAGTGAATATATGATAAATGATTATTTAATGAATATTTATAAATAGTGTATATTTCTTTGGGAAGGGGGGGGGGGGAGAAACTTATTGAATAATTAATCTCAAACGTGGAATATTTTAAGTTTTTTGCAAGGGATTTTGTTCTCATTGAAACGAAAATATATGTACAATGAAAAAAATGAATCGATAAAATATTTACTGAAATTTACAATCTCGAGGAAAAAGTCCATTTAGTACGTTTCGACAAAAGTTAAAGGAGATTTTCACCTCCTCTTCAAATGCAATTTGCAATGTGAGTGCGAATGCATGTAACATTCATCAACAATAGCGAAAACTTTCGAGAGCCTTAGGGCACCGTTAAATATCCAAAAGTTCGTATTTACTTTTATCATTTTTTATATTGCAATTTGCAGATTTTTCGTTCTTACGAAATTGTAAACTTTTTATGTCAAGGGCAGCGTAAATGTTATATTTAAAGTTCCGTGTAGAAGATACTTTTGAATTCGTACGTGTATAAATGATCTTTTAACGAGACCTTCGATATATATATATATATATATATATATATATATATATATATAAAAATGCGTTTTTTACACCTGTAAAAGACGTGTCTGTAACGTAATGTATGTCGAATGTGGCATCGACGGATCGGAAAACGCTTTGTCACTTGCTATTGCATTTCGTTCAAGTGTGCTCTGCCCGTGTGTCTGCGATTCTTTCGAAAAAAAGTTTTGCCCTGCTCGCGGAACTTGCTGCTGTCGACATTTCCTTTTTATTAAAAATATAATATATTATAATTTTTTTGAATAAGAACATATAACATATTTGAAAAATAATTGCGATATATTTATATAGTTTTTAGATAATCGTAATTTTATATATAACTTATTTATATAATTAGGATTTTAACAATTTATATAACAAATATTTTTTTTAATATTCTAATATTGCTCGCAATATATACTCTAAATTTATTAAGCAACATTATATTATTTTTTTATGCTTAGAGTCTCTTTTCTGTCTTTAAGAGAGAAAAATTTTCACTAATCCATTGTAATAACATCGTATACGAATCGTTAATGTTTCGTTTGCGACGGAAATAAATAAAGAGATTTTATTAACTTGGGATTGTTTCTCAAGTAAATCCACTGAAGAAAATAGCTTTCAGAATGTACGCGTTGTCCAGATTGTACATTGTCGACGAGAATATCCCTGATACCTCTCTGCGGAATTTGTCGCGCAGTCGCAGAACTAAATTTTCCAGACGTTTACTTTGTCAATAAACTAACTTAAATGTGAAAATACTGTGATGGAAAAGATAGAGCCGGAAAAAAAGGAATGAAAGTATATCTGTTCGAGTAGCAACGGACGACGAGATGAGCGATCGAATACTTTGACTATCGACAGAATTTCGTATAAGACAGCAAGAATTTACATTGCTTCACTCCGTCAAGAACAGTCCAGCAATCTGCCAAAGTATTTGAATATTGCGCACGATGGAGCAGATGTGAGGAGAATTCTAATTCCTAAAGATAAGGTTGGCCAGCAATGTGTGTGCATCTTGATACAAATATATATTAAAAATATAATAAAATCTGTATCAAGAAATTATCTCTCTCTTTGAAAGGATCAGTAAATAGAATTTTTTGTAGTACAATAAAGTCTTCTTTAAGAAAATTTTTTTGTTTATGTAAAGAAATTTTAAAATTATCTGTTTAATCAATTTTTCAAATTAAGTTATTAATGAATTTTTAATATTTCAATTATATAAATAAATTTCAAAATAAATTAAAAGTTGAAATAAATCAAACAAATGCAAATTAAAACAATTTTTAAATAAACACCAAGCCAATTATAAATGGTAATATTTTATTTTAATTTGTAATATATAATACTTCAATAATTATATTTGAAATTTTTAAAAAATTTATGCATATTTCAGAAATTTTTTTAATTAATATTTTTTTAATTATATTTAATTTAATTATTATTTTTTAAAATATATTAAATAATAACTTTAGAATTGTTTTAAAAATTTTATATTAACTATTAATATTTAATATAATTAAAATCATTATTATTTTATGTATGCATATACACACATTATATATATATACATTTATGCGTGATTATTCGCAGGATTGTAAATAGAATTTTGACTTTACTGCCAAGAAAGTTAATACTTAGTATTCGGTATGACGCGCGGATTTTCCTTACAGGATAAGCCGTAGTGGAGGAATTCAATTTAGTTTCACCAGTCGAGGATCACATGAATTAACACAAAGTTAACACGTGCATCGAAGAGACGGAAGGGTTTAAGGAAACATGGTCGCGATTACCGGTAACATTTTCCCGCGTACGAAAATTATCCTGTGACCTTTCGCACGGAGTGATAATTTTCAGGAGTTACCCCATAATTAAACATTTACTTCATTAACGGTTGAATTACATTACAAGGTTGAATCGTGTTGGTCCATTAAACGAATTAATTCACAAACGCTTTGCAGAAATAATATTATTAATATTTGCTCTCATATAATAATGTAGAAAATTTATTCATTGTTAAACGGATATAAATTTTAGTTTTTTTATTTAGAGAAATATGTTATATAAAAATAAATTTAATATTACAGAGAAAAAATGTAGGATATATAACAAATGAAATTAAATTATTGTAGCTACGCAACCAAATTTCCGCAAATGTACTCGCGTGTGCGTTTTTCTCATGCACATGTGCGTGTATATTCCCCACATGCAGATCCGGAATTGTATAGTATAAAGTGCAGCAGGTGCGTGTATAATTTGAAAAAAAAAAAATATTGAAAGAAAAATCTATTTTTTTTTTAAACTTTCTCTCTTACTCTTTCCGAGTTATATGAAAAATATATCGTGTCATCTATAATGAATTTTTCTGCAGCAAACTTTGTAGAATTATTTTCGAGTATAAATTTTCTCTACTTCTGGCATGTTTTCTTATACGAACTTCTTGAATAATTGATATTTTATTCACGTGATACATCAGATTATTTCTTACTTTACCCAAAACTGTATAAATATTTGAAATATTTTGACAAAGTTTATTTGACACTTGATTCTTTCGGTGTTTAATTAAAAAATTTTTTTCTAAATTTAATTTAATGATAATTAAATTTCCTTAAAATTGCAGTAGAAAAATTAATTTAATTTTTACAAATATCAATGTTATTTATTTAAATTTAACACGTTGCATTGCAAAATTCGAATTACAGGTGTCACATGGTATTCTGACCACAGATGTGCGTTATAATTGTAGCTATCATGTCCAGAGCTTGACGTCACGCGCTTCACTAAAATTGGGCTTGAAGCGTCACTAATGTACCGTTTTAATAACATTAATAACATTATATAATAGTGACATATATTTCACGATAAATAGTTTATGTTTATTTTTTATTTTTGCTAATATCAATCGATATATATTTAATTTTGTACTATTATATTATATTTTTCTTCTTTTATGTCAACTATGTGTATATTTTTAGATAGAAGTTTTCTTATATCAATGTTGTAGGTTTTCTTAAAGACATTTTCTTTCAATAACTATTACATTTTAATGACAAAGGATACGTCCAACTACGCAATGCAACATTTCATGTTCAGATAATATTATCAAACATCTATATACAAGCCAGCATGTAGACGCAGTTAATGTCAACGACATCTGACCGAAATATGCAAACCATTTCAGAGTTTATGCAAGGCCATAATGTTGTCAAAATACTTTATTAAAATTAGCATAAATTGTGGATGTAAAATAAGTCAATATTAAATCAAAACATCATGTAACATTTACAACATTACACAATATAAATTTTAAATACAATTAGTACAATAATTACAATAACATAAATCATTATAATAATAATAATAATCATTATAATTGATATGCATATGATTTTTTATTTCTTTTTTCAAAAAAATTATGGCAAAAAATATTCAATAAAATCTAAATCTTTCGTAAAAAATACTAGCGCATCCAACCATTACTCTCAAATTCTATTAACGTTTACTGTAAAAAATATAAATTTAATAGATTACAATAAAAACTTTTATAGCCATTTTTCTTTTATAAGATCTATATAAACGTTGATAACTTTTGATATACATGTCACGAAATGTCAGTGATAAATATTAAATGCTACGTATTTCTAGTATTTCGCAAACTGTGATACTCCTTCCACTTCCATTTTCAATCCGCTTCACGTATCCCGCGTAAACTACAGTGTAATATATCCTCGATCACATAAATGACATGTTGCGGCCGCGGTGAGATTTAATTCATCTCTGACATCGGGATGATCATTTAATTACGGCGCAGTTGGCTGATATTTCGCATATTATGTATCTATAGATTAATTGCCGCAGTCTCGTATATCTCGTCGAATTTTCATAAATCCTCGTAGATACAGGAATATTGTTTCCTGTATCGCATTGACGCTGACGCGTCACGTTCCTCTGAAAAATTAATGTCAAAACGTGACGATTGCTTTGCCGTGAGACGCGCACGTGACTTGGATCCACGACAATCGATTAAAACGGAGTTTAACGGATTGTATAAATACTGAGTTATCTTGAACATTGTGAAATAATGGAGATTAAAGTGAAGTGGAATGCTGGAAACATCGAGCGCACGTCATATTGGTATTTCATTCACGTAATAAATTCTATCCACGGACTCTATTATCGCAGATTGTTTTTACAAATTTTGCTCGAAAATTATTTCATTAATTGATTTCTCCTCGTGGCTAATCTAATTTAATTTAATTAAAGCTTTGATTAGTTTCTTCCACATTTTTTAAATAATTTTTAGTATTAAAATAATTAAATACTGTGATAAAAGGACATTTAATATTTATGTATATTATAAATATATATATATTTTTTATTTTTAACAAACAACGTTGTTATCTAAGATTGTTTAAATAAAAAATTACAATTTTTAAAATTTAGTTTGTGAAGTTAAAAGTTATAACCATAAATATAAGAATATTATATATTATGTATAAACATAAATATAAGAATAATAATGTTACTGTTAATAAAGGAACAAATAAGTCTATCTCTCTCGAGATATCAAGCGGAAAATAAAGAGGCATCGATCTTTTCTGCGTTTTATGGTATTTTTTGGTCGGTTTGTGGTTCCGACACAGGAGATAAAGTATATTTACGAGATATTCTCCGAAACACACTCATGCGTGATATTAGGCGCATGTTTTGTCGTTTTTGGATAATATTTTATATGTAAAGGATTTAATATTTTGTGACAAAAATTGACAATTCAAGGAAAAGGGAGAAGAATGAATGTTCTAGTCTATATCTCTATCAAACATTTCACACATTATTTTTGTTATTAGTTTGTTATAATAATTTTGTCGATAAACAATAAACAATTATTAAACTTATAATAATATATGATTATTCTATGTAATACTATAATATAATTAATAATAATTTTATATAAATATATGACATATAATTATATTGTTTAATAAAAAAGCAAGTTAATGGATATGAATATATATCTGAATCTTTCCATGCAAAAAATAACGTTTGCATTTTATTAATGGCTGGTGTACGACGAAGAATTATTGAACCATAACATCGCTCTTCGTTTCGCTTCAGGTGACGTGTCAATACGAAGAAGGCAGCCAATGCATACCAAAGAAGACCTTCATGGTGCTGTTGCGCCTACCGGAGGTCAGCTCGAATCTGGCAGCCTATTCGAGAACGGCAAGGATCATTCAGGAAACGAAGGATCATAACGACATGGCTCATCTGAAAGCTCTCAGTTCAGAAGAAAACGAGGACACTGAGATCTGCATACCCGTGAATGTTTATTGGGAGCTCTTCAGGAACCCGGCATTGCGAGGTCATCTCAGTGTCATAGCGCGTACTCACAAGTTGCCCGAATTTCCCGGACGTCTTCTGGACGAAGAAGTCGATTCGAGAGACTTAATTCCCGAATCAGAAAAACGCGGTCTCGCTACTTTGGCCAAGAACGACGATCTGCCGATCACTTTACAGGAGCGCGACGAGGACGGTGATGATGAAGAAAAGAGGAGCGCACCTTCTAGGTATTATATTTTTTGCAGATTTTAATGGTTTTCATGTTCAAAGGCATTTAATAATTCAAATTTTTTATGGAGAGACAATTAAAACTAGAAATAAGAATATATCATTTTTGCTTTCCTGGAGGAAGTTTTGTTTTCACGAAAAAAATTTTTTTTTTAATTTTGATGCCTGTATGTGTGTGTGTTTATGTCCGTATGTATACAAAAGGACATGGTTGCTCTAACTTCCGCAAATTTTGAAATATCGGGCTAAATTTTTTTATATAAATAGAGTATCATTATATTTATTTCTTTATAAAATTTTGAATTTTTCAAAAAAGAGTGTTGTTGCTTTAACTTCCACAAATTTGGAGATATCGGCTAAATATTTTTACATGAATAGAATATCATTAAATGATGATTGGTATTGAATTTGATGAGAATTGGTGAAAGCGTTCATTTTTTATGAAATTTTGAATTTTTCTAAGAAAAGATATGGTTACTCTAATTTCCGCAAATTTTGAAATATTAAGATAAATATTTTTACATAAGACATTTTTACTGATATTATAAAAAAGAAAGATATAAAATTATGAGGAATGAATGTACAAGTTTCTAATTTGTACAATTTTTTACTTATTTTTGACTTATAATAATATATAAGTTTTACTTTTTATCATTAGAAAGTTACTGTTGTTCTATTTACTCAACATGCTCTATCAATCGAATTAATTGGTTTATTGAATTAAGCGATAACGTGGACGGCTTGATGCGTGAGTTGCTGGACGAGGAATACCGTCGACGGGCGTCTGAGATCTACGACTATCTGTCCGAGTTGGATCCAGAAGTGGTCGAGTACTCGCCAGACAAACGTAACGTTGGCTCCTTGGCGCGGGATTTCGCGTTGCCTAAAGGCAGGCGACACATCGCTTCGGTGGCTCGCGACTACGGTTTACCAAGCGGTAAGAGAAACATCGGATCCTTGGCCAGACAGAGCATGCTGCCGCTGGGCGGCAAGAGGAACATCGCCTCGCTGGCGAGATATGACATGCTGCCGCAGAACGGCAAGAGAAACGTGGCCGCGCTGGCCAGGGACTCCTCTCTGCCTTACGGCAAACGTTATCTGGGCTCGCTGGCGCGAAACGGTGGCTATCAGACAGTCCGCGAATACGACGACGGCAAACGCAGCATCGCATCCTTGGCGAGGAACGCCGACTGGCCGGGTATCGTGAAACGAGGCCGCATGACGTCGGGAAGGATAATAGCGCGAGTGCTCAATCGTCACGGGAGATCGTTGAAGGACGAACGTGAGACGAACAGCGAGCCCCTGGACCTTCAGCAACTCATCATCAGGCAGGGACATAACGAAGACAAAGGAAACGAATGGCAGGCCACTCCCTTCAGTGTCTTGGAGGATCTGGACGAAGGCAAGACGAAGAATAGATCGAACAGGAAGATGGACACCACGACGCAGACGAGGCACAAGAGACAGATCGATTTCTCAGACGAATATCCGCTTCCCATCATGCAGAACAACATGCTCGAATATGAGGATATGATGGAAGCGTTCGCCGATCACTACCCGAACACGGAGAAGAGGTTCATGGGTCAGTAGAACCGCTTTATGCGCGCTCATTTCGATCTGCTCGATTTATTTGAGATCAATATTGTTTTTTTTAATTTTTTTTTTAAATTATGATTTTTTTCTCGCAAAATTTATCTTATATTTATAAACAAATTTTTCAAAAATCTCAAATGTTCTCGATAATTTATTGCGGACAGGAGTAATTCTTTTTTTTTTTTTTAAAGATAAAAGTTAATTCCATCTTCTTTCTGACTGATCAATATTTAAGCTCACTAATTGGTACACCGTAGCAAGATTCGTAGTTTAATTACGGAATCGCAGTTGGTAAGTTCAATAGATTTTAATCTCTCAATCATGTGTCTCTTTTTACATTCGCACATATATCGAATATTAAATTCTCAAAATTCCACGATAAGATAGGAGAAAAATTGCGTCTACATCGATCAAATCAAATCGGTGTTGTCAACCATAACACTCTGTCGGGAACAGGTTCCGCGGCTGAGATGCCAACTGACTCGGGCTATCCTGAGGTATTGCAACCGAGTAAGAGACATATCGGGGCCCTCGCACGCCTCGGCTGGCTCCCGTCGTTCCGTGCACCACGATTCTCTCGATCGCCGCGATATCTGGTCGAAAGGTCAGGCCGTTAGGCAGCCGCCTCTCCGTGTCTTCCGCCGTGTCCTCTTCTCCTACCTCGATGTGATGTCAACCGTATTTTGTCGTACCTGTAATCAAGTAGAGCCCTACCCTACCACAGACTGAGAAAATATATCATATCTATGTGTGTCAGTACCAACAGATCTATCAGCCACATCACGTCACGTTACGTCAAAGATAATCCACCAAAATACCAACCAACCACCTACCACCATGTACAATCACTACGTACAAAAAAAAAAAAAAAACGTTCTTCAATGTCTTCTTCTACTACCATCCTGGAATCATCACGGTAGCTAGGTGTATGGTGTTTCGATGTTAGTGTCTCTCTGTTAGAGACTAGCCGTTCGGTGTGATTAGATCGTTAGATCGCTGGTAGATCAATGTTAGACGGTTAGACGATGTAAAATCGATGTATAGTTTGTTATGTTAGTTGGGTGTTAGTTTCTAGATCTTTTAATTTCTAAGATGTTTTATTATGAATGGATCCCAATGTTAATTAAATAATTATTTTTTTTTTAAAGAGACAAAAAATTGCGATGCGAATAATACAATTTATTTGGATGTCCCATTTTTATATTTGCGGAGAGTGACGTTGGGAACCATTGATGCCATTTCGTGATTCTTTCTGAATATATTATTGCATAAAAATGCAGTGTTATATATCGAATGATGTATTTTTGTTTTATTCTATTTTTATAATTTTAAATCATTTTAAATAAGATCCGTGACGATACATAATTTTTTGGAGAAGCAATATTTTTTTTTCGTGTAATCGATAGGAGCTGGACTAAAAACCATAAGGACACTACGTAACATCGGCATTGGATGTTATTGAACATACGTTGAATGTTTCTGTGCGTCGTTTTGGAGCACACACACACACACAAACACGAGAGTCATTAAGCTAGACTTATTAGAAAAAAATAATCAGATAATTATTTTAATCACGAAACGTAATTTTTTACAATGTAAATTTATTACTTGCACTTGTTATACTAAATCATTTAAAAAATCGAGTCTTTTTTTTATTTTTCTATAAAAAGAAAAATTCAAGATATTAACACAATTAAGCATAATAGAGCTGGTGTGCATGATAATCTATTTGATCTCTATCGACTTTATATTATTTCCTTTAGATGAGTGTCGGACATTGTCGGCATTTGCGAGAGCTATTAATTATTTACATGTTTAGAATCGATCCACTGGATCTAATCTGTGACGTTAGACGAGTGTTCGGTGTTTTGTGATATAGACGAAAATGCAAATATATGATGAATTTCAGGGAGAATCCCGCAGATGGGTCCTCGTCCAACTACACCCCCGACACGTCGTCTCGGTCGCTAAGGCCGATATTCACCCCGAAAACTCGCTACTTGCAGTCCCTGCACGGAGATTGTCGACACGGCTTCAAGAGGTTTTTGCTGTTACCGGACATGGATAACTTCCTACGGACGTCGAATTCCCGCATCGCGCCCCGCTCCATGTAAAGCCCTTGTTTCGCTGCTCAGATTCAGAGCAGTGCAGAATAATTAAAATACTATCGGACTCACTTGTGTAATTAGCGCGAATTGTAAAGAAGACGAGGGGAAAGCCAGCAACGTGAGACTAAAACGAGTGAAAATATTTCGAGCCTGACGTTCTTCCTTACTAACCACAGATTACGCCTTGTCAACAGTAGATACGCGAGCAATTTCATCTTCGCTATCAGACGATAATCTTAGTCGTCAGATGTTATTTAATACTGTATTTAATAATATATTGCCGAAAACTCTTTTATCGAAAAAAAAAAAATTAATTACATTTAAAATTAAAAAAAAAAAAAGAAAAAAGAACAAGCTGTGTAATAGAGGTAAGGAAGCCCGTTGTGTAATTGAGCGACAATCTAAAAACTCGAAGAAGATTAATTTTGTCGCGCAATCTATCGATTGACAATAAGCTTACTGTTCGCCGACAATAATCTTACATAATCCTAATGTAACGCCTTAAATGTGCCGTCTGTATCGAACAGATTTAAACTATTATGCAAAAAAAAAAAGCCTATTGTATCTAAAAGAGATTCCAATTTACAGATAGATCCTCGTTCAAGCATCTTTCTTCACAGTTATAAATTTTGGATCCATGTTATATTTCGGAAACTTTGTGGCCTCATCTCGTTGTGGCTTCTATAAAACTTCTGTAAGCACGTATTTTTCTTAATATTTATATCTTCATACGTCTCTCAATGTTGATATGTAACAAACATATATACTGTTGTGACCTTTGTAATTTGTATTTTTTTAAGCAAGGTGAGAAATATCTTCGTGATCAGGTTTAATAATATTTGACAATATTTTTGACAATAATTTTTTTTCGCTAACAACATTTAACTCGATAATGCCGATAATGACAAGTCATTTTTGAATAAGTGGAGGAAAAGTACTTTGTCCTCGTGACTTTTCGCATCGTGTCGCTCGCAATAATACGAACGAGTGGAGGAAGGATAAAAGATAACACAATTCGGCCAATATACTACTTAGCTTCGTAATAAATCATCGTGAGATCGAAATATTTTATTCCGCCTCCGGTTTCCCATTTAAACGAGCACAGCCGCGAGAAACTGTATGTCACTTTGATGATTATTACTTAGCCCAGAGTTATCGATAAATCATCGCGAGATCGAAATATTTTATGCGCCGACCGTTCGTTTGGCGACCGTGACAATCCGTAGGATCGTAAAAAGAGGATTAAAATTCGCGAACGTCAATTCGACGATTATTATCAGGCATAAAAAGCATAAATCATCATTGAACGAAATATTTCAGAAACAGCTGTTTCGAAGTAGACTACTATAAATTCGCAATTGTAAAATATGATACGATATTATAATCACATTAGCTAATCGAACAATTGTCCTTGTTTTTCGGATATTTCTCATCCTGTTGCGATTAATATTTTTGCGACCCCCACGATGTGTGATTTTAGATTATTTGTGACATAAAGAACAATAGAAGAGCAACGAATATGTGCTTTAAGCTTTGCTTAAATAATTACAGTTTATTGAAATAATACTAAAAAGGATAATATTATTTAAAATTCTTTTTTCATATAATTTCTAGTTTGAGGCTTTCTTTTTCTCTCTCATATATAGGAAATATAGAATATATTAATTGTACTAATTAATTGTTTCTATATTGCTTTTGATTTTTGAAGAAGCATTTCTCAGAATATAAAATTATAATTTATATATTAATATAAAATTTATAATTAATAAAATTTAACATTTTTAAAAGAAATGCAATTTTGATGCAGTTATGATACGGTATATATTCCATTTTATTTATTTTTTCAAAATATTACAATTATATCTATACGTTCTTTTTATAGTGAGTTAAAGACGAGGTGACATACATTGCGGTCGCAAAAACGTTTAAAGACTTAAAGAGAATGCATACACAAAAGAAAGATGAAAGGGGCATTTTTCATGTAACAAATTTAGATATACCGTTTCTGCGGTCTTCCCCCTTTTCCCCCCTCGTCAACGAACGTTGTTTCTTTCGTTTCTCTTCCTATGACTACAATCAAAATACAAAAACTCGATCGTTCGCATACACGTGGGTGAGATTGACGAAGCCAGGAAATAATCTCCGTGAGCGTAGTAACATGTACGATGTAAATGCTAAATTAGTGCTCAGAGCTTTAGTCTAATGATAAGTTCGATAGTGATAACGCGAATTCGTTTTCATCTTAGTCCTCTCCTTCTCTCTCATTGTATCTCGTTTAAATATCGTTAGAGATGTCGTTGTAAAACATGTATGTGGTATTACAGTTGAAATACACTCGATGTCGCGATATCATCGATCTATCATTGCTGTGGATGACATATAAGTCTATTGACTCTCTTTAACTTTACGGTTTAAAGTATTATGTGTTTTTGTCTAGACAATAATGGATAACCAAAGTGACAATAAAACGATAATAATATTGAAGTAATAAATATGAAATTTTATTCCGCAAATACATTCACTCTATTTTTATTTTTTAGTATTAAATAATATATATAATTATAAATATTTCTCATAGTTGTGTATATTTAATCAAATCTGATTTGTGTATATAACGATAATAAAAAAAAAGAAGAATTAAATTAATATACACATAATAGATAAGAAAAATTTGTCACGTATTTTATTATTATAAAATTTTTTTTTGTTACATCAAGTTTTTTAAAACAATTAACTTTGATGAATTATAAATAATCTAATGTGCAATACATGATTTTATTTAATACTATCAAGTCTTAATCTTAACATACGATCACTAATTAATATAATTTTTGTATGTTATTGTAAATAATCTTAAAGATTGTTACTTGAAGATTACTCGATGTATGCATAGTACATATCCAATCAGTATCAATCATCAGTCAACAACAACATTAATCATTACTAATACGCATATTACAAGTTCTACGCTATCGGCTTCGGATCCTTCACTATCAGTTTTGAATTATCAAAATTTACATTACCGAAATTATTATTATTATTGTCATTGTTGTTTCCATTTGGCACGTCTTCATTGACACCTTCGTCTTTGTTGGATACAGCATTGATTGTTGTTATTGTTGTCATTTGAATTATTAATTATAAGAGGCAACACAGCCGAAATATCCTTATTAACATTACCAGAATTATTATATTGTTTCCGTTATTGTTTTCATTTACGATCTTCCCGTCGACTTTATCATTACGTTGGACACTCCATTGTTGCTATTATCATTATCAGAATTATTAATACATAAAACTAAATTGCAATGTACAAAGAATATCTTTGTTCTGCTTTGACAAAAAATGTTAAAAGTTATAATAAAAAGTGAAGAAAAATTATTTTTGATGTACAACACTTCGATATGTTAGAAATAATAATAATCTCTTGAAATATTTACAATTTTTATTATCATTTTTTTATATAATATTTTGACAATTCACACAAGGATATGTGTTGTTAAGTGCGATTCACTGAAGGTAACAATATAATTAAAGTGCACGTTTAGTCTTTTACGTCATATCATCGCGAGATATTAAAATCTCTCTTATGTAAAGAATGATAAAAACTATTGTAAATTTTTGCGATAAAATTTTGTATTTCTTTACTAAATCACAAATCTTAATGATTCATAAATAATTATAGTCAATATGCATTTTTTTGGTGATTCAAATGTTCGTGGCTCTCCCTTTCTGACATTAAAGATAAAGTATATTTACGAGATATTTTCCGAAACTCATTCATGCATGATATTAGGCGCAGACTTTGTCCTTTTTGAATAATATATATGTAAAAAATTTAATAGAGAATTGTATAATGAAAATGGACATTTGGAAGAAATCGGAAAAGAATAAATGTTCTAGTATATCTTTATCAGACATTTTAGAATTTCCACACATTTTATTTATTATTTTTATTATTAGTTTGTTGTAATAATTTTGTAGATAAACAATATACAATTGTTAAACGTATAATAATAAATGATTATTATATGTAATACAACTACATATAATATAATTAATAATAATTTTATATAATAAATAATTAATAAAAGTTTGTATAATCAAAGCAGATTAAAGTATATAATACTTTAAATTAATTTTATAAATTTATAATTTTTGCACATTATAATCAACTCAAGGATTGTTATCAATGCTTATGCGTATTATCCAATCAATAAATATACGTATTAATGGTTCTATTCTGTCTGCTATCGACTTTGGATTGACTATCGGTTCCGAATTATCGGAATTTACATTATCAGAATTATTATTATTATTTTTATTCACAACGTCTCCATAACCATCTTCGTCTCCGTTGGATACAGCACTGTTGTTACTATTATTATTCGAATTATTAATTGTAGAAGACGACACAGCTGAATCGTCATTGTTAATGTTATCAGAATTATTATTATTTTCATTAACGATCTTTCCATCGACTTTATCATTACCGTTATTAATTATTAAAGGAAGAGGTAGCACATTTCGCGCATTCCGGCGTTGTACGTTGTCAGATTGCCGATTTTCAGAATTATTAATAATTAATGGCAACACAACAGATTTGCCGTTGGTAACATTATCTGAATTGGAATTTTTTTTATTTACTAAATTACTATTCACATCGTCATTAATATTTGCGATATTGTTATTGTGATTGAGACTTTCAGAATTATTAATGATCAATATAGACGGCTTGATATTTAAATTCTCGCCTTCGCAACTGAAGATGAGTGCCTAAAAAAAGTGGAATTATGTTGATAATTTACAGAAATATACAGCTGTAAAATTTTGATTTGGTATACGAATTTTGTCTTTAATCAAAATTGATCCAAATTTTTTGAATCTAAAAATATATTATATTTGGTGAAACAAATTAAATTTATTTTGTTCAATTAATAGCAAAAGAAAAAGACGTGTAATTTTGTTATTATTACATTTAAAAGTGGAAATATGTTTCAACTGAAATGTATCAATTATATACTTATTCGTTCATGCAAAAATATTAGCTAAACGTGTTTTTAAATTTTTTTTTAAATATATTATTTATAGCGTGACGTTGAAAATACTTACCAAAAAGATCGCCAATTGTATACTTCGTCGTCTATCCATTTTGATGTAAATTCGATGAAATTCGAGAGACTCGGTTCTTTCCTTTTATATCTACGTATGAATATGTGTTGCAACATATAATTTGCGGGAGATAACGATATCATTCAAGTGCACGTTTAATTTTACGTCATAATATCACCGTGAGATATTAAATTCGATAAAGACGAATCCCGTTTTCTCTTATATGTAAAGAATGATAAAATCTATTGTAGATTTTGCGATAAATTTCCATGTCTCTTTAACAAGTAACAAGTCTTAATGACTAATACCTTTTTATAGTTGACGTGCTAATTCTTCCGCGAATTAAATTTAAATTATAAATATCACATATATATAATTTTTTTATAAAATATAATAGAATTATAAATTTAAATATATGTCACGTCTTGCTTTAAGTTCTTCTTTTAGAGAAACATAATCAAACATTTCTGATAAAAAAGAAAACAAATCAATTAATAATCAAAAATCTTTTTGTGATTTAGAAATTTCCTTCATAGTCATAGTATTGTGTTAATACTAGAGTTGAAGCACTGCAGCGTTTTTTCGGAGAGGGAAGTTTGATACAAAAATATATAAAAAGTCATAGATTAATAATATATTATATATACAATATAATAATTATGTACATTGAAAATATTAACATCTTTAACGCACTTTTTTTTACAATTAATCTCTGTACAATAACCGATGGGCTAAAATATTCCACCTACGCTACGATGATAATTAAGCTGAGAGTGTGGTACGTAATCGTAGCCTTGATCGTACCAATCCGGCGTCGCCGCCATGGTATTCGTGGTACTTGACGACTGGGTATTCTGTGTCGACGGGTGCTGATGACCACCCGTGTGACCCGAGCCGTACTCACCGCTCTGGAAATGATTGAACTGTCCCCAACCAAGCTGCGTCCTGGACCAATCGGTACTACCTGAAGATAAAGACGAATCCCGATAGAGATTTTCATGGAATTCTAATGATGTAAAATTTTGAATTAATTGTGTATATGTATATACATACATGTACTCTAACAATTTCAGATTTTAAATTCAAGATCTCTTTACAGATTATTTTATTGGAATATCAAAAAAATGAAGATCTATAAATGAGATTTTTTTTTTTTTTATTGATCTTTATCAGAGAGAGAGAGAGAGAAAGAAAAAGAGATGTGACAAATAAATTTTTTCAAAAATATTAGAAACATGAAGATATTCTTGAAAGATACTATAATCTTGAAAATTTTAAATTAATTGTGTATATGTATATACATACATGTACTCTAACAATTTCAGATTTTAAATTCAAGATCAGCATCTCTTTATAGATTATTTTATTGGAATATCAAAAAAATGAAGATCTATAAATGAGAATTTTTTTTTTTATTGATCTTTATCAGAGAGAGAGAGAGAGAGAGAGAGAGAGAGAGAGAGAGAGAGAGAGAGAGAGAGAGAGAGAGATGTGACAAATAAATTTTTTCAAAAATATTAGAAACAAAGATATTCTTGAAAGATACTATAATCTATGAACTATAATCTTGAGATATCTTCTAAGAGAATTTAGAGAATCTTAAAAATAAAATTAAATAAAATTCGAACCGGTATTGTGCGAAAGCGACGCGGGCGCACCGTGCGCGGCTGGTGGCTGCATCGTCGACACCTGCGCGAGTTGCATGGAGGCCGCCGCGTGCGCGGGAAGCGTGCCGAGATGACCGGAAATGGCGACCGCGTGTCCTTGGAGAGCGCCGCTCATCGTGGTGGGCACCTGGGCCATCTGAGCAGCGACAGCGGTGCCGGGCACTTGGTGCACGGTGCCGGGCGCCTGGTGCAACGTCGTCGTCGGGCTGTGATGCAGGGTAGTTGGTACCTGCGGTATCCCGCCCGGCATCTGCGGTACCTGCGGTATCTGCGCGAGCTCGTGGCTAGCCGCGGCGTATTGGCACGGTGTCAGCGGCAGGCTGGCCACCGAATGCGCTATGCTACCGGCGTGTTTGCGGAGGCGCGCCCTGCGATTACTGAACCACACCTGAAGCAGCGCACACGATGCCTTGCGATGGGTTCGGGTTTGATGGTGATCGCGATAACGAAGCGCTTGTACCGTACATTATCTTGAATTTTTATACAAATTTCTCTTTTTTTTTTTCAAGAGAGGCAGTTTCCTCCATACGTATAATTTTACATGAATAATTTATATAATCTTGGTCAAACAAATGTATTGGCAATTTTTGGATAAAAGACACTCAAGTACAATTATTTTTTATAACATTGCTAAAAGTATATCTTCTTTTAGGATTAATATTGTCATAATTAATGCGAGATGTACCTGTATTCTCGCTTCCGTCAATCCAGTCCTCTGGGCCAATTCCTCTCTGGCATAAACGTCTGGATACTGAGCACGCTGGAACGCAGTTTCCAATTGTTCGAGCTGTTCACCGGTGAACGTCGTTCTGCTTCTACGTTGCTTTCGCTTAAGTGGAATGCCCGGCTCGCTCTCCGTGTCGGAGTCATCACCGCAACGACCTGAGGATCATAAAAACGACAATCATTATATTAAGAAAATCTGAGAAGAATAATCAATATATATTATTATAAAATAATATCCAGATAATTTGTCTAGGTTTCTTTCACGTTAATTAATCTCACTCCGAGATTTCGATATAAATATCTTTCGTATGCAATTAGTATTATTTTAACTTACATGGTTCTAAATCCATAGATAAATAATTTATTATCATGATACGTTTAAGAAATTACGCCAAAATATGTAATACATATTTTTTAACATATTTTGTTACGATCTATTTTACGTACATCTATTTTAGATGTAAATTTATTATAAGAACTCAACACACACACACACATAGAAAGAGACTTGTGACGAATCGACATTCTTAAACGGGCATGAAAAATGTTGTAGTCTGCTTGTGACACAAGTATCCTAATTTTTTTCCTGGTTTAACATAAACAAGCATTATCCGTTCCGTCCGAGAGACTGAATCGGTGACGATGTGCCAAGTCAAATGTCACTCACGATTGATTCGCAAATTGTAAGCATGTTTTTGACAAAAATTTCGAGCCATTAAAACGACAGTACGATGTACAACGACGGCTTAAATTTCGTGGCGATTATTAATTTGTGTTAAAACATCCGTCACTGTTAATTAATAAATCGTCGAAAAAGTCGCACTATCATTCGGCTCGTCGTCGCACTGATGAGCTCGCCTCTTTCTCTGAATGGGATATTGATGAGACGATGATCATCATATGTACAATGTGCGTATCCGGCGATGGCTATTGCGCATAGTCATCGTATTTCTTACGGCTTAATTGTTTCCTATGATTGAAATCAAGACGTTTCACCTAATACTTCAAAGAAAATTCTAGCATATCGTCACGGATTTATTTTCATAAATTATAATATAAAACGAAATGATTAATTGTATTGATAAAAGAATACTTTGTTATATTTTACGGATATTTTAGTTCTTTTTTCTAAATTAAATTAAGAATTAATAATGTAATAAGTATATAAATCTCTATTTATTTATGTGTCGCTTTTATTCGTTGATGTATAAGCGCAAAAATTTCTGACGTTTAATCCTAATTTAAATTTCTTTCAATATAACTGCTTGCACGAAACGGCTTCACGTTTTCTGCGTATGCACGCTATATACGCCGCAGTCATTAAAGTATCCATAAAGTCCTCGTAAAAGGCAAGCAATGGTCACCTCCAATGGTTCACCGCCATCTTGCTGCGTTTTCATAGGATTGATACGTTTTATGATCGACTGCCTTTCATCGTGATCGGTTGTACTTATAAAATTTTATCGTCGACGATGATGATTTCCAGCAGCTTTTATAAAAGCCCCTCTCCGGTTAATCCGTTATAGAAATTACACACACTGTCTAAAGTAATTAAGATCTTAATGAAGACGAACTCTGTAAATTGCATTCCACTGTCTGTCAATCCTTTTTCTCTTTGCAAATCAAAATTTTATATCTTTTTTTCAATTTTTTCTTGGGAATTAATTTCTTTTCGACTTTTGTTTAAGCATATTTCTCCGCTTTGTATATTGCTTTTCTTTGTATTAAGATTAATCTTTATTTTTTGCTTGCTCATAGAAGAAGCTATGTTTTTGTGAAAATTTTTTTTTTTTTAATTTCGATGCCAATGTGTTCAGAATCTTTTAAAACGTCGAAACAAACATATTTTTATAAAATATCCGTATGTGCACAAAAAAACGTGGTTGCTCTAATTTCCATAAATTTTGAGATAACGGACTAAATTTTTTTATATGAATAGAATATTATTAAAGGTTGATTGGTATTGAAAAATATGATAAGAATTGGTAAAAAGGTTTATTTTTTATAAAATTTTGAATTTTTCAATAAATGTCTGTGCATGCTTTAACTTCCACAAATTTTGAGATATCGGGCTAAATATTTTTACGTGAATAAAATATCATTAAAGAATAATTGATATTGAATTTGATGAGAATTGGTGAAAGAGTTCATTTTTTATGAAATTCTGAATTTGTCTAAAAAAGATGTGGTTGCTTTAACTTCCGCAAATTTTGAGATATCGGGCTAAATATTTTATTTCATGAATAGAATGTCGTTAAAGGATGGTTGGTATTGAATTTGATTAGAATTGTTTAGAGTCTCGGGACGAATATTATTCCGTGCAAATCATTCCGTATTTGTACTTACGATTACTGATATTATAAAGGGAAGAAAATAAAATTATGAGGAAGTAATGTGCAAGTTTCTAATTTGCACAATTTTTTACTTGTTGAAATTTATTTTTCTTTTACAGGTGAAAGCTCAGTCTGCAGAGAACAATATCAACTAATATCCCGCACAACCAGTCAGATTGCAAAGATCTTTCCGTTTCATCGCCGTTCAACCGTTCGATGCTTAACATTAGATCCTCTTCGAAGGATCCTGCAAACTTCTTAATATCCTCGCATTCGTTCCGAAAACATTTCTATGCAATACCTCTATCCGTGCCATTGATACCTATTTGGTTGAGAGAACCAGCAGCTCGTGCGTTCATTTTTCTCGCAACGAGAGAAAAAAAAAACACGTATATATACTGAGCAAAGAAAAGCCATTGATAGAAAAAACTGACCGGACTATACCATCGCTAAATATTTGCCCCTAAGTCGAGTCTCTCTCTTTCTCATTGTCCCATATTAGCCCCGTATTATCGTTCAATCGAGCGTTCTCGCGGACTATTGTCCGAATCGAAGTCGGACATCGTCGTGCTTTTGCAGCCATTCTTAGCTTATTCGCGTCTCTTTCTCCGTCCTCTATCGACGTTTTGAAATAAAATTTAATCTCTCCTGCTCGCGGTTCTATCGCCGGTCGAATGCACATCGAGAGTATACATCGATCGAAAGCATGAGTGGCTTGTTGTGACGCCAGTGAATCCATCCTGGCACAACGAACGGGGATTAGCTCGCTCTTTTATTTGCCTACCTGTGCCAGCGCGCTATCGTCGATTTCGCGATGCGGAATTAAACGGTGACGACAGTAATTCTATTTCTTACACCGATCCGCTCACTTAATTTCTCGTTCGATTGAAATCGCCCAGATTTCTTTCTCAAGCATCGCGGATCCAAACGCAAGCGTCGGCCGGGATTCCAGATTATTGTAAGAATTATATACAAATTTATATGACAGTTGAAATTCTGAAAAATCTACTGACTGTTTAAATTGCAAAATTGAGCGGATACGACACATTTAATAGATTCAGTTTTGATATTGATTCGTACTGAATAGATTTTACATTTTAATTAAAGAAACTTCTGATAACAAGTAAAACAAGTAAAAAATTGTGCAAATTAGAAACTTGCACATTACTTCCTCATAATTTTATTTTCTGTCTTTATAATATCAGTAATCTTTTTTAAATAAATTCAAAATTTGTAAAAAAACTCTTTCATCAATTCTCATCAAATTCAATCCCAACCATTCTTTAATAATATTCTATTCATGTAAAAATATTTAGCTCAATATCTCAAAATTTGAGGAAATTAAAGTATGCACAGATATTTATTGAAAAATTCAAAATTTCATAAAAAATAAACTCTTTTATTAATTTTCATCAAATTCAATACCAACCAATCTTTAATGATATTTTATTCATATAAAAATATTTAAACCAATATTTCAAAATTTGCGGAAGTTAAAAGAGTAAAACTCTTTTTTGAAAAATTTTAATTTTTATAGAAAATAAACTAAAAATAATTATAAAAGTAATTTCATCAATCCTAGCCAAGTACAAGACCAACAAACCTTTAATGATACTCTATTCATATAAAAAAATTTAGCCCGTTATGTCAAAATTTACGGAAGTTAAAGCAACCACGTCCTTTTCGTGCACACATACAGACATTTTGTAAAAATACGTTTTTTCGACGTTTTAAAACATTCTAAACATATTGACAGCAAAATTTGAAGAAGTTTTTTACAAAAACAAAGCTTTCTCTATGAAGAAGCAAAAATCTGATAAGAGCATTTTTAACAAATTCACTTTTGATATTGATTCGTACCTAATAAGTTTTACATTTTAACTAAAGAAACTTGTGATAAAAAATGTAATCAAGGACTTTTAAATATAGTCTAAATCATCACTGAAAAATCATCACTGAAATTCCGATCGTGTTTGTAGGAATTATATCAGATTTGCGCAAAGCCAAGATCGGCGGATTCCTGTATCTTGTCAAAGGACCTGCTGTTTTCCTCTTACGTACAGTAGAACCTGCCCGGAATCTCATGCCGATGGACAATGAACGATGCCTCTTTCTCGTGCGGTTTTTCACTTTGCCCGGCGGGAAATGAAACTAACAGCGGCGAGAGGGATTGCGGCTTTCGAGTATACAAGAATTCTCAGCGGCCGTCCTTTGAACTCGAGTCCATTCTACTTATTGTGCGACGTTACATTTGTCAAAACGTAACGTGCCTTCCGTGCATATGCAAGCGGACACGCCGGCGTCTAACTTAAATAACTGACCGAGACATTCGGCAGAAGTAGACAAAAGATGCGGTGCTTTTCGGCATATTCGTTGATTCTGCACGACAGCGTTAATTGTCAAGATAATTTTTTTTTTTTCTTTGCAATAGCAGTGGTAATACTTTTAATATTAAGTTTTTATATCGGCTATCTGGTTTCAATATAAATAGACAATCTTGAAAAATTGTCATTTCAAATACAGAATACTTGATCGATAAAAATCGTATGATAATTTTTAATTACTTTGAAATCTCGAGGAAGGAATCTTCGTTTTGCTCCTTTTAAATACAAGATATGATTCTTGGATCAACTAGGATTGACATCGATAATGCATCGAGTGATGCAGGCGACCACGAAGAGTCACTGATGACGGTTGAAAAGTTCACTCTCGTGTACTTCGCGCTCTGCCTCGAGTGCATTATGAAAAAACGATGGACATCTTTTGACATTCACCATCATCTTTTCCCTCGCTCTTCCACTTCTCGCCACCTGTGCACGACGACGAGGCCGGTGACAAGAATTTAAACCTGGGTTCCGCCACCTTTACTGTCTGTAGATGCAACTTGTCTCCAGGCTATTCTCCCATTCTTCCGTTTGTCATACGAGGAACGCGGACGAGCCGCCAAAGACGCCGCCAAAGGAGGTCCTCCGCCGTTCGACGGTCTCGACGGAAAAAAAAGGTCACTTCACTACCTTTATCTATTTTTTCCTAAGTATGCACCGCGCGATTAAAATGCATACACGCGCCTTCGTACTCCTTTGAAGAAACGATAAGTCGTTGCACAAGATGCGAAGGACGACTAGAATGCAATCAGTACATAAACAAATTACTTTACATATATAGGGTGGACTTTTCAGAAAAATATATTTTTCAAAATTAGTAATAGAAAGATTTGTAAAAAGAGAGATTTGTAAAAAACTTTTCTGTATAATTCTTTTATATAATTTTTGACGTACAAAATTTTGGCCTCCTTTCATATCTTTTGCGTCAATATTAAAGTCACCACGTTCTTCCGAGCAGTATCTACTGTTTTATTCTGCGCTGCCAAGCTACTAGATAATAGAAAACATTTTAAAAACTTTTTAGGAGTATGCTTAGGAATATTTATATGTATCTTTGCATAAATAGATTCAAAGAGAAATATAAAGTTTAACATTTTCAGTCAAATATCAGTTTTCACATCAAATACGATATAAATTTCTTGTCAACTTATTGAATTATAACTTTGTAATTGTTTATTGCTTCCTCAAAGAGAAAGCTTTGTTTCCGTAAAAAAAAATTTTTTTTTTTCAAATTTTGAAGCCAATATATTCAGAATATTTTAAAACATCGAAAAATCACATTTTTACAAAATGTCTGCATGTGTGTATGTGCACGAAAAGGACGTGGTTGCTCCGCAAATTTTAAGATATCGGGTTAAATTTTTTATATGAATAGAGTATCATTAAAGATTGGTTAAATTTATTGGCTAGGATCGGGATGAAGGGGTTTATTTTTTATAAAATTTTGAATTTTTTAAAGAAAGGGTGTTGTCGCTCTAACTTCCGCAAATTTTGAAATATCGCGCTAAATATTTTTACTTGAGACATTTTTACTGATATTATAAAGGGAAGAAGATGAAAATTATATGAGGAAGCAATGTGCAAGGTTCTAAATTTTCTAATAATTAAAAATTATTAAATATATTAAAAATTACAAACAGAAAACCAGAAAGATGTGAAATTATGGTTAATTGACGTTTACATTTTTTCTGGCATGCCGTCACTTCGCACGTTGGAGCGTCAGTCCCTCGTTTCCGTCCGCCGAAGTTATCTCAGTGCGACTAATTATCAATTATCATTATTGGCTCGTTCGGTCGATCTTTTTTTCCGCGCTATGGGCGAGGTGGACGGGGGGGGGGGAGGGAGGGAGGGGAGGAAGGGGATAGTGCGGAGAACGGCCAGGTGTGTTTCTCTCGCGGCCGCCGTCGAGAGGCAGGGCGGTGGTGTTCGGCGAGTCAGCATTCCTTTGCGCGGCCTCTGACATCGGCGGTCCTCTCTCAGAGGGTTCTCTCTCTTTCTCTCTCTTTCTCTCTCCCTTCGATCCACGGGATCGCCGTCCGACTCACCTCGTCTCGCTTCTACCGGCCGGAAGAGAGGAAAAAAAAAAAAAAAAAAAAGAGCGGCTGTGCCCGAGAGCACGGGGGAGACAGGGAGATCGGGATACCGTCCGTGTGTATGTGCGCGCGATCGTTTAGGCGCCCATATGTTGGACTTGTAATGAGAGAACGAACGTGCTCTCCCGCGCCGGGACAGGGAGGCGGGCACACTCGATGAAACGCTTTATAGATTATCGCCCCGGCCGAGAGAGAGAGAGAGAGAGAGAGAGAGAGAGAGAGAGAGAGAGAGAGAGAACCATTGTTTTATCGCGCGCGGTCGCTCCCCCCTGTTAGCGCCTGGAAATGTCAATTATACCAGAGGGTGCAATTAAGCCGCTCTGTATCTCTCTGATATGTTAGACCTCTCACTTGAATCCTGACGGACGAATCCTCGTCTCGCATTAGATGCGCCTTATCCCTTCCTTCGAATTCTTTCGCATTGAATTCGCTGCAATCGAAAGTCTCTCGATGAACTTTAAAGCATTAATTAGAATCTATGAATTATTTTCTTCGTTCTACAAGCGTATACGAAGCGATCGGCGTTTTATTTATATATTTCGTTGCGTTTCATCCTCATTCAAGGATTGGATGATGTAAGACCGACGGGAGCCGCAGCGCGTCGACGAACGACAAAATGTTCCAACAACGCCGGGATGAGTCAAGCTCGCTTCATTTCCAAGAGTGATCTTGTCTCGGGATCATCATCAGGTTGACTCGTTGATAGGCACAATCAATATCGGCCTCTCGATGATGAAAAGCGGCCGATCGGGCCGTGAATAGGCCGCGTGAAAAGACGCGTGTAATCAATTACTGGGAAAGGGGAAGGGGGTTCGAGGGAGGGGGGGGGGAGGGAAGAACGGGCGGTCCTGCGGTGTCGAGAGCAAATATCTCATTCGTAGCAACGTCATCCAGAAATGTGCCGGTCAGCATCCCTGCTGCGTGTACGTTCCTCTTACACGCGTGCGTATACACGCGTCTTTTGCCGCCTCTCGTCTCGTCACTCTCTCTCTCTCTCTCTCTCTCTCTCTCGCGTGTACGCGCGCGCGGTTCCATAATGTATAGTGTACGAGTCATTTTACACGATTAACACGTTTGCCTCACCGAGCAAGATTACCGTAAATGCAGTAAAGTAACTCAGTGCCATTACCGTTAACGGTGAAGGCTAATGCCTGGTGTATTCTCGGTTTTCTCGGAGAACGTTGTAAAACAGTAACGCACATTGTAATTTAGTAATGCATAAAAGTACTCTTTCGCAAGAGCGTCATTCATGTTACGGGAATATCGGAAGAATACATCGAGGCGTGTGAACAGGGCGGTGGGGAGCAAGAGGGGGCATTTGCCACCTCCCCGCCCCCCTCCTTGAAATTAGCAAAAAAAAAATAAGCATTTGCCTTCTCTTTGAATAAAGGAAAGACAAAATTGTAGTAATCTTGCTGATCTCTGATCTAATTTAGAGGAAAATATTTTTTGTTCTGACTGAGAATATAACTTTTCGTTTTTCAATGCCTGCCTTGCTCAAATTTTATTCATTTTGTCTGTTTTTTAAAAATCAAATAAGATCTCAGTTTTATTTATTATTTAATCAATGCCTGCCTTTACTTTGTAACACTTGTAATTATCAAAATGATAGACATTTGATCAAAATGATAGAAGACTGATTTTTTCAAAATTGAAAAAAATAGAAAATAGCTGAAATCAAATGAAAATAATTAAGACATAAAATAACAAAATAAATAATTAAATAACAAGAATATAAAAAAGAATTAAAAATTAAAAAAATTAAAAGGAAAAAAGACAAAAGGAAATAAAAAATAATAAAAGAAAAGAAACGCAAAGAAAATATTTTTCTCGACATACATCTATCTTGTCGCGGTGAAAAAGCTTTTACTAGCGAAAGATGTATAAATTCCAAATTATAAGTATTCTAATTCTAGAAATAATGTTTTGAATCACATGCTCCCTCTCCCTAGAAAAAAATCCTGCCCATGCGCGTGAGCCATTAATTAGTATCTACGATTCACACGGTCACCCGTGTTGTAAGTTTGTTTTCTCAGTCACCATCGATCACGCGAAAATCTTTCTGTCCTCGATGCACAGCGATCAAAGCAAAAGAGATCCAAAGTTGGACATGTAAGAGGATATTTTCACCGGGATTCGAAAGCATATAATACACATTCGGTGGGCACGATGTCCTTCCGAAGCTCTGGATGGGGCCTGTGTGTAAGAATCAACGACGCAGACAACGGTTACAGGGACGGGCAAGCAGCATCCGTTGTCGCGCATGTAGATCGCCGTCGCTTTCCTGCTTATTCCCTTTCCGCTTTCCGCGTGTCGAATCGGCCGCTGAATAGCGGAAAAGGTGCCGCACCTTCGTAAGCTATAAATCTAGCCGGGCCCTCCCGATTCTCCACCTTTCCCCTCCCGTCGCTCATGGGGGTCCGCTGGATGCTTGTGTGAGGTCCCCCTAAATGGTAACAAATGTCCTCAAAACGCCAACAATGAGCCTCGAAGCGGTTGACATCCGAGAGCACGGTCCGTCTTCCTGTCAACGCCCGTGTATACGCGTATATGCGCGCTTCTAGGGAGGAGGGAGGGATTGAGAAACCGGTAGTCAGTAGGTACGAAAGTTGGTGGCCGATCTCGACGACAGAATTTTCGCCGGTACATGATGAGCCGCTAACAATTAGGCGGTGTTAGGTACACTTCAGGCACGATCTCCGCCGGTCGGCGTCGTTGGTGGTCCGTGTAAGGGCAGTTGTGATGACGGTGCAGAGTCTTCCTCTATTTGCCGGACAATTCCGTCCTTTTCTCCACAAACAATCGCTTCTCGATTATGACTCTGAGGATTATTATGCACTCGTCAAGCTCTCTCTATGAAGAGAAATATATATTTATTTCTCTATAAGAGAATATATATATATATATATATATATATTTAGAAGATACTATCTCTCTTTCTGCATAATAATCTTGTATTAAACGATACATAGAACTGAGATGGAGATATTGTCAATTGCGTTTTAATGATCGAGAATTCGGATAGCTTTCTCTGTGAAGTTTCAAACGAACGTTGACAGCATCGTGGTCAGTTCTGACCTGTCCTTTAACCAGACCACCAAAATTACGAGGTGGTTAACTATGTTTCAAGATGACACGGGCAACCACGCCCATTAGTCCTGAACTGCATTGCTGGTGGTTTTTTAGGAAGAGCACAAACGTGCCGCTAATTTTCCTGGCTCATATCGATAGCTTCCAGATTTGTGGAAACTTGACGCATTCTTCGAAAGTACAATATGACGGTGTCTTTCATGTGTTTCATTGTTGAGTTGTTGCCCTCTTAAAATTTCAAGCGGTTTCATTTTATTTTATTTTTTAAGATTATTTTAAATATACTTAATACAATTATATATTATTATTCCTCATTAATTTTCTTTTTATCATTTTTTTTTTATAGATATATTTTAACAACTATTTTTTCACGTATTTGAAAAATATAAAAATTTGATTTTGCTCTTTTTTGTAGCGTGAACATTTTAATATTAAAAATATCTTTTTCTCTGTACAGAATAAATAAAAAATAAATTATACAAAGAAAAAATATCGATTTCATTTATATAATACTTAAAAAAAAAATTATCTGAGATTACTCTGGCAATATTGAAGAATTTATGTTGAAGTGCAATACCGTGTGTTTGCAAAAATACTCGAGTACAAAGTATCTTTGTAAAACGATCGACTGATTCTTCTCGAGCGATATTGCTACGTAATTAATATTTTTCTACAACACGCGCGCGAGCATTGGCTCTTAAGAGCGTCCGATTAAATCGCGACTTAATGAAACACTGCGATGAGTGGTGAGTCGACGTGACTGAAAATAAAGAGTAAGCCAGAAGAAAATATGTAAACGACGTAAGAAATTAATATAATAATATAGCCACGTAAGATTTGCTACTGGCTAAAAAATATTATCTTAGAAATTAGAATAGTTGATATTTAAACTGATATTTAATCTGTCTTTTATTGCAGATTATTTATTTATGTAAAAGATTAAAAAATTATTAACTATATATCTATACAAAAACTATATAATATAATAATTTTGTGTACAAAATACATTTTTTACATAAATCGAGGACTAATAAAACTTGAATTCTTTTTATCGGCAAATTTCTTTAAAAAAAATGTAACGACAAATTGCGTAAAATGTAAGGATAAGTAATTATCAATCAATCCGAAAGGATTATCTCGCATAAGCTCCGAGCGCGCCTTTTAATTCAATCCGGAGGTAAGGCCGCATCTGTAAAGACACACGTCTTACGAGTATGTATCGCTCTCGGAGGATTATACGCTCGCGTGACAAGGATCGTATCCCGTACTCCATGATACTTGCAGCCCGATTCGTGCAGCGCATTAGATACACACTTTGATATCAGCCCCGACAGCCCCAGCCCTCCGCTCCCTTTCTCGCGTCCTTGCGCTCCTTTTTTCCTCCGTGTAATCGCTCACCGACTTCTTTTGCATTCTTCATTGCGTCGATGTGTCGACTCTCGAAAGCGACTCTTCGGAGATGAGGATTACGAACCGACAGCGAGAAGCAACAAAGTATTACGCTCGATTTGACGTTGATAAAGTCATGAATAAATTAAAGGGATCTATAATTAATCCTGTTTTTCTGCAAAAATCTTTTTCCACAGACTAATGTAATATTGTAAATAATCAGGTCGCATGTTTCTTTTTTTTTAATAAAATAATACATAGTAAAATTAAAAAATGTTTTACAAGAAATATATATATTCTTTAAATACTTAAGATTATATGTTATCTCATATAAATAAACAAACAGTAAATAAATAGTAAAAGCAGTTTTTTCTTGTTGCCGAAATGATGGATTCCACTTAGCCATGAAAGTAAAGCAAAGTAAGTTTATCGTACAAATCATCGTACTAAAAGAATCCATTCCGATATTATCGCAGTTTCGAGAAATCTTATTGATTTTTTGCGCGCTGATAATGACGCGCTGAGCAATTCACGATGGCCGAACAATGCGAATGTCGATCGGCGCGATGCAATCTGCAAATTTGATTGCGAATCGTGCAAGCAAATCGACAAGTCGACAAGAAAAGATATCTCGCGCGATGTACGCTCCAACATTTAAAACAGTATCTCTTTCTCTCTCTCTCTCTCTCTCTCTCTCTCTCTCTCTCTCTCTCTCTCTCTCTCTCTTCCTCTCTTTCCCGCCCTTCTTCGAGAGCGATCATCGATCGTCGATACAATCAATAAACCTGATTGTGAATCACTTAGCGGCGTTGTTCATCGCGCGGATACTCTCTTGATCCGCTCCGGCCGCAGAGACGAGATCCGAGAGAAAGAGAAAGAGAAAGAGAGAGAGAAATGGTACGAGAGAGGAATCGGGATAGATATACATATTATATACGTGTGCAGCGAGGGAGGAGGGGGGGGGCGCGAAGGGGGAGGGGAGAGGGGGGAGGGGGACGCAGAGAGGAGGGGTAGGCAGGACCCATTAGGCTAATCCCTCGTCGGCGGCCGAAGCCAAAGGAACGGAATAAGAAGGAATAAGAAAGCCACAGGCTACGTGTCATTCCTGCTCGCCTGCCGACACCTATACCCCGACCGACACCTCCACGCCATAGTACGAGTATATCCGTTCAGAGGTGCTCCCTATCACGATTGCCCTCGCTTCCTATTCCGCGCGTGCGAATAAACTCGTCCCTAAGTTATTCCATCGCACGCGGCACGATCCCCCCTCCTCTCCCCCTCCGCCCCCACCCCCCCCGCCACCCATCCTCCCCGCAGTGATAATAATTCTGCCTTATCTGCTCGTGGAAAGCGAGACGAGGGTAGTATCGGAAGTGGTCAAATATTTGACAACGCGAGGTAGATTTGATCGGCGGTATAATTTCAGCGAGATTTTTTATAGAAATTACCAATAATTAAAATTTATATCTAATGATGATTCTGAATTTTTATTAAATTTTTATTATAAATTTAAATTAATATTGAAGAAATAATTAGCGGATTATTTTTTACACATACGTCAGATTAAATCCTCTTTTTCTCATACGTTTTTAAATATAATTCTGGTTATGAATTATTTTAAGTTTCAATTTAATTATAATTTCATCGAAACTTTTATTGAAATTATCAATAATTTAAATTTTATGTCTAATAATTTTGAATTTTTATTAAAATAGATATAAAATTAAAATTAAAGCGAAAAAAATAATTAGCTAAGATATGCCAAACGAAATTCTCTTTTCTCATATTTTTTTTGAATATAATTCTGGTTATGAATTATTTTAGTTGATGAATTTCCGTGGAAAGTATCCACTTTCTAACGGCACTCGCGATATTTTAATAGCAGTTTAAGTGTTTCTTCGCGTTTGATAGTAATGGCAGGAAGTCGTAAAATGCCGCGTCCATTTCGGCGTTTATTTATTTTTACGGCATGTAAAAGGCGACCGCTTTTGTCTCGAAATTCACATTAGCGGTGCGGCGGCGCGGACAAATTACATCTTTAAATTCAGTCGATCGACGTTAATCAATTTTATTGACCGCGAAAGCGGTTAATGACGAATAAACAGCAGTGCGAATGAGACCCGAATGCGTATACCCGCTCGTTAAATAATTATTCATTTTTGTATAAAGATTCAGCGTGCACAAGGACGAGCGGGTGAGACGCGCGGACGAGATTTCTATCATCGTAATTTTGGGGGAAAAAAATTACGAAGCGCGTGCGGCAGTTACACATCGCCGAGTCTTGCATAATTAACCGTGCCGAAGGAGATACGCATCTGTAATTGACGGTTTCGAGCGATTTACCCGGATGCGCGATAACGTTTCCTCAGAGGCGCCTTTTCATTGGCGAAATTCACGCCTGATTCTTAATTATGGTTTTCTCGAAATTTATCGAGTGCTTCTGGTTTATTTATGAGCGCGCGATATTTTTATTGCCTTCCCGGTTCACGTATGCCGATTTTACTTCACTCTAATTTTTTATTCGAATTCTCCACGGCGCTAAGTATCCACGATCGCACGCATGCGCGGCACAAAACCATTTTCGTTCACGATTAGATTAATTAAAAGAAGAATCTCGGGTACGGGTAATCGGCGGGGGGAGCCGGGGATGAGCACCACTGTCGACGTGTGGCAGGCGGTCCGTTTGATCTCCGCGGGACCTTCGTGGGGCCTCTGGGCCTTGAAGGCCCTCTCTTGCCTCTTGGCTCTCGACTCTTTCCTCACATTCTCGATGGTCCGCGATCGAAGGATCTTTTCTCGACCCCGGCAGCGTCCTCTCGCCGGCCTGACTTTTTAAGACTTTGGGACACCTGTACCGCTAATTCCTCCGTGTCTACCTGTATCAATCACTAAAACAGATTCCCGCTTCGCGCTCATAACAACTGACTGATCGTGTATGCCCACAAATAATCTGGCTTAGGAATCGAGTTATTTCGTCAAAGTGACATGGAGATCTGGATCGAGAAAAATCAAATGTGACAGGTATATTCGTGTAATCAGAATTGTATCTAATATAAAATTTTTTACGAATTGTTGTGATTATAGTATTCATAAAGAGATTATCATATTTCTAATTTATCACATTATTAATACATTAGATCTTACAAATTTTATTTATATTTTTGATTTAAAATAATATTTAATTCATGCAAGACACAATTTAATGATGCAGAATAAAATGCATTTTTTATTATATATAAAATCCAAGAGCTCTGAAAAATTACGATAAGAAAATTATATACAGAATTAATTAGTTATCCAAAGAATATATATTTGAGAAAATTTCTACGTGATTTTTTTTTGTACACCAAAAATATTATAGACGACAGCCCCGAGATATCTTCGAATAATTAGGCGGGACGCCTGATCTTATGCGAAACCGTCTCGGAAATCTCGGAAGGAGGAAGACGACGACGAGTCGTTCGATGGAAAGAAGCGAGATAAATATCCCGCGTCCTGTAAGATATTGACACTTCTGTAATCCGTTTGTCGGACGTGTGGGCAACCTGGCTAATCCCGCTTACGCCCACCGGAGATTAAATCCCGCCGGTCCCCGATACCGGCCTCGTTCCGACTAACTTCGGTCTCTAACAACGAAGGCGAAAGCAAAAGACGCTTAAGGGGGCCCGCGTATATATA
>JBCEZX010000043.1:455851-564262 GCA_039654345.1 Cataglyphis cursor | reverse complement strand
AATCCTTTCATCAATTCTCATTAAATTTAATATTAATCATCCTTTAATGATATTCTATTCATGTGAAAATATTTAGATCGATATCTCAAAATTTGTGGAAGTTAGAGCGTGCACAGACATTTATTGAAAAATTCCAAATTTCATAAAAAATAAATCCTTTCATCAATTCTCATTAAATTTAATATTAATCATCCTTTAATGATATTCTATTCATGTGAAAATATTTAGACCGATATCTCAAAATTTGCGGAAGTTAGTGCAACAACACTTTTTTTGAAAAATTTAAAATAAATATTTTTATAAAATAAATATTTTTATAAAAAATAAACCCCTTCACCGATCCTAATCAAATTCAATATCAACCAATCTTTAATGATACTTTATTCATATAAAAAAATTTAGCCCGATATCTCAAAATTTGCGGAAGTTAGAGCACCACTTCCTTTTTGTGCACACACACACACACACACACATACATACACACATTTTGTAAAAATGTAGTTTTTCGACGTTTTACAACATTCTGAATTGGCATCAAAATTTGAAAAAAAAAATGTTTATGAAAACAAAACTTCCTCTATAAGGAAGCAATATCTGTTCGCATAATAAATAAATAAATAAATAAATAAAGCACCTATTATAAAATTAACATATAAATCTTTTAAATTTGAAAAACCAAGTAAAAAAGTTGAACTCGCGTTTTATTAACATTTAAAATGTTTCAAAATTCGATTTAAACATCAATCTTTGAAACAATAGGCTCATATATAACTGCAATATCAGGATCAAGATCAAGATTACTCAAGTCGAGTCCATTTAACTGACATAACAGATTGAACGAGATATATTAGATGTAACTCGGATATAGAAAATTATTTATTATAATATTTCAAGATTTCTGCACATATCTCGTAATTTCATATCAAATATAAAGTTTCGCCATCCATCGTCATACCTCATCAGCATCGTCTCGCAAAGCCACGAAAATCTCCGTTCATACGCACGCGCCGATATCGATCGATGAATTATCAGTGACGTGATCGCGACACGGCGGCGATCAAGTGCGTGCCGAACGATGCGATTCGCTAAAGAGAACGAGATAAATAAAGAAAGCGGGAGATGTAAGATCGAGTGAGCATTATCCCGCGAGCCGCAAGGTGAAAGAACTGCCTTTTGCCTTTGCCGAAGATTTAAAAGGAGGAAGAGCGTAGTGCAAGCGTGACAGAGAGCGGCGGCGTTTAGATAAAGAGAGAAGGAACGAGGCAGGGGCGACTGGAGAGGAAAAAAAAAAAAAAGGAAAAGGGGGTCGTCGGTGTCGATCGCTATCTGCTGGATCGCCGATCTCAGAAACAATAACGATCCTTCTGTCGGTGGTGGCCGAGGCGTCGGGTCCCGGGCGATGACAGGAAAGAGAGAGAGACGAACGTGGACCCCGACGAGGCGGCTGGACGAGCGGGAGCGACGAGGAAGAGATACGCCTCGAGGGCCTCGGGGTCCAGGAACGCCTCCTTCCAACATTAAATGCCGTATTAATGCCGTCCACGACTCGCCTGCCTCCACAACTGCAGCGGCGTACGTGTTCTCGAAACTGTTTTTCTCGTCCTTCTCTACGACGGACGGCTCTCTCATCGTCCTCCCGTCTCTCGCTTCAGAAAAGTCGCCCACTCTCCATCTCGAACGATGTTTTCGGCGATTCTCTTTCGCTTCTCAATCGCGGTTTCTTTCGCCTCTCCGTCATTCGCTTTCCCTCGTTGCACGTCAAAAGTAGTCTTGATATTGTCTTGTCTCGATATTCGAGATAAGATCAATACAAGATTTTTAATTAGTTTTCAAGACAATTATTAGGACTAAGATCGGCAAGATTATTCGTTTTTAAAGAAATCTAAAATATGTATATTTAAATCATTACATTATACAGACTTGAAAAATGTTATTTAATAAATAAAAATATTTAAAATTTTATTTAATAAATAAAAATTTATATTAACAAATTTAGAAACAATCAATAAACAATATAAAATTTCATACAATTATTCATCTGCAAATCACAAAACTTTGCGTACATCACATGTACGCAAGCATGTACGTGTATATATTCCTTATCTTTTTAAACATACACATGTAGTATTTAAAAAAATAAACAAACAATATCAATAGTAATAATAATTATCTTAAATTATGATTATACATATATTATAAAGATTATATATATTGTTATATATTACTTTTGACCCAACTGTTAAATATTATATAAAAATTGATAAAATCGAGACAAGGCAATACAAGACGAGATTTTTCCTTTATATTCTGAATGTTTTCTCTTTCGTTCTCTTTCACCTACATTCTTCCATTCTTCGCGATCTTTTCACTCGAGTCTTTCTTTCCTCTGTACTCACTTTTTTTTCTTTTTTTTTTTTTTTGTATTTCTCGGTAGTTTTTTTCATAATCTCTCTCGCCTGTATTTTTGTATACGCACTCGTTCTCCTCGATTGATACGTTTTCTCCTTATTGTCGCTCTCGCGGCCGATGCGCATGATGTTTCTTTCGAGCGAGATTTATCTCTCTATCGAAAAGATCGCCCTCGGCCAAGGGAGGGCGTTCCAGCATCGAAGCAAGGCAAGACTTCCTCCGTCGGAATTTCGCACGGTTTTGATTTGAGAACCGCCGTCGATCTTATCGCGGTGACACGTAAAGATATTTCAGATCCCGATAGCCGATACTTAACTTGACTTTTGTTGCCTTGAGAGAGGAGTGCTACCGCGACGATTAACGTGATGGTCAAATAAAAGTAACACAAGCTTGGAATTAATCGTCAATCCTTCCCGCGTACTTTGAAGAAATACATTAAAATTTTCAGGGACACTTGAAAAAAATTATCCCTATCTAAATTAATTTGCTGGTGACTGTGTGTATATCAATGACATTTCCTATTTTTTTTTTTTTTTTTTTTTTTTTTTATATTTTTCTTATATTTATAATTTATCAACACCTACGTTCAGTGAGACTCGTAATTAAATATTTTGTTAAACTTAGCACCGGCATCGCCTGGGTAATTAATCTTCGCTCTTTGCAGTAATATCTTCTTCCATGTACATGTACCACGATGATGTTTTTTTTTTATCGTAAAAAGACATCAAGGGATACGTCGGGATTGGAGGTAATGCGGAAGAAATTATTCACGCAAAGGTTTATTTGCGTGTATGCGTGTGTGCGCGCGTATATATATGTTTGTGCGCGCATACTCGAAAATCGAGACGCGGAGGTGTTACGCCAATGAGGCGTGGGTGTAGACGGCGGTCAGTAACGTATTAAAGGACACGCGAGTTGCCCGCGGCCACTCACGTACCCCGCCGTTCGCCTCGTGCACGCCTCGTGCACAAGATTAAAAAGCCCCATTGAGTATGATTCCCGAGGGAGATAGAGAGTAAGTAACCGCGCGCAGAAAACATCCGTGTTCGATTGAAGGATCGAGCCATGGCTCGCGGGATTTTCATCGATGGAAAAATGCCCGCATGATCGGAATAATGAATCGCGGTTTCGAAAAGCCATGCAAGAGAGATGCAAGTGTCAAAGATATTTGAAATATTTTTACACGACTTGCATACATGGTTTGTCCTTCTTTGTAATAATAAATTTTTTTTACACTCTTGGTACTATTAAGATTATATTTTTTTAAAATTACATTCTTAATATTATTATATAATTTTATTTTTTAATTCTGTATATTTTTCTTAATTATCAATGCTTTTTAGTTTATATTGAAAATGTTTTATCTTTCTGGCTTTCACTATAATTTACATCAAATTTATTGAAATCGTATGACAATTATTATTAAAATGTTACTGTATTTCTACGTTTTACTGTTTTATTAATTCAAGACTTTTAAAAGGCATTAATTTCTTTTTTATTTTATTTAAATAATTAAAATAAAAAAATAATTAAAAAATATAATATTCAAATAATAATTTTTACCTTCATAAGTTTGTCTCTGATCTCCCAGGAGAATATTCCGGGATTGTCTCTCTTCAATTCCTCGATCCTCGCCTCGACTTCCGGCGTGGCTACGCGCGGTTTGCTACCACCAATCACGCCCGGACGAATGGATCCAGTTTCTTGATACCGATTCAGGATCTTCGAGACACAACCGTGTGAGACGCGGAGTTGCCTGGAGATCACGCAAGGACGGACTCCAGCGGCGGCCATTTCTACGATTTTCAGACGGATATGATTTGGGAGAGGTCGCCCGTTGATAAAGACCCCTCCTAGCTGATTCATTCGACCTTGTCCTGCGAGAAATAATCGAAACATTAGTAGATTTTAACGATTATTCCGAGTCGTGACTATTAATAATAAAAATATAGAAATGAATTATTTAAATTAATTTAAGATACATCGCGCAATCTGAAATATTTCAAAATAGATATTCTTGTTAAAAATCTGTGTACATTGGTCATTAAAAAATATTCAATCTTTTGCGTTGCAAATGTCAAAAATGACAACAAATGTTTATTTTTTTTTTTTAATAAAAATTGCGAAAATATTCTCTACAAATAATCATAACTCATTTTTGTCGGAAAAACGCGATGAAAGTGTCGAACGGAGGAAGGGGGGAGGGGAGGAGGGGAGGAAAAAAGCGGTCTCGAGGAAGGTCTTGTAAAGCGCAATTGCGGTGATTGGGCTTGAAATTAGCGGCGGAATCGGACTGGGGCGCAAACACGAAATCAGATAACAGGACGGCGTGCAGCGCAAGGAGAGAGGATACCAAAAACACGGCTAACAGCCGTAAAATTGAAGAAGTTATGCGCGCGAGGAGGCGTGCACCAGGCCGTTTCCAGCACTAACGAGTATAGAGTCGGATCGTTAGTCGAATTAGCCACCCTTTCTGTACGTGACATTAGCTCCCGTATCATAAGGCCCCGGGTAAGTGCGCACGCGGTGCTGCACGCGTAATTACTATGTTTACGCATTACGGACGCTCCGTGTACACACAACGGGAGACGGGCAATTATAATAATGGTCGTTCGACCGCGTGCCACGCCGCGACGGAATGTCTCATTGTCGCCGGATCATTTTCGATCACCCGGGGTTCCTATTTCGAGGAATTCGAATTAGTTTTTTTTTTTTTTTTTTTTCCAGCCTTCGTGCGTGCGCACGTATAACGAAATAGTAAATCGTCATCAGCACGTTCGTCACGTTGACGTGAACGGCTCTCGGGACATCCATTTCAGACTTTTGCCACGTGCGTTCTTGCCTGGCTCTTGCGTGCGACAAAAATGTGTACTATGTTAATTGAAAGAGTTTTTCTGTTTCAGCTACTCTAATAAAATAAATGTACGAGCATGATTATAAGAATACTTTTTTATGAAACTTATTTTTTATTATAATTTTTTATAAAACTTAAAGATTAACACGTTTTTTTATGTTTATTTTTATTTTCATAATTATCTTCTTGTTATTAATTATGTCTATTCGATCAATAAAAAATAGTAAATTTTGCATGTTGTTTGGCTAATATTTTTAACATAATAATTTTTTCAAATTAAGCGTCTAATTTCTCTTTTCATTTGTCGAATTATAATTGATTAGCATAGATCTTTCAAACTGTGTTATTAATCATAAGCTATATATTACACATATATATGGTCTATTGAGTTTTAATGAACTGGTTGATTATCTGTTTAGCGAATACATCGTGTTGCACACACTATACACACACACACACACACACACACACACACACACACACACACACACACACACACACACAAGAAAACATGATCACGTTCTACACAAGGGAACATTGTGTCATGCCTATTGATAAATATCCATATCCAATACAGAGCACGATAATAATCAAATGTAGATTTGTCTTACTCAATTTCGAAGGGACCTCGTATTATGGATGAATATCAATTAAAAGGCAGCGAAGGGGAATGTTTAATATGCGGCTAGCAAAGGCGCGTTACCATTTAATTTACGACGGGGTCGTTCGCTCTGGACAGGATTGATTTATCAAAATCACACGGCGGTGCAATCGATCGAATGTGTGTTAATGGCGATCGTGACTGAATTTAATTATCGTCTTAATAACCGAGTACAGGACGATTAAGCGGCCACATTGTTACCGACGCCAGTGTTGCGTAAATTATTTAATCGCAGTAATGGGATTTTCAAATGCGTCGATTAACGTCAGTGTAATTCGCCGCAAATGCACCCTTTTACGCGAGCTGTTATTATATATCGTCGCAGATAAGATCTGAGAATCGCTATTAAGAAATGCAAATCGCAAAACTATTTCCATTAGAAGATCTATGCATTATAATCATTTCGAATTGTATTTGAGCAGCGTAATTATAATGTGTTTAATTAATTTAGTTAAAAAATTTAATAATTCACGCACGCAATAATAATATTCCTACTTTAACCTTTCAAAAACATTCGCTTCTCTTTGTTCTCCTTAAATCTGTCAAAGTAATAAAAGATTTAATATTTTTGCAAATAATCTTATCTTACTCGCAAAAAGCAATTTTTTTTTTTGTAAATCTTAATTTGAAATTTGAAATTTTTAAATATTGATTTGTGAAATATTTCTCTGTTCAATTTTTTAACAAAGTTTTGGATAAAAACGAAAAATGACATTTTGATTATGTTCAACTGTCATTCTACACTAATCAAGCTCTGTTTTCTGTTTTAGATCGATAATTATTTGCGTAGAGATCATTCGCGCAGTGCAATTTTGATCGTGTGAGACGCAAACCAACCTTGGAACGGATATCCGCCGAAGATGGGCCTCATTCCGCTGGTGACATCCATGCCGCCGGCCGCGATCCTTGCTGCGTTACTCGACACTGACACACACTGACCGGAAACTTCACTTTTGCCACTTTTACGTCGAGATGCGCGCGTCCTTTGCACTCGCCACTCGCCTCAGAAGGAAAAGACTCTTTGTCTAGCATCCAGATTCGGAGAGAGAAGTGGTGGCGCGTAGATCCAGGTAGAGTGATTCCAGGTAGACGTAGAGGCCGAGTAGGATCGCGCAGGAAGGATGAAGAGAAAAAAATGGAAAAAAAGAAACAAAGAGAAAAAGAGAGAGAGAGAGAGAGAGAGGGAGAGAGAGAAGAAGGCGAGAAAGAGAGAAATAAAACGCCTTCGTTTTACAGGGGGTTAAAAACGACGTCGACGCGAAGCTGCCACGGCGATGCTCGAAGACGGGGGCGACGTCGCGATCGCGCACGTTCCTGAATCGGGAAACAAGAAAACGAATCGGCAAGCACGCGTTGCTTTCGTTGCGAGGGGTACTGCGGCAATAACGTGTCAGCTGTGGGGTACCGGGTGTCTCGTGTGTCTCTCCCTCGAGAGAGAGAGCACCGAGGGGGCACTCTCTCTCCCGGACGTCGAAGCGGAGGGTGGAAGGGAAGAGGAGGGAGGGGGGGGGCCCTCACGCCGGTCTCTCGCTGGGACTCATGATACCAACGAGGTCCCACTGTTGGATACGCCCTGCCTACGTTGGTTGGCAAACGAATACCTCACAATGGGCGGCTCTGCCCATGAGGCCGCCCATGGAACGTGTTTCCGTGTATATCGTCTCGGAGGATTGCATCGCGTGTATCGCTACTCTACTGATACGTGTATGCTACCAACGATGGTAGGTACGGTCGGTCAAGTGATTGCTGATCGTAAAGTCAATTTTGGGTGAAGCGCGTCGCCTTCAAGACGCGAGCTTAAATCCTGAGTATAGTGGAGTAATGTGAATATTCTCAGATTAAAAATAATACATGCAATATCTTTGAGATAATGGATCAAATAATAAAACGAATGCCAAGTTATCTTTTTAATTATTATTGTAATATTCTCTAGAAAATCGTTTTCCTTTTTTTACTGTCTTCTGCAATTTATTTTATATATATATAATGCGTTCTTCTGAATACATTCAACTTTTTAATAAACTTTAATATAAATAATATTTATATATATATATTAATATAAATATATAATTATCTTAATTTAATATAAATATTTAAATTAATAATATTAATATAAAAATTGTCTAAGAATCTCTAATAATTGCAAATGATGCATACCTTAGGACGCTCATCATCTCTCATCTTCTCATCTAACAACCAGGATGCACCCTCTCAAGAGAGATGAATTATGGCAAGACAAAACGGAAAGCAATAAATGGAGACAAAACTATCAGCATGCAGGAGATATTACTCGAGGATTGCTTCTGAACAATATAAGATTTTTCTTGGCTTACCAATAGCCTGTCACAAATTAGCTTGCGACAGTATTTCCTATTGCACTTTTCGAAAGCATCCACCGCCGTCGTGTTCGCTCGAAATGACAGAATATTTATGGCCCGACAATATAACTATCCGAGAATAAAATTGTAATGAACGTATGATGGGGTCCCGTACAAATTTTTACTAAGAGCAGGGGCTCCATAAACGCGTGTCCGTATATACTTCTGTAAATCTTCTCACACGGTAGCGAAATCTCGGCAAGTCAAAGCTTATGAGAGCGGCGGGGGGTCCTGTGGGATTCACCGGAACAAGCGCTTCCTTCTGTGAGGGATTCTCTCGAGATATTTTTTTCCATTGTGAAGAACAAGAAGTCACGAAAAAAAAAGAACCCGCCGGAGATGGCTACAAATATTGTCCGCCACGTTTCGTCGGTCGAAGAGTCGGTCAAAGATTTACGATTGATCAGCAAAACGCAATTTGGCAAAATCATTTCAAATAACGTCTGCGCCTTCGCTTTCAATGAATTTGCAAATAAAATTTTTTAGTGGAAATTTAATTGATAACACTACATTGTTGCAATATATAATATTTGCAATAATATAATTTATATTAAAATAATATAATATATTAATAATAATATAATTTATATTAAAATAATATAATATATTAATAATAATATAATTTATATTAAAATATATATAATATATTGGAAAAAATACAAAATTTTAAGATAAAGAATCTATATATACGAAGAATTATAAATTAAATAATTGTATTTTTGCACTACCGAACAAATAAATCTGTTATAACAAAAAAAATATTTTTTTATACTTCTTCACATAATATTCTATATGGCATTGACGTTATAAATTTATATACGTTTTGTAAAATTAAAAGTTATATTGTATATGTCTATATTTGTAACAGCAATCTCTATATATCCTTTTTCAAAAAATAATTATATTTTAAAACATTAGAAATTATTGATATTATATATACGGTCCACATCCATTTTAATTGTCTAACAAGACATCTTGTAAATAAAAGAGAACTTGTCGGTTTCCAGATGGATCATGTCCGTGCAATTTTACAACAGAGAGTTAAGACTGTTCCGCTTTTATCGTAATCCACCGTTTCATCCGTCAATTTACCCTGCCGTTAACAACGATTTTTGACAAACATCCGATTGAACGTGCGCTACCGACCCGGGGGGTTCGTCGAAAAATGCATTTATATGACAATTAGCCGGCCGAAAAGAGCGTGACATCGCGAAGAAAGAAGTGTTGCAAAGTCGGATTCGTTTCGTGCGCTTCCCGGGCGAGCGTAGACAAACCCGGTCTCAATATTTCCGTGTCGGGCATTTTTTTTTCGTGCTTTGTCTAGGAACTGGTAAATCGTGCGTGAAGTGTAGTCGAGTGGGCACTCTGGATCACCAGTGGTCCCCGCGGGAAAAGGTTCCGGCTCGATTGGTCCTCGCGACAAGGTTGCACGGACGGGAAAGGATCGTAGATGAAGAGGCAGGCGAGGTCTCGGGTGGCAACGCTGTAATGCGGAAGAAATTGATTAGCCGATTTCGAAGTGTCGTGAGGATGAAAATTCCGTCGGATTTAGCCTTTTGTCGAAAGGCGGATGTTTTTCTCGCAATCGATGTCTCGTTTAAAATTGAATTTCTCGCTGTAACAGAAGGGCGCTCGTTTTTCATCCCTTTTCTACTACTGATCGGTAGGATGATCCAGTATCTTTCGATCGGAAAGTGCTAAAAAAAAAATCTTTTAAATTAACTCTTTATTGTCGAATCTAAGCTTTTCGCAGAAATTGAGTTTCACACAAATAAAGACGTCTAATGTCCGCAAATTGTTTATTTTTTACATTTTAATTAATAACTAATTTAGTTTTAATTTAGTTTTGATTTTTAATACATTATATATATAAATATGAGTATACGCCTGTGGAAAATTTAAATTTTTAAGAGGGAAAACCAATTTAACGGCTAAAAAAAGCTACTTTTAAAAATTGTATTTCTAGATAATTATTTTTTTTTAAATCACTTTATTAACATCACAAAATATGGAATTTAAATTGTAGCTATAAATATTAACTATTGTAGCTAATAAATATAAGCTATAAATATTAATATCTCTTAACAAAAATTTTATAAAAAGTAATTCAAATTATGTACTTTGTGATGTGATTTAAAAAAAAAAACAAAAAACAATTATTTACCAGAAAAAGAATTCTTAAAAATAATCTTTTTTTTATCTGCAAATTTAATAAAACTCTCGCGTGAATTTATATACCCATACAAAGTATATCCACAGTGTTCCCCGGAATCAGAAATAGATGATGAGAAGACGGCGTTTTTTCACTAAACGCACATATAAGTTTGATCAAGAGTTCGCTACTACGACAGATGCCGCATTGAAATTTTCATCCTCTCCGCTGTAATTTGTTTTTGCGCGGCTCCGCTCTCGGCGCAGGGGAGAAAGCGCGAGTTAGTTACCCGCGAATAAGGAATCCTCTGTGAATATATAGCGGCCGTTCAAACCGATCGCACGGTTAAGCCGCACGGCGGTTAAACCGTGAAATAAAACGATTCCGCTTCCGCGAGCGCGATTAGACATCGTCGCGCGCGGATACCCCCTGTATATAACTGCGTAATCACAAAGCGCACGGTCTCACGTAAGCCGATACTTCTTCAACGCGAGAGGCAGCCGAGGGAAAGGTATTCAAGGCTCGACCGAAATAACAAAGGAAAAGAGAAAAAAATAAATAAAAGAAAAGAGAAGAGAGGAGACAGGAAGATGAAGAGGAAGCGACCAGCGGGTGGGAGGAAGGGGAAAGGGGGAAGGGGAGGGGAACGAAGGGGCCAGAGCATTTAGGAGCACCTCGCGGCGTCGTTCTCGCTGCAGTTCTCGATTTCCGAGGGCAGTGCCCACTAAACGTCCGCATTAAAAATTCTAATGGGTGAAGGGCGGGGGAGAGGGAGAGGGGGGGGGGCGTCGTGTATATGGCTTTCTCACCTAGTTTAACATAACAACGGATCGCGGTCTGGCGGTTGGAAAAGTCCGAAGAAATTCGTTCATCGCGCGCTCTTTTTCTCTTTCTCTCTCTCTCTCTCTCTCGTATCCCATATGGAATATCGTGCGTGTATGCGTATGCGTGTGCACGCGCGTATATGTATTGGTAATCGGTGCGGGCCGCGCCGCAGGCGTCTTTGACAACGAGACTGATGTCGGCGTATCACTCATCAAGATTTATCGGGACTTAGACTAATTGCCGCTTTTAATAGAAATTCGTGCGCGCCGGGATCGACGGAACGTGTCGGAGCGGCGTCGTCGAGCGGGAAGGAAAGGGGTCCCGGGCCCCCATCAAAGGAACGCCCGAAATCGTTTTGCATTCTACGCTCGAATTCGTGGGTGGACGATCGATGACCTCGAGTCATTTCTTTCCAGTAATTGAATTGGAATCTTATTAGGCACTTGAAGTTTCTATGAGAGGTGTCGGCGCGGATGGTGAAAATGAATATTCATCTCCTGAATAATTCGATGATTATTTTATCGAGTTTATACAAGAGATCGTGACGTAAGATGCGGCATGAAGGATTAGACATATTTTTAATAGGAATCGCCATATGCTTATATCAATACTTAAACTTTAAATAATTTTCTCTGTGTATTTTTTCGATTATATAAATTTAAATTTGAAGTTTTTTACTTTTTATACAGGGTACTTCTAAATAAGAGCGAACAATTTTAGGAAGTAATTTTTTGTTGATAAGTAAAGGTGGTCTTTCATATAAACATATACTCCTATATGACGAAGAAAGAATCATCTCCTAAAATTTTTTGCACTTATTTAGAAACATCTTATATATTTGCTATTTTTTGCTTGTATATTCTACACACTTTATTTTCTTTTGTCATTCCATCTAAAACAATTTTTACAATAGACATGAAGAGGACGAAAACTCGCACGTGTTTCGAAGGATGGCGCGGTGTAAATAAATTACGGTCCTTCTCTCGCGTACACTACGACTAGAAGAAAAACGTTTTAATTATGCACATTGTGTGGTGTTTAACATCGGGGAAAGTGCGATGGGGGGAGGGGGAAGCGGGGAGGGGGGGATTACCGGCTGAATAGGCATCCACGAAAACTGTGGTTTTAGTGTCCCGTGTCCCGTGTCTTTCTTTAACCGCTACCCAACCTCGTTAGACTACCAAATGCCCCAAATATCTTTCCTGATCACCTTATTGAACGGATGAATGCGTGCTTTGCATAACTTTAGAACTGGGCCATTGCCGTCAAAACGACCACCCGGTATTTAACGCCGTGCGAGAAAGAAGTGGCTTTTTAAATGCCTTCCGCGAGCGGCCAGAATTTATGCAGAATCCACTGTTTGCCGTGCTTGACGTATTATCTACGACAGGGTAAGTTATTGATATTAAGGGCCCGCACGGTTCTCCGACGTGTCCAAGGGCGTGCAACCACGAGCTTCGATATGCTCGATAAACGTTTGATAGAAGAATTGTTTTGAAAGAATAGACAATTAGGCGCGGAATTTTGCTTTCCTGATAATTATTTCGATCATATATATCAGAATCAGATATTAATTATAATATTAAATGTTGCCATATTAGCCATATATTCGATTATTTTTGATATTGTTATTTTTAACAAAAACATTAAAGAAAATTTATTTTTGTAGCCCTTATATTCGTTAACAACGGCACTTCATTAGCAAGCGTCAATCTGTGTGGTGTGGCGTAATAATATAAATAAATTCGCAGATGCAAATTTATTAACTTTTTTGCCAAGATTATAATTGGTAAGGGCTAGCTCTGGCTCGCTTTAGCACCAGATGACGAGGAACGTCTCGAAAACGCGGTTTTTACGGCAGAAATTGCCGCACGGTATAATGCGACGTCACATAATTTACGTAAAATTTGGCGATAAGTTCTCGCCCCGTAGAAGGCGGCTGGATCCGAGACGCGGCACCTTTGAGAGAATTAGTCTTATTGGGCACAAAATTGGAACAGAAGGCCTCCCTGACCTCGCCTCGCCATAGGCCACACGGTCCATGCGGCGTATGGGGACCCATAAGGTTCACGGCTCGTAAGGCCAGCCAGAGAGACAGACAGACGAGATAAGGAGAGAGAAAGAGAGGAAGAGAGAAAGAGAGAGAGAGAGAGAGAGATGCGTTTGCGTATAACAAGCTAAATTATGTTCATACTCAGCCGCACACACTGCTCCGAGATTTTCGAAATGCATAGTTTGCAAGCAGAGCCGCGAACGAGCTCCCCTCCTCCTCCCACATGCATAGAACACTTCTCTCGCCCCCCGTCTACGCCTGCCCCCTCTTTTACTTCCCGTCGACTTTCCGACGCGCAAGGAACACCCACGATATTCGAGGTATTGACTACGGTTAAACGCATGATCGATAGATCCCTCGACTCGAACCATCTGGGAGAATTCTCCATCTTTCGTGAGAGAATCAACGCAGAGTATCTCAAGATTTCTCCAAGATTCCTCAGGGATTCCTAAAATGTCCTTTATCAATCTACTATAATTTAGATATTAAACTTCCGAACTTTGCTACTTTATTTTCGTGATTAGAAGAATATTTAAATATTTAAAAGTTTCTTGCTTTTGCGATAGTTTATTTAAAAAAAACTGGTTGCCGACTTTTTTAAGGTATTATTAATATGAGTAATAAATTATTATAGTGAAATCGTAAAAAAAATTATTATATCATAAGTAGAATTTGAATTTTGTAAAATAAATAATCAATTGATTTTTAATAAAAGAGTAACTTTATATATGGAGTTTAAATCCATTGCACTTTATCTGTCATATTAAAATTGAATAATTAAATTTTAAATTTATTTTTATTTTTTTTTAATAAATTGAAAGAATTTCATTATATCTATGATTGATTGGATAAGATCTTAATAATTCTAAAGAGAAATTTAAGAAAAATAAATTTATAAATATTCATTTAGAAGATAAAACTTCTAAAATTAAATATATTAAAAAAATTAATTTATACATGATACAAATTACATTCGTTTAATCCAATTTTGCAAAATAGTCAGCGAAATGTCACGTTTAAACAACGAAGTCTCGACTTTAGAGAGTTCCTGTACGCTTTATGCACAATCCTAAGAGGGCTCAAAAAATATTTATAGCACGTAGTGAGGCAAAAACAAGAGTACTTTATGAAGCTTTCGCAATTACGCGAATAGACTGATGTGGCGCCAGTCCAGGAGGTCGACTTGAACTCCACCAGCGCGGTAGCAACGTTTCTCGCGTAAATCCGTAATAAGCAATGGGCATTCGGTCTCGCGCATAACTTACGCACGGTAAAATACGCAACGACCCTTGACATCCTGCATATTTTGTGATTGCGAAGGAACGATCTCCCCATCTTATTCCGCAAACCGCCCATGTACTTGGCATCTCCACAACGTTTACTATCGTAAAGGTAATCTCATCTCATCCGATGCGTTGATTATTTCCCAACATATTCCCGCAAAAAGCATTTTTTTATATTATTTATTTATATTATATTTTTTTAATTATAATTTTTTATTTCATTTTAATATTTTTTTATATATAAATTTAATAATGTAAGAAAAGATATAATTTTTGTTTTGTATTTTAGATATTATTTTAAATATACTTATAAGGTAACTCGGGGAAAGATGCCACGTCAGGTAAAATGTCACTTTTTGTTTTTTCGCACGATAAGGATTCCACTAATTTACTTAGCTGATAGAGTTTGACAAATGACTTTATGTTATATTTTTAAATTAATCAAAATAAATTAGAAAAATATCTAAAATTCTAAAAATTACGGAACGATGGCATCTATACATTTGTAAAAAATTTTCCGTTATTACTATTAAAAGGATAAAAAATCAATTGTTTTTTAATTATAACCAAATACAAATATAATGACAATACTTTCGATACGTTTTATTTTCTTTCGCTCGTAATTAATAATTACAAAGATATTACCTTCCAAAGTTAGATATGACATCTTCCCCCGAGTTACCCTATATAATGTATCTAAAAATTTATACTTTCAAGAGCGTTCTCTCTCTTCGAAATGTAGCCGGTGCCAAGTTTCGCGCGCTCCTGCACGCGTCCTCTCGGTCGCCGAGGAAGGGAGGAAAGCCGCAAAAGGAACAAGAAAGGGAAACGGTAATACGGCATATCGGCATACACGCGTGGCTATAAAGGTACTTGGGTAATGGGCTCGGCCCGGCCCGACAAAGGGCTTTATTTAAATAACTCGCGGCAAGCACGACGGACCATTCTCAAATCCGGAGACGTGCGAGCGATATTGCCGCGCGTCGCGTCTCGCTGTTACTTGAGAGCGCGCGTTCATTCCTCCCTGGCGTACCCTCCTGACGTGCGATAATAAAGCGGCCCCCCCCCCTCCCCCTCAGCGGTCGCCCGCGCTCTCGCGGGGGCCATCAGTCTCGCGTTCCGCGTCCGTAAAACGTCGATAAGGAGTTAATTGACGGATTTCAATCTTCCGCCAGCGACGTTTGTGCGAGATAAGCCGAGGTAGAATGGCGGTGTCATAGAAAACAATACGTCGCAGTAAATGATATAATACTATAATTTTTAATATCTTTTTTAATATGTTTTTTTAGTTTCTCGTTTTAGAAAGCGAGGTTCAAGCAAATGGTAGAAGAATATTACTATATATATTTATTATTATATAAATTTTAATAAAAGATACTATATAATTATATGTACTTTATATATCATAAATTTCTGGATGTGTGAATAAATATTTTTTTTTAGTCTTACAAATATTTATTATCATTTGCACGCGCACATCTCATTACAATCATATTGTCAGCTGTAGAGATGGCAAATATTTTTTTTTGAAAAAATAATTAAGCTTCTTTCTTTTTTGCGTAAAGACCTTTTAATCGAATATAATTACATTTTATTCAAGATCGACATTGTTGTATTTTATCTAAAATTTTCTATTTCAGGACGAGATCCAACAGTGTATGTCGCGGGTACCGAAACGAAATAATCCACTAAACGATCGATGGCCCGAGGATGCGGCAAGAACGGGGATGAAGGAAGTCTAATGAAAGGCACGCGCAGTCTGACGGGGCCCGGCGTGAGAATAAAATAATTAGCTGAGCCGCCCTGCCCGCGTCGAGACGAGACGAGACGAGACGAGATGAGACGAGCCGAGCGGGTTGGTTGCTCGTCTCTCCCGCGCAATCCTTTCTCGTCCTCTCTCGCGTTTGTCGGGTTCGAACGAGAGTGTCGAGTGGGACGCGCGGAACGAGGCGATGGAAGTGCCAGGGCCAAGGAAGACTTGGCCAGCTCTCGACCAGGTGGTCGTAAAGCCTTAGAATGATGCTCTAATAAATCCCACTGAAAAATTGCGAGGCCTCGAGGGCTCGCCGAGAAGTTTCTTCTTCTCCTCGGCCCGTCTTCCTCCTGCCCCTTCTCCTCCCTCCCCCTCCCCCCTCCTTCCTCACCCTCGGCGCACCTTCGAGATAGCTCCGAGATCCGAGAGAAAGTCGAGACGACGACACGGTGCAGTCTGCTTAGCCGTTTCCCCGCGTCTCCGCTCGTGACTTTAATGTCTCGGAGAGGAACACGTTAAGGATGAGTTGTGCGAAAGCGGCCGCGATCGAGGATCGCTTTTAGCTGTCGACGGAAACGAGGAGCCCGCCGCTTCGTCTGGGTCCTTCGATGGGTCTCGGAAGCGATGAATATGTCGGGGAGTTGTGCGAGTTGATGAGAGTTGCACCGCAAAGCTGTCGGGCAAACTGGATGGCGATGGGAGAAATAAGCCCCGTCCCTTCGATCGTTGGCGAGAAACACGTCTGTGCATATTTTATTAAAATATGGTTATGGCAATATTGCACAAAAATACACTTTTCGGTTCAGAGATTACGCATGTTCAAAAAAAAAAAAAAATCATCGTTTCTCTGGTTAAATATATAATAAAAATTTTCAATAAGTCGGAAAAATATATAATCTTTTCTATTCATCTATTCTTCCAAATCCATAAACTAAACAAGTTTTCAAAAAGGATAATGTTGCGCGAGGATATAATATTTAATCGAGGAAGACTAAATATATTACATAGAGCTATTATAAATTACATAAAATTCAACTCAATTGCTATAGCGTAATCACGAAATTCGAATTATAAAGTAGAAGAATAGAAAAGCGGCTAACGGCACAGAAGATGCGACGAAGCGCGACCTAAACGTTACGGTAAATGTTGCAGGATTAAAATCGCTCAAGCGACCTACCACAGGATCTGCGTTTTCTGCGCAATTTATTTCTTCCGTACTTATTTTATATAAAAATAGCGTGGCATCATTATCCATCGTACCGCTAATAAAAAAACGTACAAGTTCTTTATTTTTTATGAATAAACAATAACTATCTGTTATATAAATTATACTTATGATTTGAAAACAACATTAATACATTCTAAATAGAAGTGTGTAATTTCATGTATATCAAAAACAATTTTTTTTTAAACAAATAAATACATTATATTAATTTTGATTATTTTTACTTAAATAAATATATATTTTGTTTCCAAAAATGTTTTGTTATATTAAATTATTATTTGCATACAATAAAAATTATAATCATTAAAATAAAATTCTTATATTAAAAAGTATTTATTTGAAGATAAAAAATTATTTATTAAAATAAATGAAACTTCTGTAGTTTTTTTAAGCAAGCAAAAAATGTAAAAATTTTTTTTAAAGTCAGTAATTTAGTATAATAAAGATAATTTCTTTTTATTTTAAAATAAAAGCATACTTTGATTTTATTTTATATTTTACTAATTTAAATATATATTTGTTGCTTGGTTGAAATAACCAATTCTTCTCTGCAAGTATTAAAATAAATAACTTTTTTTTTAAATCAAAAAAATTTATCGCTCTTCAATTCTTCGACAGTCCTCGAGAATTACGTGAATATTTACGAGCGGAGATATGAATTTGCGACGGAGGTATCCGAGGAGAGTCGCTGCTCCTCGTGCAGAACGTCTGGCGGCTCTACGCACTTGCCTTTTCCAGCGGCGATGGCGAGCGGCGCCTTTGTGCTCGATCGTGCGTTTCGGTCGATATCCGATATTTGCTACGTGGCAGCGCAGGTCGACGATGTAATCGATCGTTTCTCGCTTTACTCGAATCACGCCGATTAAATCTACCGTTTATGCAGCGTTCGAGGCGTTTCGCAAGACGGCGATACGAACGCAATTCTCATTAAAATCGGACGCGAATTATACGTTCGATCGATTAGGCGGAATTCGATCCGATCGCTGCAAGATCCGCGATTTTCTAATTACGCGTTTGATAATGTAATAGTATGTTGGCGAATCTAGACCGGGATTATTAATAGCCAAGTTTTTATTAGAGACGATTCGCATAGAGAATATACGTTAGGTATAATTGAAGTTAACACATCTCGCATATTATATATATTAATAATATATATTTATAATAGGAATTAATATATTTATAATATATATTAATAAAAAAATGTAATAATAATATATTAATAATATATATTTATAATAGGATTATATATATATATATATATATATATATTAATTATTAATATATTTATAGAAGAAATTTTTACGCTTGGAATTTTCTACCGTAATGAGAACTGTCAACACTACAAACGTCAATTAAAAAAAATCTGAATTATTTATATTATTAGACAAAATAATAATCTTTTTCCCTCTGAAAAAAAAATATTTCATTGTTAATCGACATTCGTAACATTCAATAAATTAGAAAATTAATATACTTTTTTAGAAATCATCACATATTTTATTTTAAACTTTAAATTTCTAACATTTTATTCCACGGATAGAGACACCTTCACTCGTTTAAAAGTAACTTGCTGCTTCTGATTATTTTATCTTTATATAATTTTCATATCCCATAAAATTTTTTTTTTTTTTTTCGTAAACTACGATTACCGGAAAGTTACACGTTCCATCGTGCCACCCGCATAGTGACGACTCGCGCTCTCGCATCCATCTTCAGCGTCGCGATGGCTCCTTGATCCTTTATGTACACGAGCCAAGTCGATCGTCTTTGACCGCACATACCGTAGGACGTGAATGTAAAAAGGATCCCGCGCGCGGCGCGTCGGAATCCATCGGGGTCCCGAAGTCTCGGATTTCGTCACAGTCCGCTTGCTGCGTGAACACGGATTGGACGCGGCCCGGTGTCGCCCGGCTCGCGACTTCGTCCTATTTTTACCGATTATTCGCCGTGTCCTCCCGTCCACGGGAACCCCGTGAGAGGCACCGCCGACGATGATTTCTCGGTGACCCGGCAGCTGGTCCCGTCGGTCCGTTGCGAATCCGACCCGGCCCGATTCCATCGAGAATGGTCCCATCGGAACAACGATCAGAGCTCTTCTGGGATTTCCCGTGGACTCGCCAAGATGACGATGATCGAGGAGGATCGATCGAGGGACTCGCGGAATGGAACTTCGCGATCTCGCGAGCACCCGAGGGAGATTCGCGCTCTTCGAAAGAAGGGCCCTTTCGATCTCGAGAGTTCTCGAGTGTTTAAGATGACTCGGGGCACAAATGCCGGATACAAAGAATTCAACCTCTTCTGTGTTTTGCGGTAGCCATTTCTTGCAGAGAGGAGATCGCTGTTTCTCCAAATATTCACTTTCCCTCTTGTTGTCCCCAAAGTAGGATCCGTGATCGGCGCGTGGGTCGACCTGCTAAAATAACACTCTTCGACGAGGAAAATATTTGCTAGGGAAATTGAGCTGACATATTTGACAAGACGAAAAGAGATGTCACTATACGCGACGCTTCAGAAAATGTTGTGCGAAAAATCTGTAGCTGTACAACTCGAACGCACGAAGACGGGATCATCGAAGTCTCCGAGCGCGCAAAGACCCCCCAGTAAGATAATGCGTGCTCTGGCTCTCTCACCTTGAAATCTAGGCTCATCTTAGTCGCCGGATAAGCCGCCAAAGCTGACGCTAACCCCGTCAGCTCGTACAGCTCCTGGCACCTTAAACCATAGTTTATTTGCCAATTTTAATCCCAACAGCAAAATATATACCACCATCTGCAAATCTTTTTCTAACGGCAAGAAAAACCGATTATTTTCTTTTACTTAGAGCCTGATACTTACATCTCTTCAAACGTATTTATATAGAATACATTCAATTACGTGTCTAGAAATTTAGGAAAACAAAGCAATGAAAATTTTGAAAAAAAAAAAAAATTAAAGAGAATTGCAAATGAGTCGTATGAAAATTGTTTCTTTCAGTTTGTTAAAGATTTCTTGTGTCAGAAAATATGCGTTGTATAAAAAAATGCTATTTTATAATAATAAGAATAATGTATAAAATATAAATAAGATTTATTTTAACTATTTTTAAAAATAGTTAAGAGAAAGATTTTTAATTACAATAACATTTTTTTAAAATAGTTAAAAGAAAAATAGTTGTGATTTTTAATTTTGACATTTATATTTTTATATATTTTGAAATTTAATATATATATCAAGAACATGCGACTATTTATTTATTAATTATATATTAAATATTATATTTAAAAAGGAAAAATTTAAGCGTGCAAATTAATTAGAATTATTTTATAAAATAAAATAGTTTTATATATCTATCTTTTTAACGATTCTTTTTTTACGTAATGCTCTTTATTATATCATAAAAGAGATGAATGTCTTCGCCAAATTATCGCCAGAGAGAAGCTTAACCACTCCACAATTGAAATAGGAATATCACGATGGATCAGCGTATTTATCGTATCAGCCGGATCGATCCACGAAACGCTTAACGAGGAATGTCGAATTTCCCGTATCCACGTCTATATCATTGCCATAACCAAACGAAACTAATCCAGACGGACCGTCTTAACTACCCTAACTAAAGCAACAAACGCGCGCGCGATGATACCGTGTCAGAATTTAGCTATGGACGCTTCCACGGATTTTTCCCGCACGCACTTACACACACCTTAATTTACGCTCGCGCGCATGTATGTGTGCGTGTGTGTGTGCGTGTGTGTGTGTGTGTGTGCGTACGCGATTTCTACCCAGTTCACGCGGATGGTTGACGCAGGGTGGTCTTCGACGAGTTTCGTTCAGGGGCTGAAAAGTGCGTCGTGACTCGACCGGATCGCTTTTTCAACCCTCGGCTCCCTGCACGGTTAAATCATATTTGTACGCCTGATTCGTACGCACCGAACCAGGGGACAGGGGGGCAGGGAAGAGGAGGAGGGGGGGGGGAGAGAGAGGGGGGGGAGACTCTCTCTTTTGACTCGGTCTTTAACCGACCGGCGCTGCGAGGCAAGACTTCACGCTTTCGTTACAGATTGTTGGATCTTGACACCGTAGTCTCCCGTCGACAATGCCTCTCTACCGAAAGACGCGAGAAGAATACCAAACAAAGGAAGGTAGCAGCGCTCCTCTGTAATAATTTACTTCTGTCCTATGGGGATATGTAATTGATATCGCTTAAAATATGTGATTTGTTACTACTTATATGGTTTTTTCTTTCCCCATTGATTGACTAAAGTTTACAAATCATTATTATTTCCTTCTAGGACCACCACGGCAGCGAATTTACTTAATAAATGAGGACTTAAGGTTTTTAAAATCCCGGAATATTGAAGGTCTTCAAATATGTGTCGATATATATTGTTTCTTCAATTGCTTAACACCTGTAATTGCGTTGTGTGAATACATATAATAATTGTTGCAATATATTTTCAGATTTTTTTTTCTAGTTTTATAATTGAATCCCAATAATTTTATCTATGTTAATTTTAAAATTGTTTTCTTGTTTTCTGTTAATTTGTTAAACAATAATTATATTAAAATCAAAATATAAAATATAAATTAGTTGTTTTGTAGAATATACATATTTTTATTTTTTGTAATGATTGTTTTCTTTTAAATCTTGTAATCTTTTAAAAATATAGAGCTTCATATATATATATATATATATATATATATATATATATATATAAAAGTATGTTTATTTACAAATATTTATTATATATTTGTAAACAAACATTTTTTTAGAAAAAAAGATAGATAGAGAAAAAAGAAGAATTTCTTTCATAATATTAACTTTTGAAATTAATCTGCTATTGTAACTTTTAATAAGATATTTATAAGGCAAAAATAGAATATTTACAGTCTTTGACATATATCCGATTTTTGCACCACTTCGGCCCACCTAAGGAGTTAAGAAGTCATTTAAAAGTTGGGTAAACTGTATGTCAGCGGACACATTCACTTGAGAGTAGAGTAAGTTTGAAATAAGAATGCGATCGCGCACCGAAAATAAAATCCCATCAAAATATATTGTATTTTTGACAAAGTCTTAAAGTCTCTCTCGGTAATCTGCGCTTAGGTGACAGCGAAGAACCAGAAAATTTGAAAGGTTTTTGCGAGCGGAATCGTCAAAATTGACACGAATGTAAAAATACGGAATGAACGTGGAAAGGCTCAAACATTCTAGGTCAGTAGTCCGCGAAATAATGATCCTTTGTCGGCGGGGGATCCTGACCGTCGCTTTTTGTATCGATTCTCGAAGATTTTGAATCTCTACTCGAAAAGGCTAGATACAATTCAAAATTGTCAACATTGTGGTCACTGTGGTGACATGGGCTTACCTCACGTGTGAAAGTAATTTCGACTTAATCTGCTGAAAAATTGACGGAAAAATTCTTCAAAGAACAAATGTTACATTAGATATTATTGTAGAAGAAAGAAAAAAACTTTCTTTAATATCTATTTTCATATTTATATTATCTAAATAAATTATTATATTAATATTACAATTAAAGTTTACATTTTATGAGTAAAAAAAATATGTTTCATAAGTATTTATATTTTATTATATTATATTTATTTCTTGAATATTTTTAATATGAATATTTATAAATTGATATTTATAAATTGATATTTATAAATTGATTAATATGAATATTATAAATTGAATATTTTTAATTCTATATAAATGTATAAAATTTAAATTGATGAGAATATTACATAAATAAAGGCATATAAAATTTCTTAATTATAAAATAAATTATAAATTATATATTATATTAAAAATTATATAAATGTAAATAAATAAAATCTTCTAACGGGTACACTTTGACGTTGGGCTGATGGGAGAGCTTAATACCTGGAAGGTTCTGAAGACGAAGCTAAGTAAACGCGATTCGTTTAAAATATTTATTATTTTATTTTTTAATTTTTTTCATAGATATAATTCTTGTTAATCATTTAATTTTCTTTTTTAAATTATGCTTATACAAATATGAATTAGCGAGATGTGTATTGATAAATTAAGTCTATTACTAAAGTGTCAAAACACGAATAAAATCGCTGTGTTGATTTGATAATACTATTACATTTTCTAAGCAATTCTTGATGCTAGCGATATTGCTTTAAATGCGAATTAAATTAGCATCGGCTCATAAGCCTAGAGATAGAGATCAAGCGTGCTACGGAACGTTTTGAGTGGCCGCAGTTAGATAAAAAGGCTGTTTGTTGGCGTAATAACCGACGTGGCCAATCTAATTTCACGTGAAGATCCGATCGGCGCCGCATAATTGCCCTAATCAAATTCTCCACCGACGGTCGGTGGCCGAAAAGCGTAAAGGCATCGGCGTCAACTGGCGTAAGCAAGCATGTCATCACGCGTTACGAACTTAGTTCTGCTCAAAAGACTTGGGAATCCTGCCCGCGTTCCCCTCTTCCTCAAGCACACCACGCGTGACTAGGACAAGAAAATAAGCACATCTTTAAAATGCCGTTCACTGAAATTTGCATCAATTTCAGCAGATGTTTCTTTTGCAACTAGAATGCCACTAAATTCAAATAAATGCAAGTTATGAATAAAAATAATTTTCCTAGCGAAAATCTTTTATTGTATGAATAAAGTTAAATTTGCATAATTATGTAATTATATTAAATAGGATGACTGAATAATTAATAATTAATTTCAAAGTTATTGGAATATTAATATTAAATATTATAATATGCTTTGAATGTATTATTACGTTTTTTTATTTTTATCTGCAACTCTTTATTTGTTCTATTCAATTAATTGTAGATTAGAACAAACAATATATGATAGTAATAATGTACGATAAAAATAATATTGCCAAGAGATGTGATAAACATCTCCCTTCGCACATCAAACACGAGTCCTACCAATCGCGGCTCGCGACGAGGGGACGCGCACCTTGGTACCACGAGTGAGAACAACGCGGATCTACGGGGGTCCTGGTTAGGGTACCCTAGATGCATATACGCTGATCGCTTTGCAAAAGATCCACAAATGCGGCGTGATGCGCGACCAATCAGCGCGGCGTAGCCAGCTGCCGTGTGGGTAACGCCGATCGAGGCGGCATGAAGCCCCGATTCATTCATCAAGGTCCTGGTTACAGCAGCGGCCCCCGAAAAATCCCCTCCTCCTGCTTTTTTGTGCTCCCCACATGCCCCTCCGATGCCATCTCGAAATACGTTAAAACATATCTCGGAAAACTAAGTTAGACGAATTTTTGTTGCTGGCAATTTTTGTAATCCTTTTGTCATTTCTCGTACATATATACGATAATTAATATTTTAATACAAAAAAATAAGCGAGAGAATTTACAAGAATGATTTTAATTTAAAATATCTTCGTATAAGTATAGCAATGAATTAGTATCTGCTTCGTTATACAAAAAAATAAATATTACTTACTTTACTTAGTCATTCTAGGTATAACGACTACAACGGCTAGGATCATCTCGAATTTTATGAATGACTTTAACAAAGATCGGGGTTTCCGCGCATCAAAGATCCTCCCCGACATTGTTGAACGCCGGCGATTCGAGATCGTCGTTAAATTCGCAACACCATGGTGCCGGCAGCCTCATTGCACGATATATTCCCATAATTCCCCGGCATGATCTCGCTAGGATGCAATGGGCGAGCGTGCAACTGCTCGTTTGCAGTCGCACGAACGGGCGGCACGCACGCATGCATCCCCCACGCGGCATTTGCACGGCTTTCATTGGCTCGGTTAAGTTTGATTAATCTATTCGGGCGCAAACCATTGTTCGAAACACGGCAGGCAATCCCATTGGTTGAAATGGGCCGACGATCGCATCGCACGGGGGGTTGCATTGCCATTAAGGGCGAGCACAGCCATCATGTCCGCTTGAACTGGTTCCGTGTGTGTTTTTCGCTTGTCCGATATTATATCCTCACCAACGGTAGTCGGTGTTTCGGTTTTGCAAATTTATAAAATAAAAAAAAAAAATAGTAGTGATAAGTTGACAAAAAGAAAGACACAAATCACGCATGAAAAAATATTTTAATCATTGAACAAATTTAAAAAATTATATATATATATATATATATATAATTGACAGGAAATCTTTTTTATTCAGAAAACGCGTAATAAATAAAATAATAAATCAATTAAAAAATTTATAATTTTAAAACGCTGATTAGTAAAACATTTCTTAAGCAAATGACATAAAGTTGAAGTGAAAGGAATTTGCATAATCAAACGATTAGTATTTTGTATTGAATATTGAAATTTCTGAATTATATGTTTTTCAGAAATAATCTTCAAACTGTCAAAAACATTTTATTTTATTATTTCATCTTTTTTTACTTAATAAAGTTATATACTTAATATCCCAAAAGTTAAGTTAATAATTCGCGATAAGATTATATGAGAATTTATAGGAATTAATTATCTCGCGCGATTCAGAATAAATCTCAGAGAAAAATCGCATTAGCCATTTTACATCGTATAAGTGACTTTTTATCGTTAACATATACGTTTCGGATATGTATCGTGGCGCATATAGGCCGAAGTCACGCAACGTACGCGCACGCACGCATTGGCTGTAACAACACCCTTAGATTTCTATCGTGAGGGTGCGGTTTAAGCTTGGGAGGTCGTCACAGTTATCAGCTTTGCAGTTGCCGGTACATCTGTTCTGGTTATCGTGTTGAAAAACGTAGCGAAGAATGAGAAACGGTGCGTTTAAAAAACTGTAATAACCGTGATAAAATTTTTAAAAATATTTAACAAATAAAAGAATTATATAACTATTTATAATAAATTATTACAAGACACATTTACAACTTACATTATCCGGCTTCAACTTCTAAATACACGTTTGAGAGAGAAAATTATCTTGTAATAAATATTTAATTATTATTATGCACACACATATACACTTTATTGTTCTTAAAAAATATTTTAAAAGAATTATTTTTCTTAGTAATATTAATATTATTTTATTAAAAAAGAGACATTGACTTATTTCGTAAACATTATATTTTTAATTATACGCAACTCCAAATTATTTCAAATAAAAAAAAATTATTGTTAAAATATATTGATAATAAAATGTTAAAAATTTTGTACTTTACAATAGTTCTCATGACAATATCGTTTCTGTGCCAATTCTTGACCTACCACATCGCCACTAGGATCAGAACAATTTGGGAGCAACATATTGGGGGAAGATATTCGATGGGATTGGTGATGAGAAAGAGAGGAAGGCGAGTCTCAAAGGAGCCGCTTTTGAAACAACCCCGTACCGCTCTTATGGGGGTTGGAATATGGGCGGGGATCATTGAATGGCGAATCATGGAGGTAGATAAACGATATGTGAGGTCCGGAAAAAGTATCGTGAGACATAGTTCGGGTTTTTCAGGCGACGAATTTTAATGCATTTCTTTTGTAAAACTTGATGGTCCGCTCGATGTAAATTGACACAATGATTGAAATGAGGAAAGAGAGAAGAGAAAATATAAAAAAAAGCAATTATTAATTCATATTTAGTGAGAATATATTTGAAATATAATTTATAAGTATTGAGAATAATATTTTTAAAATATCTTCCCATATGTAACAATGTCCTATCCATATTACATTAGTTCAAATATGTAGAAATTCATATCAAATATATCTTCTTTTTCATTGTTCTCATTTTTAAACTATGCATTTTAAAATATATAGTTACAATTTAAAAAATTATTTTATAATAAATATATATTCATGACTTGTAAATTCTTGTTAAAAATAAAATCTTACAACTTAAATAACTATATAAATTAAAATAACTATATAAATAGAATATAATATAATTCACACTCGTAATATAAATGTTCCTCTGAATAAATCGAGCGTGCAGAAATTTCCTATATCCGTGAACGCTTTCGCTCAACGAAATTCGAAGGGTTGAAGTCAGAAGAAGGTCGATAGGGCGAATCGTGCAAAGATATTTTCTGCTGAGAAGACAGACAGGAAGAGAGAAAGAGAGAACGAGCGAGAGAGAAAGAGAGAGAGAGAGAGAGACCGACCACCTACTTCGTTGTCACAATGGGGCACAAATGCGTGGCGACAGGGCCCGTAGATATACGGCAAGCTGATTGCTCGTTGTGTCACTGTGCCCCCGATTGTCGGCTCTTCGGAGCCCGTAGAACCCACGGTGCTCCCCCGCCGGTCGCGTATTGTCTCCTAACGGCGGGCCCCCGTGATCAACGATGGTTTGCGGGGGCGGCTTAAAACCAGGAGACAGGCCTGACGATTCGGGACCAATCGCGAATTATGTACGCGCCGTTTTTTCTGGCTGATCGTTATTTTTTTTATTTTTTTTTTTTTAAATATATTTTAAGTGTCGCCATCGCCTTTTCGTAAAGTGAATAAAGAATAATATTTCTGAGATAATTGATATATTTAAAATTAATAAATTGATTGTTAAATTAATTTTCACAAATTTCTATTTTTATTTGAAATGTATAAATAAATGGGTACTTACCTTGCAAGTAAATTTTCGATGAAAAATTGGCAAGTAAATTTTCCATAAAATCCATTTATTATATATAACAGTGCGTTATACAAATCAGATACAGCTGTTGCGTCGTGTATTATATACAGTAAACTTACGTAACTGGCCAATTAGATAAGTTGTTGAATAAAATCGCCATAAGAATACGTTTGCAATAACTTTTCTACGCTTCGTACTACTACTACCTATATGTATATACAGCGTTATCCGTAAAACATGCTCGAATATGTATACGTAAATATGTATGTATAGATGCATTTATATTATATATCGTTACTATAATAAAGTAATTCTAAAGCATCTCGGGGGCATTGTTGTTGTTGCACAACTTATTGCCCGTAAGTGCTGATCACTCCAACGAATAAATCTTCGCGTTAAATTACGACACTTCTTAGAAGTCAGAGCGTGCGGCTTACATCTACGAATCTAGAGTTAATTAAAGTAAGTTTTATACTCTATCATAAATATGCAATAGCGTTAATGCGGAAAAGCCTGAACGTATTATCTAGCAATAGCAGTACTGAGCGATTATAAAATATTTACATCACAATCGGGTTGCATATACATTTAAAGATCATACCGAGAAAGTACATATATTTATAAATAAAAAAATCTTTTCTCTCTAAATTTCGCGAACGCTATGTAACACACAATATATTTTACATTTAATTTAACTAGAAATTATTATTACAAAGACGATACTTTTTATTATATACGATTTTAGAAACAACGCTGCAATATTTTTCACAAAAATCGTCGCTGAAAGAATGATCCTCAAAATTTTCCGACGTAACAACGCGATAACAAAAAAGTTATAATAACATAACAACAAAAAACATGAGAAGCGTATTTTTTATGAACAGAAATATTTCCGAGGCGCGCTTAAATATCTTTACAATTCCAATTTTTATTTTTACACGATTTAATTAAGTTCGCTCAAGAAAAACAAGATAAACATAACAATAAAGCGACTTCTTGAATCGCTGTCTCTCACGCGATGCACTTGCAGGTGCGTGCAATCGTTTCGATCGCTCCTCGTGACAGACTTAATTCAGTGAACTCTTCCGCAAACCTGAGAATCGATGCCGCCCAAGTAAGGATATCCGCTCTTCGCCTCGCTGGGGCTGTGAGGCGTCACGTGAGGCGTCATCCCCGTCGAAACTGGCACTCCGGAGGAAGATGCACCACCTTGCACCATGCAGGCGCTCATGTTCGACGCGGTTGGACTGACGCTGCCCAGACTGCCCAGGCTGAGATTAGTGGAAGTCAGATTGGAGGCGAGATTGCTGCTGCCGTAATGAGAAGCGTTGAACAATCTGCAATATATATAAAAAAAAAAAAAAACGTCGAACGTTTATAAAGATGGTATTATCGCTAATTGACTTGAATATGTATGTCGTTTGAAATTATTTAGTTCTAAAAAAATTATATTATATATTATCAAAAATATCGATATTTTTCTTTTCTGTATTTGTATTTAGGCTTGTAAGAAATTATATAACTTTATTTTATATATAAGCAATATATAGGGTGTGTCTTTAAAATTTGATCCAGCCTCCTGGATTTTGGAAACAGCTTTAGATATGGGAAAACGTTTCAGATAAAAATTGCAGGATATTAAGAGGAACAGATGATGAAAATGTAAACTTGACTTTGAGTCAAGTTTCAGTCAGGGGGGGTCAGACTTTAGGGACACTCTGTATAATCAAATAAATAAATAAAAATATTATTGACATTTTATTAACTGTTATATATATTGCTATTAGTGTGTAACATAAAAAGAAATGAAAAAATGAATATGAAACATTCGGATTTAAATTTTAAGAAATCTGAAAAAAATTCTTCATCAAGAGAGACTTAAAATTGTGAAATTGTATGAATATGATATTCATTAAATATCGACGAACAAAGGATATTCTCACAAATCACATATATTAGTCGTATATATCAGTTAAAGGAATATATTATTTCCATCGATATTTGGGGGAGGGGGGGGGGAGTGTAATTATCTTTCTCCGATCGATATGTTAAATGTAAATTAACTATTGTATGCGCAGAAATGTACGGCTACGTGGGATCCGATAAAATGAGTTGCAGTTACAATGGTGAAAGGTGTCCACACACGGTAATACGAAAATGAAATTCCCTCGCATGGCTCTCAAAGTGGTTACCGCCGTTTGCAAGGCGATACCGCACTAACACACGCAATGCGAATCGGTTAGGGCGTGTCGAGGGCGGCAGCGGCCGATTTCCAAACACCGTCGCGGCCCTTTGAGCATTTCGGTACACCACCGTGATTAAGGATCTCGGATCGTGTCTCGTGAGGGATACAACAGCTTCGCCCTCTCTTTTGCTTTTATTATCATATTTAGTCATTTCTTAAATTTCAAAGAGATTACTGTAATTATTTTAATATACATGAAATGCAAAAATGTGGAGAACCAGGAGCACATTTTGTATATTTTATTTAATATATGTATCTAAAAAGAAAACACAGAAATAGACGCATAGATTTTTTTACGATACAAATGATGCTACGTCACGCGTTAACAACATATGAAGAAAAAATAGTTGATATGAGAAATAAAATTAGACAAAGTCTAATAATTAAAGAAAACCATAAAATCCATTTTTGATAAAAATAAATTCATAATTTTTTTATGTATATATCTATGTTTTGAAATGATTAGTGTATTGGTAATATACGATCGCAAAGCGCAGTTAGTACTTTGAGCATTTTATTAATTTTTAAGCGGCTAAGCCCTTTAAATCCCAATGATGTCGGACCTAATACGCATCTTTTACAACTCATTTCCTTTTTTTTTTATTTAGAAGGTAGAGCGACGTTTTCTGGTGAATACAATGATTTATCAACCATACAGCCTATCTATAAATCCTTCTACGAATCTATATTCATAGAAAAGAATGTCTCTTTCTTCTCTCACAAATCAGATTTTTTTTCTATAGACCTGTTAACGAATTCTTAGGAATTTAGTTGTGATCGAGTCTAATAATCGATTTAAAGCTTGTAATTTTGGGAAATTGAAATTTATCATCGAATAAAATATATTGAATATTTTATTTAAGAATAAACTGATTTTAATTTTTTTTTTAAGAAAGAGAGAGAGAGAGAGAGAGAAAGATTATTCTATTAAAAAATATTAAACATATTCTATAAATTATTAATTTTTTCAGTATTAAAATTCGACTTTCTTTTTTTATTAAATATATAATTTAAAATGACTCGCAATTATTTCTCAACAATTTTTACAATTTCAACATCTATTAAAAATGATACTTGGGAATTCCGAAGATTATTTTCTTCTTTTCGTTAAAAAATACATTATTAGCGTAATTCACGTTTATATTTTCTTCAACGTTTTGTAACTTTCATACTAGCTGAACATAAAGTGATATTTTCGAGCGTCAAGATTTATTTTCTTTCTTCTGTTAAGATATGCATCATTGAAATGACTTATGATCATTTTATGACAGTCTGTGTAGTTTCCACGCTGCTTAAACATGAAACGACAAAAATGACAGTTATCGACAGCGGTGAAATCTTTCGCTCTGACCATGAAAAGGGACCGCCCATGCGATAGGCTGACACTCCGACGGGGGTCCGTCAGCATTATCTCAGATATTTCAAACAGGCGAACGCTCGGTATACCACGTGATGATTTGGCACAGCGATGCGAGTTAACGGTAGCGATTGTGCAGGTGTCCGAGTGAGACAGAAAGCTTGAAACACACCGCCGCGAGAAAGAGACGCGCGCGGAGATAAAGACGGCGAAACCGGGGTGTTTCGAACAATTAATTCAGCCATTGTGGCGTAATAACAGGTTGCTTCGGTGGTCTACAGTGTGTTGTTACACGCCGAACGGACGAGCCGATTCACTCCAGCAGATAGGGAAACAAAGAGAGAGAGAGAGAGAGAGAGAGAGAGAGATAAAGATGTGGAGAGGAAACAAGGACGCGAGAGAAAGAGAGAGCCAACGGGGCCCCACCGACACGTTTTCTGTGTGGTCCTCAATTATGTTGCTTCTCGAGCCTCCATAATGAAACGCTACCGGCTAATAATCCAATCCGGGTCTTGATCCTTCGACACAGGGTGTATGTACCTGCGCCGTGATCTAGCTTTAATCGATCATGGCGGAGTCGCGAGATAGCGACGCATAATCACTGCGGGGGTGTTCACGGATGAGAAACGCCGCGTTCGATTATGTCAATCATATGATTTCGAGTTGCTTGAATGAACGGACAATTTTTTTAATCAAAATTTTCAAAGAATAATTAAATGTTAAATAAAATCAAAATTCTTGAAAAATTCTGAAAATTAGTGAAGATTTGAGAATTGTAAAGTCGCGAACAATGATAATAATAGCTTTTTATCAAAAATTTGTTGAACCCCACGCTTCGCGTGGAAAGTAGAAAAATCCAATGAGCTTCGTCCTCGGAAATGTAAACAAACACTTTTCCCACGTCTGCTTTACACAAATACAATGTAAACAAATTTTATTTTTCCTTATTTTATAACAGATAAAGCATTAAAATTGTGAAACGTTAAAATTGCATATCTCTGGAACCAGAAGAGAACGTCACAAAATTCAAAGTGCGTGTTACTTAGGAATGTGCCCTCTATAATATATGTAAAAATGAAAATGATCCGTGAGGTGTGAGTTAATGTAAACATTTACCGAATTTTCTTATCGAGCTGTAGAATGTTAAAAATGTTGTAAGTTCAAAATTAAAAAGCTTAAAAATTTTTAATTTTTTAATTTTTTTATCTACTATTTTTCTTTAGTAGTATATAATAAAAATTGTACATAATATTCGCAAAAAATTGATTTACATTAGATCTGGCTAAAGTAAAAAAACAAAAACTAGAATAGATTTCTAGAATAATATCATACTTGCAGAGATGTGTTAGATCCTTCAGAATGGATTTTTCTATGTACATAAGTATATATTAAGTGAAAACTTACCCGTAATTGTCCGGAGTTGTTCGTGGCCATTGTTGCTGTGCTGTATAATAATTATCCCCATAATTGTAATGCTGAGGGTAGCTGGCGGTGGTGGCTGCGGCGGCAGTAACACTCGCCTGCCCATAGCTCTGATAGCTCTCAGCGCCACTGCCATAATGTTGAGTTTGGAAGGATTGTAATCCCATGGCATTGAAGGCGTTCAGCTGTTGACTATTGAGCTGTTTGCGAAGTCTGGCGCGTCTATTGCTAAACCAGACCTGCACTCGCGCTTCCGTCAGTTTCGTTCTGCAAAAAAAAAAAAAGAAGAAAAATCCACGATTATTAGTGGACATATAAATAACTACTATTATTATAAAATGATAAGACTACATTTTGATTTTACAACTCTCTCTTTGGTCGATAATTATTACAAAGAAAAATTTAAGTTTGAATCTTAATAAAAAATGTATTTAATTTTTTTTAAAAGCCGATAATATTAATTTGATATATTAATATATAAATCTGATATTTTATGCCATTTTTTTTTTATTTGTATGATTTACATATTTAAATTGTTATAAAATATTTTTCACAAAACTTACTTTTGTGCGAGTTCTTCCCTGGTATACACGTCAGGATATTGCGTGCGATGAAAAGCCGCTTCCAGTTGCTCCAGTTGTTCGCCGGTAAAGGTAGTCCTACTCCTGCGTTGCTTCCTCTTTAGCGCGATGCCAGGCTCGCTTTCCGTATCGGAGTCGTCGCCACTACTTCCCGCTGAAAGTAATCAACGATGATGCCTTTGAATACTTGATTAAGAAATACTTAATTCTTCGCAGATCGTCAATTATTAACGAATTTGTCTGAGGCTAAGAATTCAGTTTTCTCTCCTCGTTTGCTCAAATCGGATGTATCGAGAGAAAACATAAGTTCCCTACTCGAAACTGACATTAAGCATCGTCGATAGCTCTGAGAGAGACGAGGACGCGAGCGTGCGTTCTTTAATAGCGGCGAGTGCATCTCTCCGGCATCTCGATCCAGCACGTGCTGCACGTCAGATACCGAAGATAGGAAGCGAGTGGTTCACGCCCACAGTTCACACGCCGGTCTCAGCAACCCACCATTAAGACCCTTCTGATTACAGCCGTGCCCCGCCGAACCTATACTAAACTAAAACACCGGAGAAATTAGGGTCCGCCGCGAAGAAATTAAGTTCTTTGACATGTCCCGTCCCACCCGAGCTAAACGAAAGCCCGCGGAGCGTTGCTGAAGGGGAATCGTTGTCTGGTCCCACGAGACACTATTTATGGAATTTCGAGTTTGATTTGTAACCCTTTTGGGTTCTGGATTTGTTCTCCACGGTCCCTATTACATTGACCTCAATAACTACATCGTTAATAAATACTCCTCTCGACTGATGAAATTTGTCGTGAATAATTTAATATGTATTTACTATATTCTTTTTAAATTAATTTTTCTAAAATTCAACTAATAATGTTTATCAATTATTTATTATATTATTAGATGATGAGGTTTCTTTTTCCACTGTTTTTTTTTTTTTTTTTTTTTTTTTTTATAAATTACGTCGACATAGAATGTAAAGTTTAAACGTATCAAGATATCTCAAGCGTTGAGTTCTTCGTTTTTTTGCAATAGACGCCATAATTTATGAGTTTAATATTGCATTAAGTCAATCAACAGGACACTAAAAAAAACTCTAAACCAATAGCACCTGCGCGAACATCAGCCAGAGTTCAAGAACCACAAAGTGCACGGCGGTTTTCGTCAGATTAAAGAGCGTTGCGCGCTCGTAAATCGTCGCAACGCTTTGAGGAGCATACCTAACGATTTTTCGAGATCTTTATGCTTTCGGGAAGCTATCAGCGCCCGCCGATACTCCATGAATTTGAGACTAAACGTATCAATCAAATACATGTTTTAAAAAAAAGGTTGCGATCACCTCTTTCATATAAATAAATTTAAGATTATATATCTAGATTTTGCCTGTATATCTTATTAATCATTTCAAGAAAAAAGCTTTTTGCACAAATTAAGTAAATTACATTTTTTATTTATTCCTTTTATATACATTTTTTATTTATTAATAAAAATAAAAATAAATGGAATTATTTACAAGAGAATAATTTTTGATTAAAAAAAAAAAATTTTGCCCTGATATGAAATTATCTCCATCACTTTTAGATGAAAAATAGTGTAGTAATAACGAAAAGCAGAGAATCGAATCGTTCGTCGAGAAATATCGAGGTAAACATCGGCGGGAAAAGCCGACGTTAAACAATTACCATCGTGAGATCGGCAAGGCAACCGCCGCCGTCTCGAACGTGGCGGATGAATGGTCTCGGAGGTCTCAATCACGGCTCTGCCCCGCAGTAAGAGAGCATCTAAATCAATAGAGAGAGGGTGATGCCGTTGTGTTCCGCGAACAAAACGGGGTGTGTTGTTGGCGGTTTGTAAGATTAGAGGCAGAGGCGGCGCGGCCACGAAGACCGAGGAAGACCACACGCCGCGTGCGCGTATAGCAGCTCCGTCTTTCTCGCATCTACGCATCTCCCCAGCATCCCCGTCTCGTTTCTTCTTCTCGGGCCCCGGACTACTCTTCGGCCGTCTTTCCTCTTGGCCGTTCCACCTGATTTCTTCTTTCACATTCGCCCGACTCTGTTTCCACCTGACCTCTTCCTCCTTTACACTCGGCCGATCTGTCCCTCTTTCTTGTGTCCCGATCGTTTCCTCCCGATTTCTTTCACCGAGGGACAGACCGCGAAGGTTATTTATCGCGCGTGTTCTCGGCTACTGGAACTGCTGAGTGATCTTGCGTTCTGGGACTGATGTTGCGACAAGAGGGGAGAAAGGAATATAGAAGATGAATGATGCAAGGCGAAATGATTGGAGTGTGTATCTGTGAGATCCATTAGATTTCTACGCGTTGATTGCGTCATGTAGTTGATCTACTAGATTGTTCGCTAATTTCTAATTGTCGCTATTAAATGTTTTTGTATCTAGTAATCATGTAGGTACATACGAATCATTTATATTCATTTTAATTCTATTAATCTATAATTTTTAAAGAAGTAAATGTCAAAAAATGATAACAAAAAATTATTAAAATAAGAAATTAAGTTATCTCAAAAACTAGGCAAAGATTTATAGAAGACATCTTCAAGGAAAGCATTCATTAGTATTCCATTACTGTATATTCATTAGTATTCTTGTCTACGACGATGTATTGTTATCGCGTTAGTGCGTCATCCGCTCAAGTTATCTCGCTTTTCTCCTCGTCCTTGGATCCTCACGTGTCACTAGACCGATATATTTTTGATACTTTAAATCAGTACGTTATAATCGAATAAAAGGAGACGCGCGGAGATTCTACGTGCATTCAAAGAGATCTCGTCTCCCTCTGCTCCTTCTTCTTCTTCTTCTTCGTTTCCTTTCCTTTCGCGACGGTACATTAGCGGCAGGAACAGCGCCTGACTTTCTTTTTATCTTTCCCCCTTTGTTCGAATTATAATACATAATTTATCCAGCTTGTAAACGTTGCGGACGCAATAAAGATCGACGTGTATTTTTACTATTTTTTAAATATTTTTAAATATATTTTTTAGCAAATTATGTTTAAATGTGCGCGTGTGTGTGTGTGTGTGTGTGTATGAGAATCGATATTTTTAGATCATTTTATTTTAATACTTCATACTTAATAAATTATCTTTCTCGTAGAATATTATCGTACATGATAAATTGTTTTCTTTATTTAAAATATATAATTTAAAAAAAAGGAAAAATAAGTATTTTCTGTTTAATCTTCATTATTTCAAATTTTTTCAGCCATTTCAATTTTTCCTTATAAAATTAAACATTTTATATTTGAAATATTTGTAATGTAATCTATTGTGGGGAAAAAATTTTTTTATTCTTAAGTTACAATATAGGTAATAAAGGAAAGAAAGAGAAACAAAGATTGCTGATTTTGCAAGAAAGGACAGTATGAAAAGATTGGTCAAGGAGTGACAGAAGAAGCAACAGGTCGAGTACCCTGGTGAATCCTTGCGCGAAGTTGCAATCTCGAACATACGTCTAATCAAAACTAAATCTTCCCGACAAGGTAATAAACTCGACACATCTACGCGCCACGGGACGCCTAATATTTCTTCGCGCCCCTTACCGCCGGTAATAAATAAAAACGAAAGGAATTCCCCTTTACATGTTCGCCGACCAGACCTATATTTCTACCAATCCCAGCTTGCCCACGAAACTGCTGGATACTTCAATAAGCAGAACCCACGTGTACAAACACATGTACAAATATCGCAGAGATTCATGTAGCATTTAACATGTGGTAAATAAGATACTAATAATAGCATCGTAAAAAGTATCCATATAATAAGATCCTTCTGTGTGACCAGTGCGTGTAATTGAAATATTTTATTACTTTTATATGACTAATAATATTGCTTTATAATCTGTCGACTCTAGAAATTTCATATGAAATGATAACGACCTTCTGATACGCATTACGCGCACGCGGAGAATGTCGAGTCGCCTTTCAAATTCAGCGAGCACACGCGATACGGTCACCTTGCTTTAATTAACTTAACATCGCGGCTACGCTATAATTACGCTTATCGTTCGATTAACCCCTTCAATTATGTTCGCTGCGTGCTTTATGCGCTGTTAAAATGACGAGATGTATCGCGGATATCGCTCTTAAAAATATCGCTTTAAGGAAAGCGCAGCGATTTAGTCGCGTCAAAAATCTTGACAGATCGATCGATATATTTATAATCGTAAATATTATTTATTAAAGCTTACCAAGAATGCCATCGATGGAGTGATTCCTGCGTGGATCATCGTTGGGACGAGTCTGATTGGCTGGTCCACGTAAAAGTCTGGTGATGCTGGACACAGAAGGTGCCGAGGCTTTGTCGCAGACTCCATCCTGCTGGCAGAACCGCGTTGGACTAGTTAGTATAATTTTTCTATATTTATTTGATAAATTTTAAATATTATTATGTACGTTTCCAGAAAAATAAAGATATAAATATTTTAAAAATACGGTCTAAGAAATTGCATCTTAAGTGTTTTATATAAATTTCTAAGTTTTATATATATATAATTAAAAATATTTTTATTATTTAGTTTTGAATTTTGTAGTCGTAATTATTTATATCAAAATCGGTTACTTTCTTCAAATTCTTCTTCTTTTAATCTTAAAATTATTTATTAATTACGCTAATGCAAGTCATTATCCGCATTTTCAGAAAAATAAATAAAGATATATTAAAAAAAAAAAATTCTAAAAAAATTGCATCTTAAGTATTTTAAATTTCCAAGTTTCATATATACATTAAAAAATATTTATATCATTTAATTTTGGATTTTGTAATTGTATTTATTTATATCAAACTCGGTATCTGACTTTCTCGCGACTCTGCTCCTTCTAATCTCAAAATTATTTATTTATTAATTACGCTAATTCAAGTACAAGGGCACGGGCAATAATCAACGGACCTTTATCAATTTCTCGCGTATCTCCCAGCTGAATATGCCAGGGTTTTGACGTTTGAAATCCTCGATCTTCGCCTCGACTTCCGGCGTAGCGACTCGCGGCTTGCTGCCGCCGATCACGCCGGGCCTGATCGATCCCGTTTCCTGATACCGGTTCAGGATCTTCGATACGCATCCGTGGGACACCCTCAGCTGTCGCGATATGACGCACGGCCTGATGCCGGCCGCTGCCATCTCGACGATCTTCAAACGTATATGGTTCGGTAATGGACGGCCGTTGATGAACACGCCGCCCAGCTGGTTCACGCGACCCTGCCCTGCAAAAGTAATAAGGCAAATAACGGTTTACACATCGGTCGTAAAATGGCTCTTCACGTGGCAAGAACAGCTCAGTTATCTCGACGATCCGATTTGTACGGACACGATCACGAGTTACACTCGGAATTAATAATGGAATAGGTAAGGTATCCTGTCACATGATCGCGCGCTGTCGGAAACTTCAAACGAAAATCAGACGCAGATCCGAGATCACCACTTTGAAAGGCATAATTTTCCGGCGGATCAATAGAAAATGCAATACGTATCTCCCCCTCCTACTCTGCGAAATAATTATCGCCGTTTAACATGCGCGAAGCTAAATATACCGTACATGAGACAAAAGGAAAAAAAAAAAATCACCGTGTATTGGATAAAAACGGAGCCGAGGTAAAATAGCGTCGTTTTCTCGTCGCCGATACAATGCAGGACGGTATGCGCGGTGCGCACAAGTGTGCGGAGAGCGGCCATTTTTCTCGGAAATAAATGAGAATAAGCGGTGCCGGACAAAAGTGCGGCGGCGGTGGTGGGAGGGAGAGGAAGGGACGACGAAGAACGGAGGAAGTAAGCGCTCGCGCGCAAAAGAGGACCCGCTTAGCGAGACAAAGCGCGGCGGCGACACGCGAGGTGCCGCTCAAACGCCGTTAATTACTGGTAATTAGTCCATCCCCCTTAATTAACTTAATTACAATCGCGAAGTTAAACAAACGACGTTGCACGCAACGGGCGAAGAAGCGGAATGAGATGCGCGCGGATGCGGTGGCTCCCGGACGATGCCGAAGGAGGCTGGACCCTCGCGTGCTTCAGAAAACCACGAAAGCGGGACACGTCACGAGTTACGGCCCTGGTTTTGCGCGGAGCAGTAAAAGCCGCGGACAGAGGACGCGGAAAGGGACGGGGGGGAAAGGAGGGAGGTGAGGGGGGCGAGGCGAGACGGAGAAGGCGACCTTAAAACTCGGGGAGCCTTAAAAGCGTTTTCTCGCGCGGCGACACAACGAGGGGCCTCGACGAACGTACGTAGAACCGGGGGCACACACTAGCAGCCCGGTTTGCACGTATTTACATAAAGGAAGTTTTGCATAAGAGATGCGCTCAGCGAGAGAAGAGGCGCGCGCGACAGACTTATGCGCGTCTCGCGAGATGGGATCTGCTAGTCCGGAGACCTCTCCGACTGACTACTGGATTTTTCTTATTATTAGTAATAAAGTAAACTTGGATTTTGTATTCGATTGTTCAATAAAAGAATTTTTTTTTTTTTTAATATGTTATATTGTTAATTTATATTTTTGCTAACCGCTATTATTATGAGCTTATTCACGCTTATTCTTTTTAGTCAATAACGCTTAGTTTATAAATTTCACATCTTTTTTAGTTCCAGAAACAACTTTTTTTAACATATTCTGAGGCGCTAAATCCAAATCTGCAAGGTAAAATGAAAACTTGAACATTATATTTTAATATAAAAACGATCATTCCATACAATTTGATTGGAGGTAAGAGATTCAATATTTTTATATTAATATATACAATGTGCAAGCTTTCACTTGAGCCCTGTCTGAAATCTTTTGCATATCGGATATCGTCTGCTACGAATTTTTAAGATGATTTTAAAGATGATAAAAATGCGTGTTTTGGAAAGTTTCAACTTTGTTTTTCTCGAAAATCTGATCTGATATAAATTTTTGGATGATAAATTCGTGTTTAGCGTTTAAAATTACTTTAAAAACAGTATTTAAATATTCTGACATAAAACCTTGTAAATAGTGTAATTATCAAAAACGATACAAGCGATAATAACAATTAATAATCATACACAAGTTATAAAAAAATCTTGATCTTTCAATCAATTTAATATCTCCGAAGAATTTTCGGATTCTATAAAATATATATCTCTTTTACTCTTAATATTTAAAGCATATCTAAATTCTGATTTTACAATTATAACATATAATTATAAAATAATAATAATTATATTAAAATTATAATAATAATTACAAAATATATATCTCTTTTACTCCTTATATTTAAAGCATATCTAAATTTTGATTTTACAATTATTCTCACTGGAAAGGACGGAAAAAAAATCGCACGTGATTATTCGAATGACGGTACCCGCGAGCGAAGCTCGCGAGATGCGTCGCGGATCCCCGACAAGCCAAAAAACGAAAAAGCCAAAAAGAAAAAAATTTTCGCGATCGCATCGGGATCTCTGGTGGTGCGCGCGAGCGCGCGGCGGCAAAGTTCGTGATATATTCTCGCCGGCTACCTGCTGCGAGAGCGCGGGGCCTAAGAGTCCGCTAATTACCACGGCGTAATTCAAAAGACGACCCCCTTCCCGGGCGCGTCCGAGGCCTCACCGGCACAAAAGTAGTCCCGTTTCGTCGTTCATCACGGGCCCCAGAGATTTACATCCCCCTCCGTCCCCCTCTTACCATCCCCCTCGCGCTCCGTAGGGACATATCCGCGAGTGCGTGCAACGCACACACTCCCACACTCCCGCCGCCGCCGTGTATAGGCCGGGTTACGGTCTCGACCGGACACCTCTCCGGTGTATGACGTCAGTCAGGCCGCGGGGCCCGACGGGATTACAGGCAAGATCAAAAGGCGCCGCCGCCGCCGTCGACGAGCTCTCTCTCGGTGCGAGGCGCGCGAGCACTGCTGGGGATAATCTTAGCGTGAATTTCGGATGAATTGGATGAACTCGGGAAACTAAAGTCGGTGATTAGAAAAGTATCAGTTGCGATAATTAATTCGAAGAAAGTTGAAGAGTACAGGTATATAGACAAAGAGAAATTAAGACGATTAAGAGAAATAAGTAGAAGATTAGAGGTCTTAATAGGAGGCTCTGAGAGAAAAAAAAAGTAAGACAGGAAATCATTTTCTTAATAGCTTTCGTAGGTGTTAATGTGGCAAAAGAAAGAAGAAAAATTTAAAAAAGCGTGAGAAAGATGGGTAATTAAAATAGCTAATAGCACGTAATCTATCGATTTTCTTTAAAGGTATCCGTGTTCGAGATCATACAGGATCGTACCTGTGGAGGAATTCGGTACGGTAATGCACGGGAATGTCAGGAATGCCAAGCTACCTATTCGCGTCGCGCGTGTAAAGTCTCTCACATGTGATGCATACGTCGCGCCGATCGTTGCACTCGCGCGCGGGATGCACTTTTTACAAAACGCCCGGCGATCGTAACTCGAGTCACGCAATTGAAAGTTGAATATACCACCGCGTGCGAGCGAGCCCTTTACTTTTTCTTCCCTATATCGTCGATGAATATTGCTCGACGCGTTCTTGCGTAAACGCGCCGCCGCTGGACGTGCGTTCGCGCGTGATTTCTCACCGCCTTTTGTGCCATTAGTCTCGGTATCGATTGCAAAAACCTACGTAGGTATTTTTTTCGATCGAGGAGAAATCGAGGAGTGATTCATGTATCTCCGTGGGACTTACGAACGACGGGCCCTTTGAGGCTCCAATAAGGGAGAGCAAAAAATTGGATTATATTAACATACAGAGAAATATATATATTTCTGCTTCCTTATAAAGGAAGCATTGTTTTTGTAAAAAAATTTTTTTTTTTTTTAATTTTGATGTGTTCAGAATGTTCTAAAACGTCAAAAAGAAACGTCAAATTGTCCGTATGTGTGTGTGTATGTATGTGTGCACAGAAAGGACGAGGTTGTCTCGTAAATTTTGAGATAACGGGCTAAACTTTTTATATGAATAGAGAATCATTAAAGGTTAGTTGATATTGTACTTGATGAAAAAGCTTATTTTTTATAAAATTTTGAATTTTTCAAAAAAAGTTGTTGCTCTAACTTTCGCAAAATTTTGAGATATTGGTATCTAAATATTTTTATATGAATAGACTATCATTAAAGAATAGTTGATATTGAATTTGATGAGAATTGATGAGAGTTTATTTTTTATAAAATTTTGAATTTTTCTAAAAAAAGATATGGTTGCTCTAACTTCTGCAAATTTTAAGAATTTTAAGAACGGACTGAATATTTTCACATGAAACATTTTTACTAAAATAGGGAAGAAAATACAATTATGAGAAAACAATGTGCAAGTTTTTAATTCGCACAATTTTTTACTTGTTTATTTATATTTTTCTCTCCTTTTCTTGCAATGCGCATCGAGTTTTTGGTTGTATAAAAAGACGACTATCTCAGGAAGACAATTTAATCCAAGAAGCAACTGGTGAATGATTTATGCGTCCTCACGCAATTTATTATAGCGCGATCGTGGCAGTAATTTTCGCGAGAGTCCTTGCTGGAGGACCACCCTGTTGGAACGAACGTCGGGGAGCACACATGGTAAAGGAATGACCAAAAAAATAATTTCCAGCATGAATTATTGATAACAAGCGATCGATTGTCAGCGATTAGACTTAATGTCTACGATCCGCGCGATGTGACGCGATGAAAGATCCATCCCTCCCGTCTGATTTGAATTCGTAAGACGAAGCGTCGCGCATCGTTAATATTTACCTGCGAGGCAGCGCAGTCCGTCGTCGACCTCAATCGAGGGTGCTCTTAGATACGAAGTAACACTACAGAATTTCCAAATAATTGACAGGCGTACGTCGCCGGGTGTTTCATTACCCGAAGGTATCGGGGACCCCGCGACGCAGGCCTCAATTAAACCTTTTTCTCCGATATCGGTCCCGATAAATTATTACGTGCGAAGAGCCGACGCACGGTATTTTGTGGCCGCGACATTCGCGGTTTACGCGCCAGCCGTGCAATTACGCTCTTTACGAGAGTTTTCTTTATGGTAATCCATCCCCTTGTCGCGCTCGCTTATCGCTCTTAAGTAATAATAATAACGTTATACCGGGTATTAATTGAATCTTATTAAGGAGATGCGCGATCACTCCAATTTGGCGTGATGAAGCGCGTGATGATACGGTTTGCGGGAATTATAAGATGTGATCGCTGAATTTGTTATTCAAGGCTTTTAGCTGTAAGTGTAATCATCATCCAATTACGACACAATTTCAAAGCTATTTCAGTTGCGCATCTTCTTATCCGGATTATCGGCGAACGGATCGATCATTTTTGGAGTAAACGAGAAAAATCTTTCAAAAATATATGTTTTGTAATCAGCCAATTTTATATTCAAATCGCAAGAAAAATTTTCCATTTTACAGGGTGTTTATAAATAAGTGCGAAAAATTTTAGATGATTCTTTGTCGAAAATTAAGGGTGATCTTTCATATAAACATATACTTTTATATTCTTCCTTGAGAAGTTACACTTCTTTGAAGGAGGAGGTGAAAATTAGGTTTTCTTTTTAGTTATACTTTTGTGTTGTTTTTATTCTATTTTTCTCCAACATTTACTGTAATTTTGTTTTGCTCGCTTTTTTTATTCTAAAATTCAACTTCTTGTAACTCGAAGCCTATGCCATTTAATATGCTAACATAATTATGTATTTTATTTTTTTCTTGAAAATTATTAATTTTATGAAAAAATGAAAAAAATAAAAAACTTTAAATGATCACATTCCGGTCCGTTAAAAAGTTCTAATAAAAAATTGAATAGGAATCGTTAGTTTCATCCCCTTATAATGATATGAAAAGATTAAAAAATATTTAATATTAGTAATTAATTAATTACGGGAAGATTTAAAAAAATTGAATAGAGATTAGTGTTAGTTTCATCCTCTTATAACGATAGAAGATTAAAAAAATATTAATAAATATTCTTTTTATCAGTGAAAAATATCCACCAAATTTCATTTTTCTAATTTGTTCAAAATTTGAAAAAAAAAAAAAATATTTAATTTTCACTTCCCCTTTGGAAAAGTGCAACTCCTCTGGAAGGAATGTAGGAATATATTTTTATATTAAAGACTCCTTTTAATTTTTGACAAAGAATGATCTAAAATTTTTCACACTTACTTAGAAACACCCTCTATATAAATATAATATATGTGTAATTGAAAGAATACAAAAATTATTACTAGCACTTTATTAGGATATTATTATGTATTGTTCCTAATGTCTTTAATTAAATACTGAGACATTATACAGAATCAAAGTATCAGTGATTTTATTATAAACAGGCAGATTAAACATCAATAAATAATGGCGAAGCGACGCGAATCTGAATTCTAAGAGCGAGGGTTAATTTCTCAGGCAAATCCGGACCGAGACGACGACGGTCCACGTTCGTTTCGTCAATTACGCAATCTGCCGCGATACGACTGTATGGCGATCGTCGCTATAGGCGGGGACCCTTCGATGGAAGGTGGAAGATGAAAGCGGAAGGTACACGCGCGTACCTGAGTGGGAGTAACCCGCATGTACGAAAGGGATGCATGTACTTAGCGTGCGGTGTGAGCTCCAAGTCGCGCGAGGGCTTCAATCAACGTGCCGTCGCCCGGGGCTCATCCGATATCAGACATTAGGTACCCACGGGTACCGTACCTTTCCTCGGGACTCTCTTCCACTCGTTCCGACGCCCACTACGCGCGGACTTGTGTATCGAACTTTATTCGAGAATTACCGTCTTTCCCAACCTCTCTCCTCTCCCTTATTCCTCGTGCCCCGGGACGGTGGATAAACAATTGTGATTTAAAGGCATACGTGAAAGAAAGCCATCCCCGAAGAGATCGTTCCCCATTCGAAGAGTCCTGTTATTTTCATTATTAAATCTCTCTCTGTCTCTCTCTTTTTCTCTCCCGTATTATATATAAAAAAATAAGCGTAAAATTATAATAAATTATAATAAATTCTATAAATAAGAGTAAAATTATTGAGCATTGAATAATAAATGATAGATAAATTGTATTAATCAAAGAAAGTCATATTTTATTTTCTATGCAATTACTTTGTAAAATTAAAATGTCAATCTTTGATTAAATACATAAGAAGCGTATAGTAACACGTTTACCCCTTGAAATTTTATACGTTCGCGTAGCGCACTGTTCCATAACTCATAAATTACACAATGCGGAACGACATACGGGCTCCTGTGCGCGCGATCACTTATGCACAATTTCTCCGTCTCTTTCCAGACCCCTAAATCATTTCTAGTCGACGATACGAACCGCCACGCGGTTCATATTGCGAAACGCCGACCACTATACAGATTAGTCTTCGTACATCCGGATTACGTAATGACGTATAAGTTTTTTTTTTTTTTTCTTTTTCGCGGGTGATAAGTTTTCAGGATTGAATTAATCGATCGATCCGGTCACGGATCGAGCACGGTTACGGCATTTATAGAGATGAAAGTCGCGCTATTGAAAGTTACACCGGCGGGCAGCGAATAATTCAGTCAAAGCGCACATCGTAAAATCATTAACATCGGTTGTAAAATATCCGCGGGGACGCCGGCAGGCGTCGTGCGTCGCCTGTGAAACTCGCGCTGACATTAATTGCGAGATTCTCTGCGAGAAAGAGTTTCTGAGAATAGCGGAAGTAATGCCACTTTTCTTTTCTTTCTAATATTTAAATACTAATAACATTTAATTTATTAATTTTTGAAGAAAGAATTACCTCCTGAAAAGTTTGATTATATCAAAAATAGATACGAGTTGTCAAATATCCTTAGATAAGAAAACACGTATCTGAGTATCCTATAATTAATTCATAATAATATTTATTTCTCGTAAAAAGTTTCTCGGCAAAAGAGATTGTATATATAACACATCTCTCAATTTTTATATGAAAGGGAAGAAATTATAAAGCTGTTAAAGCAAAAAATATATATTGACATTTTAATTTGTAAATAAATTCAAAGAAAATTATTTGTCAACCAATTCAAACAAATTATTTTAATTATTTATCTAATTGTTAGACAATTATAAATATAATACTCTAAGGACTGTTGCATTGAGAAGAATGAATTTAATATATTTATTATATTATTAAATCGACAAATTATTCAGAATCCCATCAAATATTTAAAATTTTGCGTCGAACAAATACTTCCTTCAAATAATCTAAAAATTATTTAAACATTTTTTTATACAATCTTTGAACTTGTATTGATTATATATAAGATTTCAAATTATTATCGAATGACTTTATAATTATCACAATTCTTACCTTGAAAGGGATATCCAGTGAAGTAGGGTGCCATGTTGAGAGTGCTGACTGCCATCTAGCCGTTCCCGTTTCCAGGAGAAATCTCCCTCTCCCTCTCTCTCTCTCTCTCTCTCTCTCTTTTTCTGCGTTGTTCACCAGCAGCACCACCACACCGAGGTTCCTCACTCCCCTCGATTCCGAGTCCTGATTACACTCGGTTCACAATCCGTATCCTCACTTTTTCGCGTGCCACGATCGATATGCGTGTGTGCCCAACGACAACAACGGACAGTGTCCAACAAGTGACAAGAAGAGGGCACTCGAAGAATTTCTACTGCCAACAGCCGAGACGAAGGGGGCTCGACACCCTTCTTATTTTTAACTTGCGACGCAAAACGGGACGGACCTGTTGGCTACGGGGTCTCGGCTCGAACTGCCGGTTCCTGCGGTCGCGATCCTCCAGAACACAGCGAAGAAACGAAAGGCAGGCACGAAAGGAGGAAAGCCTCCGAGGAGGAAGGCTCCGCCTTCATCTTAGGGGCCCCCTTTCAAGAACGACTAGTCGACGGTCCCAGCCGTGCTCTTTCATGGCTCTATCGGTGCTGCTGCATTGGTCACCTGCCAGGTAATTTCGCCGCGGCGGAGGTGGTCGCACGTCCAACTCCGCCTTGTACAGCAGACCTTCCACCACCAGCCCTGAGCAACGATGATGTTTTGCGCCCGACTTTACCCTCCCGGCGGCTGGCGGTGTCGATATCGCGCAGATCGCGAGCTTCTCGCGGCCGATTTCCTTTGCGGATTCGACGCGGTCCCCACGATCGGGAAAGAGATCAAGATTTCGTTCCAATGCGCCTGTTGACCGGTTCGACGTTTTCACGGCTCACAGAAAACTTGGATCCATCATCACGATCATATATAATCTCTAAACTTATTTGTCAAAAAATATTCTGAAAATTTAAGAAATGTCATTGATCTTTTTTTCCTTTTCCTTATGCGATTGTCACTGCATATAGCCATTAAAACGTAGCGTTCGTGTATTACTTCTTTCAATAAATACTTTTAAAATGTATATAATGCTGGATACATATTTTAATATAATTTTTCATCCCCGTTAATTATTTTGCTCTTTAACGCAAAGTCATAATCAAATAAATAAATATTTTTAAAATGTATATAAGTGATTTTATTGAATTTTCTAATCTGAAAATTATAAATATTATAAATTAGTATTTTGCTGATTCAAATTTACATTTTCCGACATTTTTAACTTTCTTATAATAAGAAAAACTATATATTTTAATATAATTTTTCATCCCCGTTAATCATTTTGCTCTTTAACGCAAAGTAATTAGCGATTTTGACAGCAAAATACTATAAGCTAGCATTTTGCTGATTTAAATTTACATTTTCCGACAATTTTAATTTTATATACAATAAAAAAAACTGCATATATATTTTAGTATAATTTTTCATCCCCGTTAATCATTCTGCTCTTTAACGCAAAGTAATTAACAGCGATTTTGACAGCAAAATACTATATACATTTTGCCGATTCAAATGTATATTTTCTGACAACTCCAATTTTATATACTATAAGAAAAACTGCACACATCTTTTAATATAATTTTTCATCCCTGTTAATCATTCTGCTTTTCAATTCAAGTAATTAACAGCGATTTTGACAGCAAAATACGCCGCGACGATACGACTTGACTTGAATTCACTGATTCATCGATTCTATAATGGCATAAAAACGCGAATAAATCCCGACAAATTCACGATATCTAATTTTCCTTTGATTCACACGAATGCCGCGGCCGTCGACACTCTCGTCGTGAAAACCGCTCCACGTCGTCTCCATGCCGATCACGCATCGCGTGATCTCGCCAATGAGATCGTGCGAGGTTCAGAGGAGCCCGCTGCTGCGAGCGCGTACACGCTTCCGCGGTAGCAATTCGGCGCGCATCGTTAATTAAAATTAATTACGTTTGTCGAGTAATCGTGCGTTTAATTGAATCGAGGGATTCCGCTGGCTGAAGACTTCCGTCCGAGACGAAAGTGGAAAATGGAACGGCAGAATCGACGGCAGATTCTTCACGGACACGCTCCTTTTCTCTCATCTTACGTCCTTAATAAACGTACGCGGAGCGTCGCGCATAATCGCGCGACGATATCATTATCCCCGTTTAATTAATGTTTCAAAAAGCGTTCGCGCGATGTGAGAATCGAGAAGAAGCCCGGGACGGCGACGGCGGGAAAGAAAATTTCTGTGGCCGCAAAAAGAGAAACGTCGCACCGGCGCGGCGCGGCGCGCATCCTAGAACGCATGCGGCGAGCCATTTCTTTCTTCCCTCTTGGGACATTAGACATTTCGGACAGGTTCCCCGCCGCGACGAAACCACCTCGTCTGATTCGCGTGTAATCACTTCGGACATCGACCGAAAAGCCGCGAAGACCCGCTCCGACGTGCATCGCAATCTGACACAATGGGCCTCAGAACTCGTGCGTTTCATTAATATATGCATTTATAAAGCCTGATGTGTATCAGCTGCAACGATTTTGTTTGATCGCGTAAAAATAATTGTTTGATGCATCGAGAGCCTCTTATAAAGACGGCTTTAAACAATAAAGCTTTACGATAAGAGACTCGAAATTCTCAACTGTCAAACTTTCTCCAAACTGTCAAAATTTCTCCAATTTACAATAAATATCTTCCATTTATTTGCGTATCAAAATTGCCATTTACAATGTCAACGTGTGCAACGAAGGAAAGTATCTCGCCTTTATGAAAAGGCAATTAAATTTATCCGAGTCAAGACTCGCGCATTAACCGTCGCGTCAATCAAACGTCGCGGGGAAATTTTTGCGCGACGATCATCGGGGGCTAATTAATTGCGGGTCCCGGGTCGACGCGCGATCCGCATTAATCAGCATCGAGCGCGCGTGAAGAAAGAGACGGAGAGAGCCCCTTTGCGCGAAATTTATGCGCGTGCCCTCGACGCTCCGTAAGAAGAGTCACCCCGGATCGGACACGCTGTTGCGCCTCTGCCGCCTTTGCCATCATTAGGCGGATAATGCATATCTTAATGATTACGAAACGAAACACTGACGCCAGAATGGATACGTGCAAGTATACGCCGATGAATGGCGGTCCGACTACGGGCGCTCCGGGGACCACCGTTCGCCAACCGTCCGCCAGTCGTCCCACGCTCCCGCAATCAGCTCCCCATAAACTACAATCACGACACGTGCTATATCGCGCCGACCGGTGCATCACACCCTGCAAATAGATGATAGCCGCGTGGATTAAATGCTGCGGGATAGATCGGCGTGGTATACGCGCCCGAGTTCCGAGGAATTTTCACGCTACCGCGCCATCGTAAAAGATAGTCTAATTGCAAAAAATTCGTCGGTAATGACGTTTAAACGCAACGATTAATTGAAGATTAAGCTTTTTCAACGAATTAATTCTTGAAGAAATAAAATTTTAACAATATATAAGATCTTATCCTTCTTCTTGGAAAATGCTAAATGAAAGTTTTATTTGGATAAAAGTAAAATTTATTATCTTTAAAATTAGATATGATAAAGAATAAACTTTTATTACACTTTATTATTTAATTAAAAATTTTCTAAAATTAAAGTAAGTAAAAGTGTTCAAGTTTCAATAATCTTCAATTAATATTTATGTTAAATTGAAAAGGTAATATATTAAATAAATTATAAAAATAAATAAAATATTTAAATAATAAATATAATAAATATAATAAATATAATAAATAAATTATATAATAAATAAATTATAAAAGTATAATAAAATATTTAAATATAAATAAATATAGAATTTTTACATTTAATATTATAAATTTTCATTGAAATAAACTGATTATTAATATCTCGAAATACACAAAGTGTAAAGAATTAACGTAACGTGAGAATCATACAAATCATGCCATCATGTGTCGTTAATGCATTTCGAAGAAATCGTTTGTACTTTATGAATGTCATATGCACAACATTCTATTCTTAACGCTTAAATAACTCATTGTCTTATCCGACAATGTAAGAATCCGATTGCAAATTTCAACCTTCACGCTTCGAAATTCGCTTTGCACCCGTCACGTGGGGCGCACAATCCGCCCGTTGTCTTCGAGCGCGCTAATCTCGGGAAAATACGAGCGTGCTCGCGAATATTATCGCGCACCAAGTTAATTACCGCGTCGCTCCAACGCGACAGCGGGCAGGGAAGAGAAAAAAAAAAAAAAATAAGATAGAAATGGCGGATGGTCTCACGACGAATATATACGCGCATGGCGGAGGAGGAGATCGTAACGGTGTTATGTGCCATTAAAGACAGCAAACATCGTAGCTTTTATGCGCTGTGGAAAATCACGAGATTGTTCGGGGACATTAGCACCGAAGACCGCTGGATTCTAATAATCCTCGCTCCCACGGCGACACACGCTTGATTAGGCCATCCCGTCCATCGTCAGGCACACAAGATTCGCAATCAGGATATTTTTAGTTCGCTTAATACGACGATCGTCGCGAATATAGGACCTGCAAATTGAAATTTAGAAATGACGTCGGCGATAAATATCGTTTATACCACCGAGATTATTCGAGCTGAAGATGAATTGCAGCCACCGTCGGTATACGATGAAAACGCGATTCGCTCGAGCGATATATCTGTCAAACGACCACGTCTCAATCATTCAAATCACTCCGGTGAACAATCGTTCACCGCAAACGGTCTATAACTCTTACTAAGTTCCCGGGCGAGCTTCGGAGGAGTATCTGTATGATTTCCTGCGAATCGCCACTCGAATGATCAATCGGTCTATCGGGATCGATCGTCGTCGCGAACAATCTCGAGCATCAATTCGAACGTTACGATTGGACGTGATCCCCCGATGTGAGGCAACCTTGTCTGCCTTACAGGAGCCTTGTCCCTCGGGCACGCGTCTCTCCATGCGATCTGGTCGATCAATGACCACGAGGTGTCAAAATCCTATAAAAACCGTTCCCTCGGGACAATCGGTGCCCCTAATTGTTATCTCCTCGAGGGAGAAAAATTCTTCTGCCTCCGGGGGCAGTATCGTCTTTGTGCTGAAAAGGTCCTTCGCTAAAATAAATTTACTTTTGAAAACATATATTATACAAGCAAAATAAATCAATATATACTTTTATACTAGGTAATATTTTAAGGAACCAAGATTTATGACGCTATTTAAATATGCATGCGCTATTTAAATATTCTTGCATTTATTTAAAGCAGTAAATGATAAAAATCACATTTACATGAAAATAAAAGAATTAAAAGCTCATTCTTTGCAATAACTGTCGATATTTAATTAGAATTTTCTCAAAATATATCACTTAATTTTTGTTCTCATTCTTTGTTTGTTTTATTTAAAAAAAAAAATACTTATTACCTGCCCCAAGGATGCTTATTGTTGTTAAAATGCGATCCTAGAATCCTTCTCGCAGAATCATGAGGATTTTGGCGCTCCTATGGGATTCATATTATGAACTCGTAAGAAGTAGATTGTCAAAGATGAGTTTGGGCCGAAAATATTCCCCAAGGATAATAACGTTCCTAATTATTCGCCTATTCACATATTTACGTGTAATCATTTTTTTTTATCTCAATTCCAGTCAATTTTGTGATTATTACTCACGCATTAATGTATTTTGACAGGATTTTTAATATTACAATAGCGATACTTTACTTCTTTGCGAGCAACATCTTTGACAACTATTTAAACAAGACAATTTGTTCGCCACAAGTCAGTAGGTCATGATTGTTAGATTTATAAAAATAGCATATCGTTCAAATGTTCACTTAATTTGTGAACGCAAGCTTCCAAGTTTTTGTAACAATTAAATTTAATCTTACAAAGTTCGATATTTTTTTTTATATTAATATAAATTGATCGCAAGTTTTATTCACGATAGAAAATTTGAATTTTATTTATTTAAGCTATGTATGTACAAGTAAAGACTTGGATTGATAAAATTTATAAAAAAAACATATTTTTTTTTAACATCCGAATTTAACGATTAAGTTTCAAATATAAATTATGGCGAGCGATTAAAAAAAGAATGCGTAGCATTTTACGATCATTAAAATTAATATAACGGTAAATATCTCTCAAAATACATACATACGTAAATATTGGATAATTACAAGATATAAATTCAGTTTTATACTCCCGAAGAAGATTAGTTTAAAGCTTTCTAATGAGACGTGAACGCGAGTTTTTAACCTTATGTAATAATCGCCGCGAGTGTCATGCATTATTAATGTAATACAAGATTCTGCTGTTAATTATAGAGGAACTTTCCCAGCGAACTATACTCGTAAATCATTTTCCATGATATCTAGGTACGAGTAAATCGTGCTGTTTAGAATATCTAGAGTATCATCTAGAGCAGAGAGCGTTCGAAACCAGGTAGTCGTTGATGAGAAGTTGATAAATTCCTGATGCTCTGGCATAACATCGCGAAGGCGGACGTTACCAGTTTCAATCCGATGTAAGACTGTAACGTATTAAACTTTAAGTCATAGATCATCCGGCAATAGGCAGATCGTATAGCAAACATTGTTGCAAGACCTACACCAGGGCGTGAGACCAAGTTAATACTTGGTTGCTTGCGTTAATCGTAAATATGAATGAATAAATTATTTAATGTAAATTATTGGAATATTTTAATCATATAATGTAATTGTATAATAATTTTATAATAATTGTATAATAATAATTAAAGCCACAAAGTTGTATATTCTAATTTAAATTTCTAAAATTCTAACTTACTTTTGTAAGAATCGAAAAGAATAATGCATATTTTTTAATCAATATAAATGTAGAAAAATTAATAATTGAAATGATCAAAAATATTTTTTACTATATATAATTGATCTTGAATTATTTAAGAGATTTCAGGGGAAATTCTGAAAAAAATTTAGAGAATTTTGAAGAGATGAGAGAGATGCGATTAACGATAAGTGAAGTCTTATTTTCAGTGGAAGAACCGATCTCTGACAGATCGCTGATGTGCATCGATAAGTTAATATAATCCGCAGTTCCACACGTATGCCCACGGCGAGAGGCGAGGAAACGTGTATATCTATATCCGCACCGAAGCAACATCACTACCGGTACCACAAGGTGGCGGAGGAGACCCCAAGCAGGATGCAAACCATTAAATAACAACTCGCGGGGTGATAGATGGGTCGCATGCCGATCGTTCTTGTTGGCAAAGCCCATTAAAACGCGTGGGTCCGACTCGAGTCGGGGTTCGCATTTACACCTGAGCTTTGACTGCCACCACCACCACCACCACCACCATCACCATCACCATCATCATCGCCACCACCGGGTACCAGCACACGAGGTCCGATTGGGACCGGACCAAGAAGGGGAACGGGATGGAGGGAGGAAAGGAGGAAGGGGATATCGGGGGAAAGCGAGAGGCTTGGGCCCCAGGACTTGGCCCACAGTTAATTGCCAGCATTTAATGAGCGTTCTTTGACGCGCCGCGCGAACCGCCACGGTAAGAGTCGTAATGGCTGCAGCGCTTTCCTGACGACTTCGCGTACATATCGTATGTACGCCTGATCGTCGAAATAAAAATGGCCGCTGGGGGTATTATCGATTATTGTTTGCAACGTATAGCTCTCTCGCACCGACGCGATTGAGATATTAGCGCAGGGATGCGTATTAACGATGTTCGATCGTCTGATAAGATTGTCATTTTGATAAAATTTCTTTAAAATTTCCTGGAAATTTCAATAAAAAGAATTTTTTGCGACAAAATCGAGAGTAATGATTTTTCAAAAATAAAATCAATAATTTGTTATTTTTTAAATAATTTTGTATTTTCTGTCAAATTGCTAAAAGAATCTAGAATTTGTTATAAGATTTAACTTTTATTAATGCTTTTAAAGAAATTCGATAAAAAATTCGTAATTATACGTTTGTATTTTACAAAAATCTAATAAATAAATGAACATATTAATTTATTTTTTCTTTACATAATTATTAAAACGACTTTGTAAAAAAAATAAACATATATTCAAAATAATGTATGCATTTTCACTTATTCTCCGCGAGTTCGCTTGCACAACAAAACGAAAACCGGAAAAGCCGTATTCCATTTTTCTATCGGTTAATGTCATTTATATCACCGAGTTGGCAGCGAGAAACCACTTAAATTGCAGTCATCACAATAGCGTCGGCACAGTGGCAAAGCTTTATAAATATACCGCTATTTTTTTCATAAGAATCGTCGGCAACCGACAAAAGTGTCGCCATTCTGATTTAGTGACCACAATAATGGTCAACGAAGAGCGTTTGTTGGCAAACCGTGTATCCTTGCTGAAAGGATCCGGTGCGACAGTCGTCAAATTCTTTATCTGCTCTAGAACCACCATGGTATCTTCTACCTGTGTGCGGTCAATGCGTGGTTTGCTCCTAAAAAATCAATAGCGTTAAATATATTCAAAATTATTTATTTTTTATAACTACATAAAACAATTTTTGTAAAATTGATGAAGGAAAGAAGTAGCTTTTTAGTTTTTAATAATCTACTTAGAATCAATTATGATCTCTTCTTGTATTATAAAAATGTAATTAATTATATAATTATTAAATATAATATTAATGAAATTTTAATGTAAAATGCAATATATAAATATGTTTTATGCAAAAAGGTTATATTAAATTTTTAGAAAATTATAGAATTATAGAATTACAATTTATATCTTAAGATTGTAAAAAAATGTCAGAAGCTAGAAATTCGAATCATATATAAACATTTTATGTAATTAACAGTCGATGTAATGACACTTGTTGGTAAGCATAATGACAAAATTATAATGAAGAAAAATGATTGACATATATATAAAAATACAAGATAAATTTTATTATTTTAAAGAATTATTTTCGATATAAAAAAAAATTATTTTGCAAAACTTCCATTTTGCAAAACTAATGTAATAAATAATATAATAGCATCGACTCACGATAAGCACAGAGCTGAAGTGATATTATCTTAAGGGATATCAAGCGGTCCTTCTTATCATAGAAAGAATTCAGTATGCAAACATTATCTTCTGAGAACAATAAAAAATTATATTATAATTAATGTTAAGCAGAATTTTACATAGAAATATAAACTGTGTTATATAAAATGTTATAAAATAATCCGCGTTTAAAATATAGAAAATATTAAAATATATCTTCCATTTCTTCTTTAAGTTACCAGAATTTTCATAGATGGCGACGGTATTATCTTCCATATAATACTTCTTTTTTTTTTAAACTGATTAGGCTTCTATGTAGAATTTGCCTACATGTCAGTATAGTGCTTTCATAAAACAAAAAAATTTAAACATAAAAAAAAACAAAAACGAAAAAGATCAGAGATTTATTGTGTAGAGATTTCAACTGACCATGAAGAAATGTAAAGATCTTTAATCATGCAATCAAAAACTTAACTTTTCAGAAAACTAAACAAATTATAATTCTCGCGACAGTATTGTTTTTAATTTGATTAAAATTAATTAAAAAATAAGATTAATTGATACAATAAACTTTTAAATTATATTCATATAGAAATGTTATTTTTTTTAAATTTTTTTTTTACGAAAAATATTTTTAACAAAATATTTATGACATGAGCACATCGCATGTGCGCATTTAACAAATTTATTAATAATATATAAATAAATGATGTATTTATATATGAAGATTTTATATGAATCACACAGGTTTATCTATTTTGAAGCTTATGTGTAAACAAATAAATTTATTAGACAGTTTATAATTTATTAATAAATCAGATGCAAAACATTATTCTCTAAATTTGAATATTTTATCAAAAATTGTTTAGATCGTATAAAATATTGAATTCTTACCGCTATCACAGAGTAATCACGCACAAAGTATACATTTGTTATCAAAGTGTAAGTTAATGTAAACAATTATACGGCAATATATTTTGCTAATATAATTATATGTAAATAAAAAACTATATTTTAAAATTAATTATATATAACATTCTTCTTGCATTAAAATAATAAAGATAAATTTTAAATGACAAATTTATAATATAACCAATGTGTAATAGATAACATATAATTAGAATATATAAAATATTAATTATAATAATTATTTTGTGTGTTTAATTCGTAGCAGATATATAATATATTGAAAGATCGATTATTTTTTTTTACATATAGTCATTTGTCTTTTAAAATATTCGAACAATAAAAAATTGCTAACATATATCACAAGTCTATTTGTAAATAATAATATGAATTTCTAAAAATATATACTATCATCTACGATTTAAAGCCAAGTACCAAAGTAATACAAAAGTTGACATAAGACTACTAATATTACATACGTTAATATCAATGATCCCTTTATCATTTTCTATTGGTATAGATATGATATGTACATGTATTGCAACCAGCATTTAATATAAGGGGAAAATTCATCGAAATTTCATTTATGAATTATAATAAAAATATATTTTTTTTTAAATTATCAAAAGTAAGATTTAAAATAAAAAATTATGATTTAAATGAATTATTTCAAAAAGTGAATTTAACTTTGAATAGAAGTTTACTTTTCCCCTGTTATTTCTAATATACTTTTCCATTTTTTCTTTTTTCACAATAACTCTTAACTGCAAAATCTAAAAAATATTATATTACATTTTAATATGCAACGCACACATCAGACTTCTCTACTTTTTAATTAAGCCTTAAATTAAAATAATATAAATTAAAATAATATAAACCTGCAATTAAGTAAATAATAAACATCTGTTATATATTTTGTTTGCTTATTCACTCTCAGTCATTTACAAGTCCGAAATATAATCAGCGCCTTAACATTTTCATCAAAAAAAAAAAAAAAAAAAAAAAAAAAAAAAAAAAAAAAAAAAATCAACTTCGAGAACGTCAAAGTATACATATATGAGATGAATAACGGTACGTTCTGGGACAATCTCTGAATAGAGAATGCATCTCATCGACGGCTCATTACGGCGCTACCACGGTCGCCACATCGGGTCGCGCTCGTCCACGCGTTCGACGTCGATTTCTTCATCGTCATCGGCGTTAATGTCTTGCGGGTCATTCGTTTTGTTCCTCATCGTCATCGTCTTCGTCGTCGTCGTTGATCGCCGATCCCTCAGACTCTTCGGTTTGCCGCTGCAATTTACTGTTAATTTCTCATCGCCGTCAAGCGACATCGTGGCCCGACATCGTGGCGTGAAGGAAACGGTTGTCGTCGACGCGCCCGCGTCATCGATCTCGTCGACAGTCTTATCAGCGCGGACTATGGATTTGATCTCTGGCGACACGCTTGCGGAAGATCTCGCCGAGTCAATTTCACCGGAGGTGACGACGGGACCACAAGGTGCCACGACGTTGGCGATGCTATCCAGATTGACCAGGGTAGGCGATAACAGATTGGCTTTCGGCTGAGGAGAACAGTCAGTTTTTTATCGTCATTACGGCGATCGTTAACACTTCGCGATCATAAATCTCTGCGACTTGAACGCGATAATATCTTTTTCATTACTTTTGGGCATAGTTCCGTGAGAATTGAGAAACATATTTAATATAATTTTATCTCTCTTCTTTAATATAATATATCATTCAAATTTCTGTGTTCCTTTAAGAATGTTTTGACTGTACAATAATAGCAAAAAACTATAAAAATTAAAAAAAAAAAAACATATTTTGTACATTTATATTGTTTGAAAAATCGAACAAATAAATCCGGATTATAAAACAAATTAAATATCATAAAATAATATGATTTTTCACGTCTTCGTAAAAAAAATAATTGCAATATTTTTGTTAATTTATGACAAAAACTTTTGACCATGAATAACTCCTGAAATTAATCGCAAAAAACATAGAAAAACGAATAATTTGCAGAAAGAGAGAAAGAGACAGATAATATTTTTCTACAAATTTTAATAAATAACTTTTACACGAGTAAGTAAATCTAAATCAAATTTTTGCGAAAATATTTATTAGAGATTTCTTAATTTATGTGAAAATTTTTATTTTATTGACAATGTTTTTTTGTTTTGTCAAATTTGTCAATAAGTGCTACAATACGATTTTCCTTAAGAATCAATACTAACTTTAAACTTAAATAATTTCCAAACTGTTAAAAGAATTGTGTTCAGGTTTTGCACAGATGTTGAGAAGAAATAGTAAAACAGTCTATAAAATTTTCATGCTTTTATCAACGTTTTGACATATGACACATACATCCTTAAACGAAATCACAAGGATTTCAAAGTTATTAATAATAAATATAAAAAAAGCGATAAAAAATGCGGAAATAATAGAGATAATAATAATAGCGCAAAACATAATTGATTATATAATGATCCACAATGCAGATAAAAAAAAATAAAAATATATATATATGTATATACGAAGTGAAAGCTTAATAAATATATTATATATATATATATATATATATATATATATATACAAAGGAAGAGAAAACTCATAAATAATAATTAATTGGATGTTAATTATAACAATTATTATTGCATGCATAATTTTCCCTTTTTTTAATCTTCAATCGTAGCAACAAAGTATAATTACGATAATTGCGATAAATTGCATGTTGCGAATTCTTTCTCGTAAGCCTATGCAAGGGACCTAACGTAAATTCAGTGCATACGAAGCTTACTCAAAGCGCCTACTTTATATCCCTCAGGAATGACAATTGCAGTGGCAAACCGGACCGTACATTAAATTACGCGGCGTAATACTTTTGTTCGTGGAAACTCCGTGCCTCCATTAAAAGTTTCACGCGAGAGAGCGAGCGAGCGAACGATAGTGGCGTAGTATCGTCTCGGCAAATTTGCGGAAGATATATCCGCGCGAACGCTATATTCGCAAAACTTTCGCCTCATTAACCCGAAGCCCCCCCGCCCCCCCCCCCTCCTCGCCGCTCATCTCTCTTCTCCCTCCCCTCGCTCTCTCCACAAATTATAATATGTCACGTTAATTACAGATCGAACCGATAATTACCGATGAATTTGTTTGCCGACTTTGAAGGCCAGCTGCGAGGTGTCTCGCCAGCCTTTCCGCGGCTTCACCTGGAAGCGACGAGAGAAATCTGCAGGCTTCCGCCGCGCAATGCCCAAAGCCGGACTGCCAGCGGCTCTCCGCGGAAATATCGTCGTCGCTCGTAATCGTCGTCGACAATCCGGCGTTTCGCGAGGCCTGCAGCTTCTGCAGATGACGCACCGTCAACTCGAGGATGTCAGCCTTCTCCAGCTTGCTGATGTTCTCGCCCTCGGTCTGCGAATAATCATTGGCGTTAGTCAGATTTATCGATTCGTTTCGTGCTTCATTTATGAAATATGCAGCTTAAAAAAATTTGTGATATTAATAAAAAGGAATGATTAGCCGCTACTGATACAGGAAAGTAATATCAGGGCAAAAGCATAAAAGATATAATCAATATTAATCCTGATAAAATTTTAGCAAGATGACTAAAAGTAGGTGTTGAGGATGCAAGATTAACAGGGTAAATTTAAAGCCCCAAAAATTAATTAACAATAAATTTATGTTAAAAGTTTACTTACTAAACAAACTAGTTTAAGTTAACACTTCAAGTTCAAAATTAACTAAGTTAAATTAAGAGTTATTAACGTTTCAATTTTTCAACTCAACTTTTAACTTTTTAACTAGTTAGCCAACCCTAAAAGTTAAATATATAAAAAGTTTAATAATTCTATCAATTCTGTTAATCATTATTTAATTAATAATTTAATCAATCCTGTTTTGGCTACTTGGTTAAATTATGAAAAATCTATCTAACGCACACAATGTCATACTTCGTCGACTTGTTGATCGTAATAATTTCGCGCCTCTCTACGGAAAGTTAACGCTTCCGTCTCTCCCAGATTAGTCTCATCGACCATCGGCGCAAAGTATCGTGAAACGATTCCGCGAAGGAGAACGTCGAGTTTTTCGGACTAGAAGAAATTGCCACTAAAGTGCTGTCGTTACTGGTTCGCGACGCTTACGGGGCACTTTATTTTATGTCACATCCGATTGAGGATGCTCATTGGAAAAAAGGAACGAGCCATTCAGAATGCTCATTAAAAGGATATCGTAACCGCGACGACGCCTGACCATCTCGAGGAAGCTCGACGCTCCACGATCCGCGACAATTTGCGCGAGAAGAAGAGGAGGAAGAAGAAGAGCATCCGGTCGGGGAACATTAAGCCGTACGAAACGTGCCGACTGGACCGGGTAATGTGCCGTTGGAAAATTAGCATGGTGAAATCAACGGTGCCTTTCACGCTGATTCAGCGAATTACGTGTACAATGGCAACGATGGCCGACGCAGAAGTAAGTTTCACGCGCGATCGTTTCGTGCGGAAAGACGGTATCGACAAATTACCATCAATGGCGAAGCACATTGTAGAGGATACCACTTAAGATGTAACGTACAGGAAACGCGTTATGACGCACTTTTACGCGCTCCTTTATGCGTTTGCGCGTCGATGTTTGAGGCAGAATTCTTTCTCAAAATCCAAATACCGTGTATTCTCACCTCGCATCTTCAAATGGTGGTAAATGTGACTGTTCAATTTGAAATTTTAATTTTGATATTAAATTTAATAATGCCGACGAGAATAGTGCTGTAAATCACGCACAGGAATAGAAAAAAGCAAAAATAAAATCATATATAAATTGTTTTAAATGTATATTTTGTAAATATTTTGTAAAGAAATTTTGTTTCTTCATAGAGTAAGCTTTGTTTTCATGAAAAATTTTTTTTTCAAATTTTGATGCCAATGTATTTCAGAATGTCGAGAAATTTTTACAAAATGTCCGTGTGTGTGTGTGTGTGTATGTGCGCAAAAAAGACTTGCTCCAGCTTTCGTAAATTTTAAAATATCGGGCTAATTTTTTTTTATATGAATAGAGTATCATAAAGGTTGACTGGTATTAAATTTGGCTAGAGGTAAAAGGGTTTATTTTTTATAAAATTTTGAATTTTTCCAAAAAAGAGCGTTGTTGCTCTAACTCTCTTTACTTCCGCAAATTTTGAGATATCGGGCTAAATATTTTTATATGAATAGAATATCATTAAAAGATGGTTGGTATTAAAATTAATGAGAATTGGTGAAAGAGTTTATTTTTTTATAAAATTTTGAATTTTTAAAAAAAGAGATGTGATTACTCTAATTTGCACAATTTTTTACTTCTTAAATTTTACGATAAAGAAGACTCTTTTCTGAAATGAGTTCTGATTTTTCATGTCCCATATTCGGTAAATAATTCTCACTCTCGCTTATCCGAAAATCGCGTCCGGTGTTATCAGAATCGTGGGCTGGGAATCGTGTGATGTAAAAATAGCGAGCGGAAAGCGACGTTGGGACGCATTAAAAATTAAACGGCGATATTGAAGATATTTAAATTCCACCTACGTATCACCCAATAAAGCGCGTTACGCGGTCCGCATGACTACACACTGAATATCATTTTGTTGACACTCGTTCACCGGGTGGTAGGTTCCCACGATATCTGAGAGAATATATTTAAAAGCAAAATTGCCTGCACGCGTAGTTGCGGCCGGAGAATGTGTTTCCTGCTAGGCGCGATCCGTAAAATTGCAGCAGGGAGCGGTGACGCGCGAACGGAGGCACTCGGTATCATAAATAGAGTCGATGGAGTCGAGCAAGAAACGCGATAGAAGGTTCGTGCGGGACGTGTGGGGAGAAAAAGCATAGCACGTGCTCGCTGAAGCAGCTACGTATCGATATCCGAGATTCTTGCGTTCCAAAATCCTTTTCCTGCCGCTCTCCTAGTCGTTAAATAATAATTTATTTCGATCGCGAGAAAAAAAAGATCGAACGGAAGATCGCGGAGCGAAAGTTAATCGCTGCTTGCAAAAAAGCTGCAAACATAATATGTACATACTGTGTACTATTATCACATGTAAAAGTTTGTCTTAGGCAGCACTGTTTTAATGTAACAGCTGTTAAAAAATATTTGAGAATAAAAAAATTGCTATATATATTTTTTATTTAATTTAATTTTAATTTTATTAAATTTTAATTTAATTTAATTTAATTTAATTTAATTTTATATTATTTTTTTAACTGCGGAATAAAGTAAAATTTTATTTTGCATATAATTATACATTATTTTGTTATTGCATATAATTATGAATATGCATTTAATATTGCTATTTTAAATAACGAAAAACATTTATATTGGTAATGTAAAAAGCAATACTCTTACCTGTAAAGCGTCCACCATGAGATCCTTAAGTTCGTCGAGGCAACGATTTATACGCGCTCGTCTCTTTCTTTCCAAAAGTGGCTTCGTTATCTGGTGTTAAACACACGTTGTATTTTATTAATAAATATTCCGCGACAGCTGCTTCGCACACCGGCCATGCAGAAACTTTGACACCTCGGTCTTGTATCTCTCGTCGCGTGTGTTCGATCATCAATTATTAACTACTATGTAGCCGAGACACGAAAGCGGAAATTGAATATCAAAATGTCAGGAATATACTTAAGTGAGAAACGCAGAGCAATTTTTTTTTATTATTCTTCGTATTAATTCACGAAAAAAATCCTCCATTTATAATGAACAGTGACACGTCACAAATAAAATCTCTTTATTTGGTCGCGCGAAGATAGCGATGATTTAACATCAATTAGCGACTGATATCGCCGCATCGATTTCTTATCGGTTGTTGAGCAGCGAGAAAGAATACAAATTTATGCGGTGCGATGTCAGCTGTCGAGTGAAGAAAAGAATAAAATCTTGATTGCGTTAAAAAGGCGCAAGAACTAAAATAAACTGATTTAAGGACTTTGTCAATTATATGGCAAATGCGTGGCTATCGATTTGTCGAATGTCGAATATCGCAAGAAATAAAATCGTAAAAGAATGTATAAATTATTATGTATGCTCTTTGCATCTAAAACTAAACATCTAAAACTTTGCAATTTTATCTCTATCAATATATCGATGTTACCACATAACACGAAGTTAATTAGCAGTCACCAAACCGCATCGATAAATAATCGTCTAACCGTTAACAAAAAAAAAAAAAAAAAAAAAATTCTGTATATCACCGGCAATTAATGAATGCGAACTTCAGCTCGGATTGAAATGCGTGGTACGTGGCTACGCAGACTTGTTACACAATCACTCGTGAGCTACATATGTAAATAAATATCAACTTTCTTAAACCGCGTGTAATTATGCGTAAATATAATTTTTTAATTCACGATATAGTTATACGAAGAGAAAAATTTGTATTTTTCACAGATAATTATTCAAGATCTCTAATTATTGCGATACCTTTTTGTATTGATATGTTCTCGAGACTGGATGAGGATAATCGTACGACATCATTGCAGGTGGAGAAGATATAGATCCAGAAAGTAAATAAAAAACTGCAAAAGAAGAAATTAATAATAATAAATACAATCGAATAAAATATAAAAAGAGAAAGCTCTTCGATATAAATACACAAAATAAGACTAGTTATAAAGCTGAAATGCTAATTATGCAATAGACATAAAATAATTTATAAATGCAAGTATTGTTAAAAATAATAAAAAAATGAAAATGTATAACAAACATCTCCTTTATCTGAATAATAAGTAATAAAGAATAAATGCAATATAAATAATATCTTCCTTATAATAAATTCCGTGTTCTGTTTTTTTTTTTTAACAACCAATTTATGTAAACGATTAATTATACGGAAATAAATAATGTAATATCTGAAAGTAAAATATAACAGTTACAATCTCTCTCATCGGAGAAGTTAAATGTATCTAGTTAAACCGGATATCTTCCGCGATAAAATATATGATAAAAAATTTATTTTGCCAACAGCCAATAAACTTTTGATGAATAAAATACATAAACGTCATTGGCAAGGCACCGAACGATCAGCCGGTGCAATTTAGAAAGCCATCAAATAAATTCGAGAGCCGACGCTTGGAAATTGACATTCACACTTTGACCGTACAAAATATTCGTCTCCCAAATTAATATTATAATCGATACAAAGATACTAATCGCTCTTTTAGAAATTTCATGCGTGGGAATTAGTTTTTTAGAGGTAAGGATAATTGCTCCAAGATAAATAATTTTATACGAAAGGTATAACACACAGAGAGAAAAATATATACAAATAATATACAAAAAAAAAAAAAAAAAAAATAAGAAAAAAATAAAAAAAATAAAGTAAAAAATGTACCTTTGTTAAAACTGGCAATTCCAACAGCAGTCTGTAATAATTGCCATTTAGAATGTCAAAAATTACATTTGAAGACACTACCGAATAAAATCTATAGAGAATAATTAATTAATTGCACACAGGAGCAATGCAGCACGTTGATGTGTCTCGTGAATTTTCCTCAAACAGTCCAATTGCAACACGAGTCGATCTGCCTCACGGCGTCTCGCCGTGACATTTTACATTTCACGTATCAAGATTTAAATGAATAAAATAGATAACGTGTGTATTCCGACGGCACGCCGAGCGAATTGACAGGTCGGGACGGGCTGACATTAGACACAGAGGCGGGTGCACTTGGTGGAGTCTCTACACCAACTGACTCGATTGCTCTTCGCTGCCATTCCGACACAGGCTACCCTCACCCAGCTTGGAACCCTCCGGAGAAGCTACTTTGGATAGGAAGGTCGCTCCAAATGCTTCACGGTGTTGCACTCACTCACACACGCGCGCAGCCGATGTATACGGGCTGACAAAACACACAGGCCGACTCTCCCTTCGTAACATGTTGCAATAATTAAAATCAATATTGCCAAATCAATCCTGTCAAATTTTACCACAAAAAGTTAAAAGTTTTTTTCCGTATATATTTAAATCTCAATTAAAAAAAAAAAAATTGTCATATTATAATCCTTCGTGTAATAAATCACGAAAAAAAAAAAAAAAGTATTTGTTTTTTACAATTTTCGCTTATTGATTAATTTCGATTTATTGGCCGGTCGAGATATACCACGAATTAGAACAGTTAGCAATTACTGTTTAAGTTACGCCGTACGCGATAATTAACACCGTGCGTGGCAAATGGGATTGTATTACGAATTTTACACGCGCCTGCGGCACACACTCGCGTCGAATTTGTTTGCAAAATATTAGCAACCGTGCCGAGTTTGCAATGCGCTCGCGGTAACACGAGCCATCGCATTCAGTGAAAGCAAGCAACGTTCAATCAGAATGCCATTACCACATATCCGTCGATAATGAGACGGGATTATAACCGTGGCACGTTTGGCGCTTATGTGTAACGCGGTCGTGTTACATTCGTCAATGTTTCTTTTCCCTTCCGATAGATACCTGACTGCAAGCTCTGCTGTTTCCTGATAAAATCTCTCTAACTATATAAATCATCCTTCTATAAATTTATTAACGGAGGGAAGACGCGAGAAAAATTGTGCATAGTAAATTGTAATTAGGGAAATGGCGCAAGGAAATGACGATCATATTGCATGTTGTAGTTTCTCTTGCATAGTTTTCCCCGAGTTCCTGTGTAATCGCATACTAAATTGTCTGAACATAAAGTTTGAATAATAATTTCGTAAAACTTCAATATTGAACTGTAATTAGCGTAGCTCGATCATTTTCAAGTATCATGTTCGCTTCACCGGTCGCATCGACAATAACACATCTTTTTTATCAATCAGCGCACACTGTTAATTAATATAAAACATAAACCGCCGTCGTAAACATCATATATGCGGCAAAAATTGTAAATACACACTTGCGATGATAACGCGAATTCGAATGAATCACTGGCTATAATTACATCTTGCGACTCTGAAATGATCGCCTAAATTATAAAATTATAAAAGCCTATCGTAATGATCTCTTTATTAGCATCTAACTCTTAATGTGGCTATGAAAACAACCGGTTTTATTGTGCAAAAAATATCCACTCTTATTCAGAATATATCGAGGAAAAGAAGGAAAAGAACTGGAATTTAAATCGTGCTAATAATAATTAATCGATTATTATTCGCGAGAAAAATATATCAGCATATTTAAGTATTGATAAAAATCAGTAAAACAATAATAGAAAAATGTAAAATAACCGGAAAATTATTTAAATAAAATTAAGGATTATAAAAAAGAAAACGAAAAAATAGATTTATAAAGATTCCAGATATTCGAGATAAATTATTTAAAATCGGTATATATAATATATCAGTATATTTAAGTATTGGTAAAAATCAGAAAACAATAATAAAAAGATGTAAAATAACCGGGAGATTATTATTAAAAAATTAAAGAATTAAAAAAAATAGATCTATAAAAAGATTCCAGATACTCAAGATAAATTACTTAAAATCGGTATATATAATATATCAGTATATTTAAGTATTGGTAAAAATCAATAAAACAATACAGAAAGATATACTAAAATAATCGAAAGATTATATAAAAAAAAAAAAAAAAAAATTAAGGATCATAAAAAACTCGAAAAAATGGGATCTATAAAAAGATTCCAGACACTCGAGATAAATTATTTAAAATCGGCGCTCTCTTGCAACGATACTTTATCACACTTGTGACGCTTTGTATAATCAGTAATTATAAATGATATCTCATTGATGAACGTCGATCGTGTTTTGTGCCGCGTGACGTTCCACCTCGTCGACGCTGAAAAGGCACCATTGTTGAAGTTTCAAGAGGACGCGTCACGTCCTCGGGATTTCGGCGACCTCTCTCAAGATGATAAGCGAAAACTCATTAAGATTATCTACGTGTATTGGAGCTGCGCCAGATGCTCGGGAACATTGCAGACACACCGACTGCATTTGCACTTGGCGCTTCCTTCTGGAACTTGCCTTGTCGCTCATGTCAACGAGGAATTTTTATAAAGACGACCGTCGTCATGTTCTGGATTACATTGGACGATTAGCTTCACGGTGGCGCTAGAAGAGTCCTCTCTCTCTCTCTCTTTCTCTTGAATAGAAGAGTTTCTGTTACAGATAAACGAATATACTTCACACGTCGAAGTATGTCGTGAAACTTTTCGAAGCCATGTGTTCAGCCGATATTGAAAGGTGGAAATATCAAAGATAGTCGGCATGCGCATTAATTTTTATTATTTAATTAATTATTAAAGTAATATATTAATTAATTATTAAAAGTAATTTAAAAATCGATTCGGCAATACTTTATTTTTTATGAACAATATCACATAAATCGTTACGAGGTACACGCATACAATGGATAATAAATTATTATTATATATATTAAAATAATTTGAATTAATTTTCAATTCTATTGCGTTGCCGCTGTGCCTCACGTGTCTTTGCCCCTTAAGACGCATGATCATCGATCTGTTTCCTTCTACGACTCATAGCGATAGTTAATGTGTACGGATTGTATCCGGTGCTGTCATTCACGAGACATGCAGACGAGACGCGTCCGTCTCTTCGGTGTGCTTTCATTGACGCCACCGACGTATTAAAATCCGACACTGCTCGTAAACATTCGCACGCTTCGCGTAGCGAGCCCGCGATACGGCACAAGCGATAACCGCGCTCCGATAACGACCCGACGATATTGCACGGGCGGTTTCAACGTCGGGTGACATCAACTAATTATTGTTTTCCTTCCTGGTATTCCAACCGACCAACAGCTCGCTCCTTCCTCCACCTCCCTTTCTCACTTGTCAGTAGACCGACAGACACACGAGAACTGTGAGACTCGTGCGACGAACACGAAGCGCGATGATCGATGAGGAGGAATAAATAAAAACTTCCGCGCGCGGGCTCTAAGGCCCAAGAGCTTCTTCGAACAGTATATAGTAGACGTATCATCGTATCCGATGTAGATTAATCTTTTCCAGGACGATCTTTTCTTTCACTATATATACATATATAATTTTATTTAATAATTTTATTTTATTTTATTATTTTATTTTATTTAATTTTATTATTTAATTTTATTTAATTTTATTTAATTTTATTATTTTATTTATTTAATATTAAATTTAGTTTTAAATAAATAAAGTCATCTTTAGATAAGAAAAGATGTTAATAATATCTGAAAAATCCAGAAACATTTTTGTCTGAATTTTCTGATCTGGATATCTGAAAGAAATTTCAGACAAATCTATCTTAATCGTCAGAGTCGTAAAAAGTCTTCTGAACTTTTAAAAGTTTAGAAAATTTTATCTGAAAATTCGAATCGCGTTTTGTCCGCGAGAAAGATGCAGATACTTTGTCCAAAGTTTCAGTCAATTTTGTTTACAGTACGCATAAACTTTCTTTGAGACACGGTATATTCTCGAAAGGATCAAAGCTCTCGTTGCACGCAATAATTGCGGCTCTCAGATGAAGCAGATACACAAACTTCTTTCCCATGATACTCCCTTGGTCTTTCCGAAATTACGAGTGATTATCCCGCTGCCCGGCGAAATCAGCTTCCACGATACTTCCGCCGCGCGTTTCTCAGCCTCATTTCCCACGCACGTGGTGCAAACTTGTGATGCACCCTCGTCCGTCCCGCCGCGCCGCGTTCGCCGTTTACGATCGCCGATTATTATTCGCGCACAGCCGCGATCTTCTTCGCGTGCATGTAAAAAGAGGTAGCTCGCTTTGCCTCCCTCTTTCTCTTTTATTTTTTTATTTTTTTTTTTTAAGTTTATTACGGTTGATTGGCGAGGCCAGGACCCCGCGTGATGCTTTGCGGCACGAACGATGCATGGCATCGGCACCCTTTCTCGCCCGAGATAAAGCGTCGAGGCGGCGAAAAGGGCGAGGAACGAGGCGGATGGAGAAAGTGCGCAAAGAGTGAAAACGTTTCGAAAACGCATGGGCGCGTTTGCAAATCTTCAGCCGAAGACCAAAAGTCGTCGTGAAAGCCGGTCAAAAGGTAAAACAGCCAAGCGTTACTTACAAGAGAGCGAGATATCCCGTTGGATAAGAGAAGTGTTGAGAGATGAAAACAAAGTATTGGCGAAAGTTGGCCAAGAAGGAAGTTACGTGCCAAATAAGGACTCTCGTATCAGCTGTATAATTTTGACAAATATATATATATATATATATATATATATATATATATATATAAAATATAATCTGATTTGTCTCATTTAATTTGAAAGATTTTATTATTATTGAATTTACATATTATTGAATTTGCTTCGTTTTTTAGAAAATTATTTTTAATATATCAACTATATCTCGAAATTCATTATGATATAATATTTGTTTTTCTTAATTTTTCTCAATTTGTTATATATGTTATATAATCTGCTCATTCAATATTTTTGCTGTTTTTAAAAAATATTAAATTTATACATTTAATTAACAGTTTGCTTTTTCTTTCTCTCATCATTAAAAAATATCTAAATAAATTAAATATATTTAACTATCTAAATATATAATATAGCATTAAAAAAAACTCAGAAATATTGTAAAAGTCTCATAATGAATAGATCTCTTTGCGAAACCGAACTTTGTTTTCTTATATCTTCCAATATAGCGCAATAAAAAATCGCGAAACTCCTGCGAGGTAAACTTACCGTAATAAAAAAACAAGACAGAAGTGCGAAGTCACCGCGAGCGAGCGGGATCCGCGGTAGCAGCGGAGTCTCGAGAAAAAGAGACGGAAACACGAGAAGGAGACCGATGGCGCGGGAACAAGAGGCAAGAAGAGGAGGCGGAAAAGAAGGATAAAGAAGAAGAAGAAGAAGAGAAAGAAGAGGAGGAGGAGGAGGAGGAGAAGGAGGGAGGGAGGTAGCGCCGAGGATGAAAAAAACGCGGTTTGTGTTCACGGCTCGGGCGGCTCGGACGTGTGCGAGTCGCGTGTGAGGCTCGCGCCTGTCGTTGTCTCTGTCACGAGCACGGGCCCGGGCGGCGGGCCCCCCGGCTCCTCGGGGCCCGCACTGTTGCGGTCTCCGTCGGGCCCCGTGCCGGCTGAAGGGCCCGTGTGGGACGCGATGCCTCGCCTCGTTCTCACGGTAGCCTCCGACGAAGGGGCCCCCTTTTGCTCGCTTCCTCTCCTGCTTCTTCCCCTTCCCCTCGCCCCCTCCCCCTCCCCCTTACCGACGCCGCCGCCGTCGGGGCTCTGCCCCCCCTCCCCTTCACCCCTCATCCCTCGCGCGACCGCACTCTTCGGCACCTACTCCCTCCTATTTTCCGGGCTGTGCGCGACGCCATGACTCGCGTGCACGCGTGTGCGTGCCGCGCCAAGCACGCGTCTAGTTTCCTCCGAAAGGTCGTCGAATTTTTCTGGACGTCACGAGTATATCGAGATCGTAAGTGTCAAACAGCTCGATGTCATGAAATGTATATCATTAATTGTGATAACAGAAAATGATTTGTAGTGTCATATTTTGAATATGATTGTCATTTAAATTATGAACGAAAGAATCTTAATAAATCATATTTATCAAGTTTAAAGGATCTAATAATTCACACAGGAAAGAGAATTATATATAGAATTTTTTATGTACATACAGCATATAGAGAACACAAAAAGGAATGGACAAAATATATGTACGAAATATGTAGAATAAAATTATAAATAAAATCATAAATAAATTTTTCTCCTCGAAAATAAATTAAAGATCACGAAAAATTGTTCTGTTTTTTCCAATAATAAAGATACAATTATAATTAATATCGCAGAGATTATAAAACATGGGAGGCAATATTTGTCAAAATGCAATATTACTGATGGAAGAAATATTCGAATTTTTTTTTAATAGACTTCCGGATGAAGACAAAATATTAATTAATAGTTTCTATAGCTTGACTTCTCAATAATCACGATAATCAAGATTTTTAATCGCTATTTTTAGAGAAGTACTTAAATATTTTTTATATTCTATAAAAATGTCTCGTTTTTCGTAGATATTTAACAATAAAAATAAATATTAATCCAAAATTAAAGAGCATTTGCACTTCTAATGGAAACGAATAATGAACGAAATTTAAAAAATTAAAAAAAATTAAAACGAGAACTATTAATTTAGTGTACCGTGTCTGTCGTCCACAGATTTAATCGACGCGTGATCTGAATGCAAATGATGAGATAAGGGATCTGCATTAAAAATTGCTACGTTTCTTATGTGGTAGCTTTCGATAATTGAAGCTCTTGAGAGAAAGTGAACGAACGTATTAACGTACATTGCGCGCATTAAGTTGCCCAAATATTATTATAATTAAATGCACTGTCCTTATCTATAAATTTTCTGTCTTAATTAAGGATCGGCTATCGAACGCGCTAATGTAAATATATATTCTTTCTGTGCAGCGACGTAAACACGCACGTACACAATTTTTGTGTGTGTGTATGTGTAAGAGAAATTGCTCTCATTTTTTTAAATCGAGTTTCAAAGATTTTTTTTCCTCTCAACTGATTTGAAAAGATACGCACACGCAGGAGAGAGAAAAAATACGCCGATGCGTGTTTGTTAAAAACAGATAAATTCAGTAACATATTAGATGTTTACATTAACACAATTTACAATTAATAACATAAATAAAAAAGAGCGTTTCTTATTATATGCAATGCGGGAAATGTTAAAGCAGCAACAATAACATTCCTATTCCCACGACTAATCCCCTTACGTGTTTCTGATATATACGATTATACATTGATTTACACACAATTCTCCTCGCGCGCTGAGAATAAATAAATAGTAATAAACGCGTGATAAACATCTGTAGTGGATGAAAGGTTGCGCGATGGTGTGGCAACAGCAATAACGCGAAAGAAAGATGCGTTTCCGGGGACATTCTAGATTTTTTTCTTGTTCCGTCCGTCATTATTTCGCCTTCGATTTTCGTGCATAATTTTGATATTCGCGACCGCGCCCGCCGCGAATCCCGAGGCAAGAGGCATCCGTGGGAGAGCAAGGCAGCATCGGCGCTTTTATCCCGGCACGCTGCATACCCTCACGCAAAATTTCAATTTCCGGTCCGAGCCGCGTCGACGAAGCCGTCTCGTATCCGCCGCTAAGGGGTATCGTAACGCGTCGTAAAACACGTGCGATCGTATTCCTCTTTCGTGAATGGAGGACCCCGGGTCGCTATCTCCCCGAGTAACCTCGCCCCGGGGCCGGACAATCGCCTCTCCCACCCTTCATTCACGAATACGAAATTATTGGGAATCAAAGCGTACGGATGGACACAGTTGACGGCACAATGAGAGCCACGCTCTTGCGAATGAATATACGCACGAGCCGCCACACGAAATGTCAGAGGGACCGGCGCAGCGGGTGGAACGCGGGAGAGAGGGGCGCGGGAGGGGGGGGGGAGGAAGGGAAGGGTGTCGATAGGGCCCCCGGGATATAAGCCGTGTCCTCTCTCGACTGAATCCTGTCTCATTGTTGCCCGATAAATATTCATGAGCGTCTATCGCGGTTTGAATGAGCGCAGGTGCCCCGCGATCGTGGGAATTTCGCTCCGGCTTCTCTCCGGCCAACGGAAAAACCGATAGCAGGTGGCGGGGGGTGGCAAGGGCGCCGGGGGGGGGGGGGGAAAGGGATTCCGCAACGACGGCCGGGCCCGACGATGGAGTCATTCGATTATTGCGGAATTGGCGCGCCGTTTAACGCGCGATTCGGCCGGACCGACCCCAGCTGCATCGATGAATGATTCGCTTAAAATTGAATTTACACGGCTCGCTGCCGATCACTCTGGATGAATCATTTACGCCGCGAGAGAATTGTATGTATGATATTCCCCTGCGGAAATATTCTGATAAAAAACTGGATATGTTTTAATTGGAATATACAAGATATCTTTTTCATACACGATGATACATTATCTTCTTGAGGCCGGAATTTGATCGTAAAAACTTTTTGAGCACTTTGGTTTTGAAGTAAACGGGATTTTATTATGTAATTCAGACTCTCATATACGTGAAGTTACATAAGTATAATTATGCGCGACACCGCAGCTGTCCCGTTAATGCGGAGAATCGCTGAAAATGTGAAAGACTCAAATTAATGTCATCAAATTTGTTCTCTGCGATTTTACATTTGACATTTAATTTCGATTATAACTCTTCGATTCGGTTAATCATTTATTTCTCCGTCGCCTGCGACAATAAAAACATATTTACTCCGATAATAACGATATTTTTCTACACATAGGCGAGACTTGATCTACACACACACACACACGTATATCAAGTATATAATGAGAGGGAAAGCTAAGTGTATGTTGCTTCGGTCATTTTTGCGACCTGTTATTTATCCCGCGTGTTTCCTGGATATTACTGAAACAAACATTGCGTGGCAACTCCCGCTGCGCCGGCAGTCATTTCCGGCGAAATCTCGACTCCCCGACAAAGACGTCCCGCTGCCGCTCGTGCATTCGCAGAAAGCTCCTGAGAGACGCAATAGTCTCTCAACCCCTTTGGTAGCGCCTCGTGATATGCGTCAACGTTAACGACGACATCGTCCGCGTGTGTGTACGTACATACGCACGCCTCTCGCATCCGCGATTTCGATCGGCTATGATGCGCTCGCGTGCAATCTGCGACACGCACGTAATGGGCACGCGATAAGAAATGAAGCGGGTAAATTACCTCGGATACGACGCATGTATATGAAGATTAACCTCTGGACCAATGCGACCCCAATTTTAGCGAGAAAACTGCGCGCTCATTTCCGTTTCTTCTACACTTGTGATTTCAGGTCCAAAGATATATCTACGTTATTTTTTATACGATATATTATATTATAATAGAATGTAATGCTTGTCTGACAATTAATAACTGTTTTCATTATAGGATTTTTTTTTAAATGATACTATACACGTTATAAATAATAAATGTCTGTATAAAAAATCTGAGAGACAGAGAGAGAGGAGATTTTTCATCATATATAAAAAAGAGATCAAGCTTTATCTTCTCGGATAATCGCACTTTAGGAAAATTTAAAAAATATGCCGGTTAAAATTTTTTTGTTAGATATTTAACACATCTGTGTGTTAATTGTTATTGATTAAACTCAAATGTTGAATTATTAAAGCAAGTGATAAAAGTGTAAAAATAACACGATAGATACATATTTTTTACACACTAGATCTATTACATATTATTGGTGATAGACCTTATCCGTCAAAATTGACAGAAAAAAAAATATTCATTTTATTTTACAATAGAAGTGAGAGTGACTGCAGACTATTAATAACATTTCTTCAAATTAATTTTATCATGAAAAATATGATGATTTTTTTACACAAAATTAAATTGTTAAATCAAAATTAAATAAAAGTTAAATTATTAATTGTTAAATTAACACAAAAATTTCTGTAGACCGAGACATGCGATATATCTTAATTTAAGCGAAATTTTCCAACAGTGCGTAGTTGTTTGAAGAGAAGAAAAATCAAAATCTTCATTTCTGAAGAACGATCGTGACATATCAGAATTTTGCGACGCGCACACGTGGCCCGTCGCCAAAAATAAGTGACTTTCGCGGGTGAAAGTTTCCATGCTCGGAGTCGTCACACATTCCATTACGTTGTAATCAGTTTGGGACTCGAAATAATTTACGGTCAATATTATTCGTGATGCACACACAAAGTAGCTGGCCGATTGTAAGCCGATACACCTTGGCTCGATCAGCTTAATAGCACGGTGGGCGTGTTTCGTCTTTGCAAATTGCAGCCGGCCGACACGGTGTTTCGGGCGCGCTTACACGTTCGGGTTTCCGTTCGCCGCGCTAACTCGCTTAATTGCATCGCCGTTCACTGTCATTATGCATGTTGCAGATTGGTAATTCAGTTACTGATCGTTTCGGATGCCGGACGCTCAAATATATAACCAATATCTCCCTCTTTCTTTTTCTTTTCTCTCTTTCTCTCTTTTACTCGATATATTTATTATACTTAATATTATTCAACATACTTCAATAGAGATGTATATTCTCTGATTCTTTGATCTTAAACAAACAGATTACGAATGAAATAAACGTCGTAATAAATTAATAATTCGTGCCTTCTTTGCCTGCCCTTTATTTAAGAGCATTTTAACAATGCCGCATTTACGAAAATGACAACATGATCAATGACAGATATAATCATGCGATAAAAATTAACAATATAAATTGTTAGAAAAAAAATTAAAAGGTGTAAAAAAGTTGCTAAAAAGAATTTGATAATTGCTGGTCATATTTTTTGAGACTTGTCCTTTTTTTCAAAAACTGCCATAACAAAGTATTCAGCTTTTATGAACTTTTCTTTTGTTTTTCAAATGAACAGTTTATATCTTGACAATGTCAATTGTTTTGCGAAATATGTTCGGCGTGTCGCGGAAGGATATTAAAGAAGAATTTTAATTGAACATCACGCATCGAGCCCGTTCACGCGCTCACGCGGGGGGGGGGGGGAGGGAATCCGTCGTACCCGACAAAGTCCCCATTTTCCTGAGAGATGAGAATGCCGATTGGAGCGTGGGCGTCGTCGCCGAAGCGATTCAGAGCGTAAGGAGGAGTCGTTGAAGAGGCCCTACTCTCTTCACGGTGATCGCGGGAGCGGAACCCGAAGAGCTTCCTGAAACGCTCCAGCGCGGACGCGACGGCCGTTTCGTTCCCACGAGACGCACGATCTCCAGGGTACGGTCGTCTAAGGTCGATACGCCTCTAACCGACGATACGAAGAGCGACTGCTAAGGATCGTAACCGGTAATCAGAACGCGTCTGAAGCGTGGCCGACGCGTGCACAGAGATTTCGTTTCGGTATTATGTGCGGATTAGACTCCAATCTTTGTTTCATAAGAAATTATTAATGTAATATTAAGCTATAAAAGAGATCGATCTGTGGGTTTGATATAAATCATATATAAATTTTATATAAATTTTATATATATATGTATACATATTTTATATATTTTATATATATAATTTTCACCTCCTGCTTCGAAGGAGTGTAACTCCTTAGGGAGAAATAAAGGAGTGTATATCATCCTTAATTTTCAACAACAAAAAATCATCTCCTAAAATTTTTCGCACTTATTTAGAAGCACCCTGTATAATGTACACGACATTACCAGTTATCATTATACGATGATTATTTCGCTAATTAATTTTCTAAATTTGCAATTGTACCTTTTACCTTTTAATGAAACATCGCATCTCGAATACGTTATAATCTTCGAGCTACACATCATTTTCGTGGCGAAGCGACTGATCTCACCGCGTTCATTACAACATCGATTAAAAGCGCGCTTTTTGCTCGCTCGCAAGGCTAGATGGAGGATGAGATATGAAATTCAGAAATTCCACCCGCTTCACACGTGGATTGTCCAAGGAAACCTGTTTCCTCTCCTCCCCCTCCCCTCCCCCCCATCTTCCCTCTCACTCGTTTTGCGAGAGAGCGGCGTGACTGACACGTGGATCGCGCGGTTGCCGGCGCTCTCGAGATCTCCTTCTCGATTACGCGCGCTCGCGTCCGTCACCTTGGATCGGCTCTCACGATCTTCATAATGCAGAAGATTACGGCCGCCGGCACTTCCTGTTTTTGGCGGAAAAAAAAAGAAGAGACTCCGATAATGCACGGTTCGCCTCGCGCGCGTCGCGCATCGTTTATGCATCTTAGCCGTTTAACCGGCGATTTGGGGCGGCGGGAGGCGGTGGGTCTCGTGGGCCTTATGCAAATAGACAAAATGCATCTTGGAGAAATTCGACGGGTAAGTACTATATAATTTCCGAATATACAGCCGGCGATCAATCGAGAACGGCGTACTTACCCGTTTCAGCGAGCAATTCTGGTTATAAAATTACACGCCCCTTAAATTACGTGAAAACTCTCTCATAATGTTTCATGAAAAAATTTTATGTAATATTTGGTATTGAAGATCTTTGATAGTATAAAAAGTTTGCAATGTAAGCTTTGGATGGCAATTAATTCAAAATTTTACGATCTTCTTGATAAGAATAAAAATTTAATGATTAGTAATACATTTTTTTTTTATTTCTCGTTACGCTCGTCTTTAATCAATCTATCTCTTTTTAAAGATTTCTTGATGTAACGTTGCACGAGAGATCATTAAAATAATCTGCGCAAAAATACTCGGAATTTGTATCAATCGGTGGATGATATCAAAACGTTTATCGATTTATTAGTTAAATTTCTTAAAGATATCTGTATCATATGTCAAAATATTGACAAAAGTATGAATATTTTGTAGAGTGTTCTACTATTTCTTCTGAGTGTCTGTGCATAATCTAAGCACAATTCTCTTAATTGTTTGAAAATTATTTAAGTTAATTGCATATTTAGCACTTGTTGACATTTGATAAGAAAGAAACATTGCCAACAAAATAAAAATTTTTATATATATTAAAAAATCTCTAATAAATATTCGTGCAAAACTTGATTTAGATCCACTTAATTGTTTAAAAAGATTATTTATAAAAAATTGTAGAAAATTATTGTCTCTCCCTCTCTTTCTTTTTGTGAATTACACGTTTTTTTTTTTTACTTTTTGCAATTGATTTCAAGGGATATTCACGATCAAAAGATTTTGTCATAAATTAAAAAAAATATTAATTACTATTTTCTTTTACGAAGATGTAAAAATCGTATTATTTTGTGACACTTTAATTCTTTTTATAATCCGGATTTATTTATTTGATTTTTCAAACAGTATAAATTTATTTATTTGATTTTCACGGTAAGAAATAATTTTTAAAAATTTTGACAGTTTTTTACTATTATTACACAGCCAAAACATTCTTAAAGAGAATAATTTGATAAAATCAACAATTAGATTAATGTAGAATAAATCTACATGTAGATTTCATAATTTTAATCTATTATTAGATTTATAATCTATTATTTGATAATTGTAATCTACATTTTACGTCGCGAATTACACAATGACAGTCACGTGGCGACTTTTGCTCTTGAATCAGGTGATCGAAACGAAGTCACTGAGGAGCAGCATATCTATGATATTATTCCCATAGATCTCACTCATGAGAGAACGCACGACAGACACACGATCCAGAGACGTCCTGAATATCCCCGGGGTTTTCTCCGAGATTCTCTCGGCTCTGATGATCGCCGGACAGAAGTCGAAGGCAAATAAAGTGCCACGAGCCTGTATCGAGCGCTCCCTCGATCGAATCGATCCGCGTTTTTTGTGACCCCGGCTGTTGTGTGATGATTTGTTCCAGGAACGAGCTCGGAACGTCAGCTCGTTCCTGGGCGAACGACCTTTTGCGTTCGCGCATCTTTTTCTGAATCAGACGGAGAGAGATTTTTAATTATTCGTTTCTTCGTTCTACCATGCCACGAGATAAAACACACTCTTTTTCCCGCACGAATGTTAAATTCACAGCTTGCACGATATTCGCGAAGGATCGTGCAAATCGAATGAAAGCTAATTAAGGACAAATGGCCCGCGACCGATCGCCGTTAGAGTCACGAGCGAGAGCGACAGCCTCGTCACGCACTTCTTCCTCTCGCGATCGGAAATTTTTTGCCAACCAGAATGAGAAAGAGAGAGAAATGCCTTTATAACACAAGTGCCTTCACACCCTACAATTTACATACAGACATACACTTATCGAGACGGTCATTCTCGATCATCTCGAACTGCCCCGAAGCCGCGTTCATGCGCAAAAAAAAAAAAAAAAAGGGGAGAAAAAAAGAAGAATAAGAGAGGGAAAGACAGGGGACGGAGGGGGGAAAGAGGAAGGAAGGGACCCGAATCTGGCCGTTACGGCTGAAGGAGCGTGGGAAGGCAGAAGTCGCGAATCCTTGTAAGGAACTGTTGTATTTCCTGAAGGAGGTCCTGCGTCCACCTGACGCCCTCCCTTCGCTCTCGCCCGTGAGAAAGATTGTCAGGGCCCGCGACGCACATTGCGGGGCCTCAGTCGCCCGCTGTTCCCCCCTCCCTCTCCTCTCTCTTTCTCTCTCTCTCTCTCTCTCTGTCTTTTTGTCATCCTCGCTAACGGCCACGCGAGCAGCACGCTTTCAGCACGTTTCGACGACGACGTGGGAAGGATCCCGTGCCCGACCGACAATCCGATCCAGCTATCTTCTTTCCTTTGCCGCGGTAACGGCGCTCCCTCCAGGATATAGCGGGTTCCGATGTAATCGCGGACGACAACGGAGACGCTTGTAACGTTCTCTTAACGCTTTTTGCAACGCGCTGGAAAATGTCGAATCGTTAATAATGAAGCAGCTTTAAAAATAACGCAAATCTCGATTCTCGATTTCGTTGACAGTTGACAGTTATTTGTAGAGGCAAATACTTTGACAAATATCTACAGGATGTGTTAGAGGATTTTAAGAATAATTAGAGAAAGTCGAAGCATCCGTCGTGAATAATGGCCGCGATATCCGTGTCGTTTATCATTCCCGCGAAAATTCATAACATGGGTAATAAAGGGCGGGGGGGGGGGGTGGAGATATTCGATACCCGATACAGGCATCGGGTAGTGTAGCTGGTTTAACAGGATTCATGAACAGACAAAAATACCGCTGGCGTGCACGAAATTGGGTCAGTGACGTCATGAGGAGAGGCCGCCGAAGGCGGCAGCATTCGGAAGAATAAAACGACGAGCGGGTTGCTGCACGATCTCTTCGGTGGTTATTTTCTGAATCTCTCGTGGGAAACGGCTCCCCCGCGTCGGCACAATCCCGTCTGGCAAAAACGTGTCTGCGGATACCGAAATGTCTGCTCGGAAGAAAAATACACTCGCGATCGGTCGGCACGATGCTCGCGCGAATGACTCGGTTGGAGAAAAAAAAAAAAAGAAAAAAAAAAAAAAAGGTTCTGCTAACAGCCGGATAAATTCGCCGAATATTGCAACCGGTATCTGCTGCACATTTTGCGGCCAACGATATTTATTCGAGTCATATAGGGAGTGTTCTGTCTCTCAGAATCATATCAGTATGTAAGAAGATATTTCAGGGAGCATTCACAAATATTGTATAAAAAGAGAATGTAATTAAACATTAAATAAAGACGTTAAAAATATAGCGAAAAGTAATTTCTCTCTCTAAGGATCCAGATGCTTTTCAATGCAGCACAACAATGCCACAATTCATCGCTCGATCCATCAAATTGCGGTGAATTGTCGCGGGTCAACGAAAAGAGTCGTTTTCACGAATGACGAAGAATAGAATAGGTAGGGTAGGTAGAAGTAGAGAGGTACAGATTCGGGGGCGAAGAGGCGGAGGGGGGGGGGAGGGGAGAGAATGGATGACATTCCACCACGAATGCACGCGTGCAACATGCGTGCCGAAAATGGTGGCAAGGGCGGAGCCACGTATAGTGTATTCCTCGACGGGGTTTACATCTATTTCGAGGGGTGAAGAAAGGGGGAGGACGAGGGGGGGAGGGAGGGGTGTTGCGCGCACCCCGCGCTAGCCACCTGACGCACCCCGGCCGTGGGAACCGAACGAAAAACCGTAGGAATTCTCTAGCCACCACCGCGGCCCGTGTGCACGCGGCGCACACGCGTGCGTACGTGCGTGCGTGCGTGCGTGCGCGAGCGCGCGCGCCGATACACTCTAATATCACGGTATCCTCCCCGATTGTGAAGAAGGGCTCGAAATTACGGCGCTTTTGTACGCGAGCTTCGGGATTTTGGAAGTTTGATTAAATTTGCTTTTTCAATCGGAGCATTTTGAATTAATTTCAACTTTACATGGTTGTCAAAAAATATAGCGGTTAAAATTTTATTAAATATAGAATATTCATGTGTTAATTTAATATATGTATTGTGGTTGTGTTAATTAAACTCAAATGTCAAATTATTAAAATAATTGAAAAAAGTTTAAAAATAATATAATGTATACTTATTTTTAATTTTACAATTTTAATTTTAGAGATTCCATATTATCAGTGACAGAATTTATCTGTTAAAATTTACAGAAAAAAAATTTTATTTTATTTTACAATAGGAATGAGAGTGACTGTAAACGTCAAATAATTTCTAAGTCAATTTTAAGTTAAAATATTAATATTGTAAAAATTAACAATTTAAAATATGTTAATTTTACACAAAATTAAATTATTAAATTAAAAATTAAATAAAAATTAAATTATTGATTGTTAAATTAACAAAAAAAATTTGGGTGAATCGTTTGGGTTCATTTAAGTCAAATTTTCCAACCATATATGCACGGCTTATGATAAATATATCTTAATTTTAAAGCTGTAACACATGTTCGAATTTCCTTCTGTATATCGGCCCTAAATTTATAATTTTAATAATTTATAAAATCGACTGTTGCAGAGAGCTATCGCTCTTTCAACAATGAAAAAAGATTTGTGGAAATTAATTACAAGTGATTCATTAACAGTGATGTACTCCGTTGCGACGATTCGAGTAGCTGTCAAATGAAATTTTATTTTTCCATTACGCACGTATTTATCCCGCTGAAACAATGAAATCGTCGGCGCACGCTTCGTGCACGCGCGCGGCTTATGGGAATGAGCTGCGTGACAATATTCGTCGGCGGATCCGGCGGATTATGAGCGGCGTGAAAGTATGTGGGAAGTCCATCGCGATTCTCGAGGGAGCGTCCGGTCTATGCGCAGCCTCGTAATCAACCGCGTGCGTAAGACAAAGCGAGAGAATACCAAGAGTATATGAGAACGATTCGGTTATATATATATATAATATAGACGCCAATGAGAGAGAGAGAGAGAAAGGAAAGGCGCAGCGACGTGGAAGGATGAGACCGAGATTATTGTAATTCTGAAACAATGGTTCAATATATCTGTATGTATGAGCATGCCGCGTCGCACGAGCCTGGCGTACGCGAAATCTGCGTCTCGTATTACTGCGACCTAGACGTATTAATCATGCAATATTATCTCTCTCTCTCTCTCTTTCTCCTTTGAATATTTTGTATATAAGCATTGTTGGAAATTGGCTTAAATTTAACTTTAATATATCTCAGCTTTAACTTAACATCGCATTCTAAACAGCCCACAGAAATTTTTTTGTTAATTTAAATATTAATAATTTTTTATTTAATTTTTAATCTTGTGTATTTAATTTTGTGTAAAATCGACATATTTTTAATGATGATAATTGATTTGAAAAAATGTTATTGACGTCTGTAGTTACTCTCATTCCTATTATAAAATAAAATTGAATTTTCTTTTTTTCTGTAAATTTTGACAGATAAATTCTGTCACTAATAATACGAAACACATGTCTATTGTGTAAAATTAAAAATAAGTGTATATTTTGTTATTTTTACACTTTTTCAGTTGTTTTAATTATTTAATATTTGAGTTTAATAAAATTAAATAGAATCGTATAATAATTATGCAACAAATATAATCAATCATGGATATCTTATATTATCTTATATAAACATTTAAATAAATCTCGCGTCTTGCAATTGTGACTTCAAACGGACGAACGCTCGGAAGAGATAATCGGGAGCTTACGGTATATCTCGAATACGAATTTTGACACGAGGCACAGAGAAGACATATGGGAGGAGAGACCTGAGGAGAACGCGCGCGGAAGCGTGGGAACGGGCGCTCTTAAGCCTTCTCAAAACAAAGCACGAGCTAGCTACACGTGATGTAAGTGGGGAGCACGCGACGCACCTGACTACCGCCCTGACGCCCCCGCGCATCTCCACGTGCTCGCATCCGCCCGCACCGCGATCGCCTCTATCCGTCCAGCTCCCCTCTTACGTCTCGTATCGCAGTGGCCGCTGACGGTTTATTAAGTCGTTACCCGGTGTCGAGTACGTCCTCGCGCGCGCAAGCGTATTTCGCGTAGGTAGCTTAAAATCGTCGCTTGAATCAGATTAGTCGATGAATCGGACAGATCTTCCTTAACTCGTAATGACATATGTCAAATCACGATAGACAATAGTTTTTTTTTTTTTTTTTCTTTTTGACCTTGTCCCGAAAATGAACATGAAATATATGACGTTGAAAATATTACAAAATTGTTTAAAGTTAGAACTATATATTAGTATTTTCTTGCGCATTAAAAAAATTTTTCAAAGAAATGAAAATAAAAAAAAAAACAGATAATAATTATTTATTTGAGACAGATTGTAATCGTTAAATACGAGAATCGAGTGGCACGTGCCGCAGTTAAATATACGGTAATGTCGAAATTACACTGTCGCAGTAAGGCGATGTTGAATGGGGCTCGTGGATCGAGAACGACCTTGAATGATCGTACGAGACTGCCTCCTATATTCGAGTCTACGGTAGTGATAAATGACACGCTAATTATATGCATACGTGCGGAGGACACATTGTAATCACCTCGCAATCGTCACGCGCAAAGTTCACGAGGCAAACAAGGACCGGATATCTAATCATGTGAATAGATCGTGCATGAATCAAAGATGCGAGCAAATTAACATTACGTCGCTTATTGATGGCTGCTTATTACATACATTTCGTACTGCTTTTACATTTGATATGCGCGTACGAAATAACATTCACGTGTTCTGTCACACGGATTAGCGATCTTTTGAAATATTTTTCCTTGCCTATAAATTCAAGATTTCTCGTTCTTTATCAAATCAAAATATGATTGCACGATGATTTTTTATTTATTAAAAAACGATATTAGTAAACAACGTATTTTTAAAAAATGCTTTTAAATATTTTAAATCGAAATATTTTTACAAATTATATTGTATATTTCTATGATGATAAATGACACGTTAGTTATGCACATGTGCGGAATATATATTATAGTTATTCGTAATAGTTATTCGCATAAAAAAACCATTAAAATAAAGATAAAAAAAATGAAAAAATATATATATTATTAATTTTTGTTGAAACAAATCACATATACGTGTATATGTAGAACGATGACGTATATCTTAAATCAAATGAAACAATGTACTTATGTCACAAATTTCTGATCGTTGCTGAACGAGAGACCGAAGTAATTTCTGAACCCTATTTCCACGAAGTGGAATGCGAACTGATTCATTAGGAATCCATCCGTCGAATCAATTTGATCAAGTGACAAAGCGCAATCCATGACTTTAACGATTCACTTGAAGCGATTTCAGAAACTTATTCGAGATGGGCCAAAGTGCTTCACGCACGATTCGAGGAATCGATGTGAAATTATCGCTCTAGACGCGGTTCGCGCTTCTTTTCTGGATTAAATAAAATCTCGGACGAAGCGTATAGACAAAGAGCTCGAGCCTCGTTAAATGGACACGGGCGATAAAAACATAACTACCTGTCCCGTACTCTAGTGTCTCCTTGAGACACTCTCTCTGTCCTCACGTAGAGAAAAGACGGGGTCCTTAGCCTTAAGCCTGCGTCTTGTCGGCATTGTGTTGGTTACATAACGCACACGCAGCCACTCGCATGAATGAATACATTCATAAAGACGGCTCGGCTTGGAGCGCATACATATGTGCACACACACACACACACACACACACACACACACACAATGTACAACGCGCGCGCGAGTAAGGCTGCAATCTCAATAAGAAAATATGTCTATTATGTTGTTACAATAACGATATCAATTCATTGACCGTCGTGGCACTGTGAACGCACAGTCTATTGTCTCCAAATGACGTTGGGGTACCCCATGAGCTCTGGGTGCACCATGTAAATCGCCCTCGAATAATTTCGTCCCCAAAATCTGAAGCTCGAGAACAAAATCTGCGAGATCGATACGTTATTTCGTTATATTTATTATTAATTACTATTAACGTTTCTTGTTTTTTTTTTTCTAAAAAAATTTAACGACAAACAAATACCGAAAAATTTCCCCCCAAAAAATGAAAAATTTTATTGATAAATTTTGCAGTTATTTTTTATTAAATTTACAAATTAATGTACATCTAATATAGTCTCAAATCCTTTATATTATTTATATCCTATCCGCTGTATTCACGAATAAAATGTAGAGCCGAGATTATTTCGAGACATTAATCATGGCCTGATAAAGATGACGATAACTGTTCCTTAACGAGAACGGAAAATCTAAACGAATCAGATGTTCTGCCTTGTGTCTTTGCTTCTGAAGACAATTGGCATGGTCATTCTCTATCACGGATCGTACTTCCTCCAGACAAAACTGATATATGATGTTTTAAGTGACGGATTATCCAACCAGTAATTGAATTTAAAGGGCGGAAGCGAAGAAATCTGGTCCCCTTTCGTATTAACCTAATCAAGCGCAGTTGTCGGTACCGCCGACTGTCGCGGTCACAATAGAGACATTAAATTGTCAGTACGGATTTATTAAACCCAGCGTGCGGTTGCAACCGTAAAATCGTTTACTCCAATGATTCACTTCATTATTATATCCGATAACTCGTACGATGTCTAAAAGATATCGTGCATATGTCAAAACAGGTCGTTCTAATTTTTTCATATTTTATTAGAAATTCTTGTTCTTACTCTTATGTGTACGCCGTTATTTGTAAATAAAAGCCTGAATTTATACGAAGCTTACGAATTTAATAAATCAACGGAGAAATGCGCTTCCTTCCTGTGTGTTATCGAAGCAGGTGCTTGGCAATCTCTTCATGGTCTTGTAGCCGAAAATTATGCACGCCCGCTACATTAGCAAAGAGAGTCTTGCGCATCGGCGGCTTTGACTTTTTACCAACGTCACTGTCAGCGGTCAGCCGTCATTCGAGTTGCCATTAGGCGTTCGATAATTTGGATATACGCGAGCATCTCGGCGTTCTCGGTACGATGACTTGTTCACAATTTACCACAACCGGTGCAAGCGTCCCCTTTCTTTGGGGCTGTCATGCCGATACTCACTCGTTCCTTATCACTGAATTTAAGACAAGTTTTTATCAATACTGTGCTTTTTGTATACCGTGCGCATGATTTTGAAGAAATTAAAGGGGCCGAAATAATGAGTTTGAGGCAATCTGTGGCTAATATGTATGTATAAATACAGAAATTAAAGATAATTATAAGATATTATAAGATTTTTTGCAGCTATATAGTGGAAAAATTAATTCCGCGAAGAGCACATTATTTATGAGCATCTCTAACGATAATTTTTTGCATTAAGGCAATCATCGAAATATGCATGTAGATATATAATTTTTTCACTTACTTGTTTATGCGCTTGTAGGTGTGTGTGTGAATCCGTTTATAAAATATAATCTAATATCCTCTATAAAGTTCGAAATGTTTGCATTAAATCGCACTAAAAATTTTACATTTAATTTAATGTTATAATTAACATTTAATTTAACGTTAGATTTTTAATAGTTATTTTTTAAAGTTATATTTTTATATATTATTCTTATTTTGTAAATTCTATACATACATATATATGTATATATATGTATAAAATATAATTTAATTATATAATTAAAGCAAGCAATTATATTATATAAAATAATATGATATAAAATAAAATAAAAAATAAATATTATTATATAAAATAAAAATTATTAATTATTGCAATAAACTCTATATCAAACAGAATTATAAAGTCAATTCTATATTATAAAAGGACAAAACAAAAATTATTAATGGACAGGAGAAAAAGGATCGATCATATCGTAGCATTAGTAATCCCGTGCGTATAGTGAAAAATTGTTTATTACAGACAAATTCTCATACAATAAAATAAATTCGCACAACCGTGGGAAAAGGCACATAATGAACTTTGGTTCTTAAAGAACCACGGACGTGGAAATAGTACGTTTACCCGTATATAAGTGCACATAGCGTACAAGACGAGAAGGTTTGATTCAAATTCGATTTCAAATGGCCTTGCAGCTCGGCGTCTTTTTGATATTATCGATGTAAACACGACGTCCGGAAGGAGGGTTACTATTTAAAAGTTCACTTGCTCCAAATGATACTTGGTCTTGCATAACTTTTGTAACCGGGAAATACCTTCGTCCCGATTATCACCGTACTTGGCCTCCCACGCGTCGAACAACATATTATAGTATCTCGGAACCTCAAAGTACTGCAAGTATTGGTGACTGGTAGTAGTAGGAAAGATCTTCTCGAATCTACCCAATTGTGTCAGTTCGTCCTCGTAAGTGATCAGGTGTCTGACATCGTCGGGCGTGAGATCCTCGATTATTTCGTCAAGGTAGTCTTCGCGATTTCTCAGGTTCGCATATAACGATTGCTTATGCCGCTCTTGGTAGCTAAGTGTAGTTCGGTGCAGTCTATAATCTTGGCACACCAGATCTAACTGGTATCTTTGGGCTAGCTTCTCCGCTTCCTCGGACGGTATGCTCGTAGGCAATTGGTATCCGGCTATATTAAAGACGTTTCTAATAAGGGGCCCCTTGACGGCAGTGTCGAGCGGCGAGGAAGACTGTAGAGAGGGCGATATATTCACCTCGAGTAACCACGATTTCCGATTCTCATCCAAGAGAATGTCGATGCCAAAAAGCTCATAGCAACAATATCTTGGAATTTAAGGAAAAATATATATCAATGTAAAAAATTTGTTAGAACAGCGAAAATATTTTACATTATCTTTAAAATTTTATAAAATTATATAAACAAAATTTCATTAATAGTATTTTAATTTTTGCATTACTTAAATTAAATTTTTGCATTACTTAAATTAAATTTTAAAAATATTAATAATATGTATATTAAAACACAAAAATTCATTAAAAAATAGTATTGGATTAGAAAAAATTATCTCTATTTTATAAAAAAATATAAGTTGCTTCTCTCACCTAGAAGTTGTATTGGTTCTCGTTAGAGAGTTGATAGGAGACTCGCCGGCTATCATTGTCTTGATAACTATATCCTTTATCGACGCCCATATCTTGGCGATATTCACATTTTCCTGCTCGAGATAGGACCATAGAGTTCTTAGAGTCCACTTATGACCGGTGCTGGAGTCCGCGCAGTCGTTGCTGGTGTAGGTCGCACTGGTCTTGTTAATGCTGTAGTTGGTGAGATGCATGAAACGGTCGCTGAGGTAGTTGATGTCATCATTATACTTGACGGAGGCGAAGCGCGCGAGGCCGTCCGGATAGATGTAGATCTTGAGCGGATTGAAGCTAGTGACGAGCACGTAGAGACGCAGGTCGAACTTGGCGCCGCGTATCAGCAACGGTCGCGACAGATATTGCTGCACGACGACGGCGCGTTTCTTTGGTATCTGCGACCAGCGATGGACCACGCGGATGCCGGTGCCGCGAGCGGAGGCCGGCGGCTTGATGATCCACTTCTCCTTGCCACCGTTCTTCTCCCACACTTGGCGGAAGAGACGCAGGTCCTGAGGTAGCACGTAGGTGCGCGGCACGAAGCCGAACTCCCGCTTGCCGTACTTCATCATCATTCGGCTGAGATTGCGCGACAATCGATCCTTTCGGCCGATCTGGAAGGTCCCGGGAAAGTGGTTGACTTTCTGCGACTGCTTCAAGCTTTTGTAGCAGACGGACTTCATGTGCTTGCCCCAGGTGCCGCACCAGTTCTGGCATTTCTTCATCAACCGATAACCGGAGTTCATCACGGTGCGACGCACTATTATCGGCGTTATCGTGCTCAGGTGCCACTTTAAGTGCCGCGTCACTTCGTACGGCAGTACCGGGCCGGTCTTGCATTCGAACGACTGAAAGATGATGTAGGGCGCCACGTTGTCGAACAAGCTCCTACGAAAGGGCAGTTTATTCCCTTTGTCACCATCGATCGACAGCAGATCTCCATCGACATCAAGCACACTCTCCTCGTCGTATTGAGTCTCGCCGCTATCGGTGCTACTCCCGATGCTATTGGTTTCGTGCTGATTATACGTAATTACGTCCATCTCGGATTAGCCTGTAGCATAAAAAGGAAAAAAGAGCGTCGTGGTGTGCGACAGCTTGATCTCAACAATTCGATTCGAATTTTATATCTTGTATAATATATATCTATAATTCTTGAATAATATTGCGTTCAACGACAGTAGAAAAATGCGATTTTATATAACTTGTACGTCAATTCACGCTATTATAAATTTATTAAAAACCTTCCTAAACATTAAATCAACAACAAATAAAATATAATGCAGATTAATACAGAATACCGCTATTGAATATTTTCGAGAAGTAGAAATGACAGCGTCAATCGGGATAAACGCAAACATCTGTCACGGCCTGTCAAAAAGTTTGGCTCAAGACGACGTGAAATGTAATATACGTCGATATAATTAACATGCTTTAGGAATTATTATAAATCGATCTACTACTAAGGTTTTCATAAAAATAATTATTAATTACAATGTCACTACTTTCTCCGGAGTCAATTAATTACGAGATATGACACCTTGCCTTGAGGTTATAATTATAAAGTACCAAACTGATACTTTGTATATGTTAAGGATTTCTTGTCGTATACATTATGTAGCTGTAAGTTGTAAGTAACGCGAAACAAGCAGCTGCGGATAATCGATTTACTTGTTATGAGGAATAAGTAAACTGACACGCGCAAGCCTTTTAAAATTCAATTTTGTCAGCGGGTTCATCAGAGCCCAAACGAATTTCTTACGGAAATATTTTTCTCTCGAAATATAAATTACATTTTATCCGGTATTTTTTTTTTTTTGTTACTAAATTATTTTTTACAAAGTAAAAGTTTACTTCAATTTTTTCTTCCAGAAAACTTATATATAAGCCATAGTCCTTTCAATGCATAGCGTTCGATAAAAAGTCGCACGATAAGGAGAAACACAATACACGTCAAAATACGATAAGAACGACTGTGAATGACTTGCGGTAACAGAATCGAATGCTGCAAAGCGATAAAATATTATTACATCGCTAAGCAATTTTTACTAAGCAACACAAACAGAACGACAGAAACTGATCCGACTGGAATGATGATGCCACGCGGGCGCCTCAGCGTAAGCAAATATATCAGAAAACTTGATTATGAACGCGCGAGATAAAAGAGAGAGATTTGAAAAGGAACAATATACGTACCAATTCGTATTGTTTAAATGTCAACAACTGTCAGCATTATGATGATGCGGCTACAAGCATCTGAAACAACCAAATAATTCGCAAATTATTGTTATTGTCGAGAGATCATAATATATGTATATCTCTTCTGACATTTCTTGTATATATTGACAATGACAATTAATGTTTCTTTGTGTTATGAAAAAAATAATAATCTTATAATAAAGTACTATTTTTGAAATAATTAGTAAATAAAAGAATAATCAAGAAATAATCTTTTCGAAATGGCGACGATTAATTATATCAACGCCAAAAAAATAACCGAAATAACAATGACTTTATTTCGATTGACTATTACGAATAACTTGTATGAGTTAATTCGAGAATTATTTTCATCCATAAATATTGTGTGATGAATTGACCTAATCTTGCACTTTTCTTATTCTCATGCAGAATGTTATGTTTATCCATACTTTTTAAGATAAAATTATAAATATTTACATGTAAAAAAATTATAAACACATGTATGCTGTATTAATATACATTCTATGTTAGTTTTTTATTTTATATTTACGGTGTCATCACTAAGTTGAGAAAAATAAGAAAAGTACTGTGCAAAAACAAAATAAATTCTTGATATAAAATAAAATAAAATAAAAAATAATAAAATAATACTTGCAATACACTCTCGACAATTGTAAAATTTTTAACGTGTAACAAAATATTTAATTTTGTAATCAATTTCAATTTTTACTCAAATCCTTCTCAGCTGATTAGCGATTGGTAGAGATCGCGATTAATTTCGTTGTAAGAAGAACAAGCTTTATGTTTACTAAAAGCGATATAATATAAATATTATCAAACATCAGTGTTTGAAGGTTTATACCTCGGCTTGTAAAGCTCATTTGAATATCGCAAAAATATTTAAAAATAATTGACGTTTTTTTTAATCAATTAATTCATTAAAAATCTTTTTCTGATGCTTTTACATATTTATTGTAAAAAAATATTTTTGTCGAGTATTTGAACAGCGATTTGTTACAATTTAAATGTTCGCGAGTCAACGACCGGATCGTATATCCTGATAATTGCGAGTGCAATCTCTCGCACGCGAGTAGAGTGCGCGCCTGTCAATCGTACATTGCGCTTGAATGAGAAGCTGGTACGATGGGTTTATTTCTGTTCGCATGCGATTGAGTTTTTAACATGCGATCGCATTTCCAATTGGATAAAAACCAGGGATAAGAATCAAAACAAAAAGGAAAGGCAAATTGCTACAGCCTTATTTTAATAACAACATTGCGCGTCTTGCTGCAGATTAATATTTTCATGAAATTTATAATCTACCGCAATTTTATAATTATTTCAGTAACAGCCCGCAAGAAGCTAGTTTTCATTATTAATAACAAAAATATCGTCTTGCAAAATTATAATTCTTTAAAATCCTTAAAATAAAATTATTAACTGCAAGACTGTAAAAAATATAGAAATGCAAGAAATAAAAAAGTATCTATTCTATAATAAAGTACATATTCTGCAATAAATATCAATTTATATTGTGATGATTAAAAATTATAAAATAATTATGTCACATTTTTTTTAATATACATATATTTGTGGGAATGCAGAGAATATAATACGCATAGAACCATGCCATACGATAATTGATACGAGAATGCCGAAGCAGACGTGTAAGCACGCGGTGCTGATATAAAAAGTTCGTGTTGTCGATTAATTCTCCGCTTCGAAACGCGTGTTAAGTAAATATGCCAGCCACAATGTGGCAATTAAATACTCGTTATCGATCGCGCAGTCGGTAGAATACGAGAGTGCATTAATCGAAAAGTAAGACGGAACCTGCCGAGAAGAAAGAGTTAATTTTCGTACGTGTCCCACTTATATAAAATCAAATTAACGCGCGATGCTCCGGGAATACAACCAAAAACAGGAAGAATCGAAAAAGTGTGAAAGCGTCGCGCCCATCGATCGATGGAATTGATGGATGACTTTGGAGAAATTTTTTCATTTATTACAAATTCCTTCTCTCCTTAAATCATAATCGTATCGATAAAAAAAAAAAGATTATTAAGTTAATTCCGATTTAGCGTGCTAATCGACGTGTCGGAGAAATCAATTTTAGGTAAAAAAATTTAGTTCGCATAGATCATTCGACCGATTGGCGTGGGAGGATGCTAGAGTAAAATTATATCTTCCCGTGTTAAGTTTACGAAACAGACATTGTGCTCCTGACGTCTGTGGAGAATGAAAGAAATTGATTAAATTGTGTCTTAACTGTTGAGATGTGCAAGAAAGTTCAGCTCGTGTATTAAGTCACGTAGGATGCATTAATATTCATGTGTCAGTTTCGTCACCTCCGGCCATGCTACCCGAACGGCGACGGCAGGTGACAGGTGGTTTTCGATTTCTTACAATGTCGCACCGTGCGATTATTATAAAGGCCGCCAGTCAAACATTGTAGTCTTTTGCATGCGCGGAAGGTGACTTGTTATAGCGTTTCTTCTCGTCACCGTGCTATGTAATTTCAATGCGATTTAATCTTTTTGTCAGCCATCGCGATTTTTTCCACCGTGGATATATATTCATAGACTATAATAATATTGTATTTATGCGTGATTAAATATATATAAATGTAAATGTTATAAAAATTTCATGAATCTGCGTGTAAGAGAGATTTTTCGTCTTTTTCTGGATCTATTTTATATCCGTCATTTACAATTTTATAATAAAATATTGCAACAAGATTTAGATAGATGGTGCAGAAATTTGAAGATTATATGTTGCATGGTATTGGGATGTATTTTTATCTATTTTATTTAAAATAAAAATGTGAATTTTTTTTTAAATTAATTGCAGCTCTTTTTTTATCCACAAATTTTAACCCTTCAATATTTTTTACCAATTTTTTAATCATAAAAATATAGATACTGTATTCAATTTCATAATTATTATTACTTTCAAAATTTATTAATTGAATGCAAAATATAACGAATGTTATTCAAAATTTTAATTAATAATTTAATATAATTTAATTTAAATTACCAAATGTTAATTTAAATTGAGCAAAATTTACTATTAATAATTTCTATAAATATTGTAAAATGCTTCCAAAATTATTTAATAAATAAAGTAATAATTGAGATAACATGAATTAATTTTTATTGTACTTATTAATCCTTTTGTTACGTAAAAATATATTATTATAGTAATTCATTTAAAATTTTAACTGCGTATGCAGATATTGAAATCAATGAATGAAAGAGACTCATCCCTTTCTCATTAAATCATTAAATAATCTCTCTTATTTGAATATTTCTTATTTAAATTACAATAATTTGTATAAATATATATTGATTTAAGTGATATAAAGAATTATAGATTTTAAAATAAAATAATGTTTTACTGCGTGTCTTATAATATGTATTGTTTTGATATAGCTTCGTCGAAGGTTGATAAAGGAGAGAAGGATACATAAATGGTGGTGATTATTTCAACATTGTTTATCATCGAATCAAGACGTTTATTAATGATCGAGATGCAACAGAGACGGCATTACGTCGAAAAAAGAGATTCTTAAACATAACAAGTTAACATCTATACAATAATCGCTATGCTCTTTATGAGAAAATAGTCATCTCAGGTACAAAATGGAACCCTATCACAGACTTCACTTAAAGCTGAATCACCTATGTACAATGCGATAGATTAAACCCCATTGCGAAGTTAATATAAAATTCTCGATATTTTTAACGAGGCTTCGCAATAATGTCTATGTTTGGAAGACAGCGTTTCGTCGTTTCTCCTCCTGCCGCGACATCGTCGGGAGGGAAGCTTCTTCTCATCGCGGGAACTGTCCGTCACCGGAACACGTTCCCATCATCGTCGGTCCACATCACCAGGGTCTCCAGACTGCGTTGGAGGACTCGGAGGATTCCCCGGATGAGCTCGCGACACTGACAGGACTCTGAGGTGGAGTGTACACGTTCTGGGGCACGCTTGTCTGGCTGGCCTGGGTCGTCTTGATCGCCGACGTCGCCGCCGTAGCGAGTACGTGCTTGGCGCCGGCCGGGCCCTCGAGCCGTCGAAGGCAGCCGCCGAGATGTCGCATAAGCTGGGCGCCGGCGGCGGGATGCACCGCCGCGGCGACCGGCGTCGATAAGAATGTCGACACCTCCTGGGCGCACTGGGTGAAACCGTCGCGAAATCGATCGGCGTAGCTGTTCTCCGGGGTGAGCGTGAGCCTCCTGGCGGCGCGTAACGTGTGAAGATGACGTACCGTGAGCTCGAGGATGTCCGCCTTCTCCAGCTTCGCCACGTTCTCGCCCTCGGCCTGCAGCGCGGTCACCATCAGATCCTTCAGCTCGTCCAGGCAGCGATTGATGCGGGCGCGCCGCTTGCGCTCCAGCATCGGCTTCATCACCTTGCGGTACTGATAGGTGCGCGACACCGGCTCCTCGTACTCCATGCCGCTGACAGGCGTGTAACTCGTATGCGGCGACATGATGATCACACTCTCAGTATATCTGTCGTATTTATCACTGGTCACAAAACAAGGGACAACTCAGTCCCGGTGAGATTCGAGCCTCTCGCGTCTCGCACGATGATGCCGGATGACCGATTGGACGATCCCCCGATCAAGCCAATTAGGACAATCCGCGGTGCTCCACGGATGGTGCCCACGGTCTCTTGCGAAGTCTCGAAGCGAATAGAAACTCTCGAATATGCGCTCGCTGTTTCTCGGAGTGCCGAGAATGCGTCTGAGCCCGTACGTGTTCGTGAGGGTTCTGAATCGCTGGTGGGGCACAACCCGTTATTTATATACCCGCGCGCGGTTCCCCACCAGCCTCACCATCGTCCTACGCTCTACGGCCGAATGGCGGAGGGGTCCGAGGGGCACGGTGCTGAACCCTGCTGCCCGCGCGTACAGCCAGCCAGCAGCCGTGGCGTATCGTGGGAAGCTCGCGAGCCGGAGCGTTCCCACAGATCGGGGGGCCTGCACAGGTTCTGTGCCGTTTGACGCCTGCCGACCGGGAAAAGGGAGAGGGGGGGGGGCCTCCTTGCGAGTTGAGAGCGCGCGCGCGCGCGCGCGCTCGCGGGAGGGGACACCTCACTCAGCGAGAGAGCACACCTGCACACTGCCCTGGACGACGAGCTCAGGAGAAGCGAGAGGCGAGAGGAAGAGGAAAGCACACGCCACGACGCGCGACCAGCACGAGGACGACTCGCGCGGCAGAGCGGCGCGAGGACGATCGCGCCGGAGGTAGAGATTATCGTGAATGAATCTACGAGGAGAGGTACGAGCGCCGCGCGAGGGCTAGATTAAAGCGCGTAAAGGGAGAAAGGAAATTTCTCCTGATATTTTAGATTATTTTCAGACGCTCATGTCGTTTTTCCGAGCGTGCAATTTTTTAAATTGCCGATTTTCTGTTATGAAGATAAATGAAAATAAATTATACACCTGTGGATAAGCCAGATTTCATGTGTAATAAAAATAATCAATTTCCTCTCTTCAAAAATCACACATGCAAGTTGGGAGATGCACGATTTGGTCTTTCGTGTATATATAGCTTGATTAAAAATTAAAATATAAAATAATGAATAATGATAAAATTAATAATTAATAATAAAATAATAATAATAATAATAATAAAATATAAAATAATGTAATAGATATGAAAATGCATTTCGTATAACATTTTCAACCTGTTTAGGAAACTAAATACTATTGTAGGTTTGTGCGCATCCGCGCTCGAGGCACGACACTTGTTGATTTACTGTGATACCACCGATGTAGTGCACGTGCACGTGCGTGTCGGCACACTCGCATCAGAATGATCACATGAATCACATCACTTGGCAAACGATGCCATTTTGCGACTGAACCAATTCGCATCTTTCTCTTCGCATAAAAATAATAGAAATAAATATCATAAATGGTACGATTCTTCGTCCTCTCTCTTATGTCATTGTAATTGTTCAATAAGATTATTGTATCTTCTGTCGAATTAAATGAATTGCAATGTTGAAGTTTTATTTATATAAGAAATTTATAAATAAAAGATATTTTTAAAGGAATATATTTTCTCCTACGTAGAAGATATAGAGAAAAAAATAATCGATTAAGTAAATGATGATTTTGGTCATAAATAAATTTTGGCTATAAATATTGGATTCTGCGCGAGGAATGAAAATTCCACTCTTCATCCATATTCAATTATTGTTTCTGCGACAGAAGAGCATTTCGATATTCTCTCCGTACACATTCAGTTCCCAGAATAAATTCGAATATAATTAACCTACGATCTCTTCCTACTTAAAAGATTTGCATATCTCGAGAGAATTTTGCATATTCTGTTTGAGATTAGTCCAACATTAGAGAGATCTGCTAGAGGGTTTCCGACAACCGGTTCCGGTGCAATCGAGTGGGCCCGGGAGCCGATGTTTTGAATTATAAACGTACAATCTTAATGATCTACCTATTCTCGGACCCGTCCGGGCTTCGCTTGCGGGACTTAACGAGGTGTTCAGTCCTTTTGGAAGCCGATACCCCAAACAAGGCCCCGAGTGGGCCGGCCGAGTATTTACGAGCCTTCGGGCTTAAACGCAAAAGCAGCTAGGCTCGGCTCAGAGGCGATTCGGATATTGCTACAACGTGTTCGTTAAAAAAAACCGCTCCCTCGGACGCTGATTAATTGCTGATCTGTCCGAGATTACAACAACTATGGCAATTGATACCAGTGAAATTCTGTCGGATAAACAATCTTTAGGAGGACAATCGAAAATATTCTCGATTGAGAGAGACTCGACTTTGTAAGCCCGAATCCCCGTGAAGAAGATAAGTCTGTCCTCGAATACGTTTTATCACCAGTCTCCGTATAAGAAGATAGCGCGAGTGTAGATAATATTTTAGGATCTCGTCGCGCAATAACGCACGCACAATACACAAAACTGAATAAATAAAATATTAATAATATAAATATAATTCTTTTGTATTTTAAATATTATAATTAATATATTAAATATTATAATAAAATATTATTATTAAATAAATATTATTTTAAATATTATAATTTTGTGCTAATCTTTAAATAAAATTATTACTCTTGTTTCTATGTTTCAGAATGTTCTCGATATATATAGAGTGATTCTAAGTAAGTGGAAAAAATTTTAGATGATTCTTTGTCGAAAATTAAGGAGGGTCTTTCATACAAATTATTATTCTTATATTCTTCCATGAAGAGTTACAAAATCTCCAAAGAGAGGAGGTGGACATTAGATTTTTATTTTTTCTCGAATTTTGGACGTTAAAAAAATTAAATTTGATAAACATCTGAAACTTTTTCATTCTAAAATTTAATAATATATTTTATTTTTTATTCTTGGAAACTATTAATTTTACGCAAAAAATGAAAAAAAAAAGAGTTTTTAGAGAAATCAAGCTTTCTAATATTTTTAGAGGATCAGATATTGACGTTAAAAATTTCTAATAAAAAATTGAATAGAGATTGCTAGCTTCATCCCTTTATATATATAACAATGCGGGAAAATTAAAAAATAAGTGTCTTTTTTACTAGTGGAAAATGTCCATCACATTTCATTTTATTAACTTGCCCAAAATTGGAGAAAAAAAAAATAAAATAATTTTTACTTCCCCCTTTGGAGGAGTAACTCTTCCAGAAGAAATAATATAAGATGTTTATGGAAAAGACTCCCCTTAATTTTCGACAAAGAATCAATCTCCAAAAATTTGTCGCACTTATTTAGAATCACCGTATATTATACATATATCTGGCAATATGCCGAATCTTTTTAAAATTTTTTATGCCATGAAGAAGTTCATCAGACTATTGTATGTGTATACATGTGTCATATATATATTATTAATTTTTTATTATTTTTTAGTTTAGAGTGTAATCCACATATCGCAACTATATTATATATATTTTTTTTTTCGAAGAGATCCTTCTATCTCTTGCTATATCTCTGCTGATTCATCAATGTCAATTTCACACTCTCCACTTTTTTTTTTGAGATCGTATCTTCTGCGAGGCAAGTACGTTCTCGGCAAGTATGGACGATGGACGAAAATAAAGCAGCAGCGATCGCGCTGAGCCGGTAGGATAATTACATTGATTGGTCATACGAGCCGGATGTGGCGGTACGCGCACGTACGTACGCCAGTTAATTCCCGACGAAACGAGCCTTATCCGCGGCGCTACTACCGGGACACCGGGTACATATTATTGCCCCACGTTAACAACTCGTTACGCCCGCTCCTCGGCGAATGAAATGTTGATATTCCCGCGGCGATTGTGGCCAGCGTACGCTGGCAACGTGTCCTTACTTGATTCCCGATGACGGAGTTCATAATTCGTTTCTGGATAGGATGATGGATTTTTTTTTTTTTGCACGCATGCCCCCCCTTCCCCCCTCACGGCCCGCAACGAATCGCGCACTTCCTCGTCGAGAGAGATCGAGGAAGTCTTAACCCCGAGAGAAAAATTCCGCGCACTTTAATCCCATATGTTAACGTTACCCACGACCGTTAACCCAATATTTTGAGTGCAACGAGTTCGTCAAACATATTAATTAGGTGTGAGATTATTAAATTATGGAGGGCTCTTCCAAAATTGTTACATGAAAATTTATGAAATTTCTGCGATAGATATTTAACGAGATTCAATTTGATTTGATGCATAATAATTGAAATAGAAAAACATTAATTAATATTAATAAATAATAAATAATGATAAATATCATTAATAATAATAAGTAATAATAACAATTAATAAATAGTAATTAAACGCAGTATTTTAAAACATTTTACAATGGATATTGCAACGTAAGAATGTATCGATAATTAAAGTTAAGATAATTTAACTCAATAATTGAATTTATAAATCTATTTTATTTTATTTTGTTAAATTAATTCAATTATTAAAGTAGACACTTCATAACACATTAAGGTTACCATGTTTTTCATAAGTATATGTGTGTCAAGATTTATAATAAAATTTTATAATCTTATTTTTCGGCGTAATGTTAGGATTTAATATTTGTCGAAATAACAAACAAATAATTTGATATAAAAAGCAATAATAGTATTAATATAAGGCAAAGCAAATACATGTGTTAATAAAAGAAAAAATAACACTTTTATAAAATAAAACATATTTATGAATCTCTCCCTCCCCCCTTCGCCCCCCTTATTCACAGCTGTGTGCATCAACGCGTGTTAAATAATGACATTGCTAAGAGTACGTTGCAATGCTCGCACGAATAATACCAGCCGACAGCTTTTATTCAAGTAGGAACACTGTTTGCCCCTTGGGCAAATACATAACGGACGGGGGACGCAATAAATGCGCAAGAAGAAACGATAATAATCGATATATACCGGTTCCGCGCGCACATAAACGTTTCATAAACAAACATAGGAAAATATTCCGGGAAATGAGTGAGCCCCGGTAGATTGGCGTTCCGATATATCAGCAGCGTAAAATCTATTATCAATCCGCATCAGAATGTAAAGTAAAACGTTAATTGTGGCCCATAATTATGACCTTTCGATCCCTCATTATCCCCAATTTCTTTCGAAGCATCTGCGATGCAATGTAAATAAACAACCGATATATTTTCCCCGGATTAAAACAATAAATAATCCCCGATCCCATCACTTAGCGAGCAACGGCAATATTTACCGGATCCGGAATCTCTTCGGGGATCCTCGATCTCCTCGTGCTCCGCCTCGATGTGCCCCAAGCCTCCTCGCGCTCCTCCACGACGACCCCGTCTGTCGGTCGGCGTGGAAGAAGGTACGAAGGTCGTTGATGCTAATTCGTGGCGCGTCGGTGCACTTCCGGTGTCTCCGTCCTCTTCTCTCGCCCGTAAAAAGGGTCGTCGAGCCCATTCTCTCTTTCTCTGCCCTCTCCCCGCTCACACCTCGCCCGCCGTTTCTCTCCATCCCTTGTGTTTGCAGGATCTCGCTCGTTTCTCTCTCTCTCTCTCTTTCTCGCTCGGCGCAGAATGGGTAGCCTGGCCTCCGAAATTCTTCCGGTTGTTATACTCTTGGCTCGTGCTACGGAACGTGGGAATGTTCTCAGGCCTATGGAAGCCGACCCCACCACGTGAAAACACGCGTTGCAACGGACCGCGTGCGGCGCGCGTAGCGATGGGATCGACGCAATCGCGAGCTCGAGCAAAAGAATTTTTCTCGCATTTTATCTCTTGTTGGAAAATTGTTTCAATCAAATATTCGTCAATATTAACACGCTGGAGATGAAAGCGGCGATTTATCGCGTATAGGGAATTGATACAGTCTCCGTTCGATGTTTGATTCATCATTCTTATATAGTTTTGTGACTCAAATATATTTTATTTCTTTTTTTGAATGAATAAAGTTATGCTCCTCAATAAAAATTATTTCTAAGAAAACTCGTTCTTTATATAATTTTATATCTTTTTAATCTACCTGCATTTCTAATACAGACACATATTCCAATTTATACGCATTGAAATGTTTTTTGTTTTTTTGTTTTTTTATAAATCGTTCTTGTCACATTTTTAGTGTAACAATCAATTCCAGTCCATCGCTAGTCCGGCGCATTGCGTGCATGTGCGCGGCGTGTAATACACGCACGGCGCGATACGATAAACGCGCGAGCGTTCCTCTTCTTCGCCATTGTATGCCGAGTCCTTCTTTGTGAGAAGAGGAGGCAGCCAGTTGGTATTGTAATCTTAGCGCTGCCCCATCCCCCATCGCCGCGTTGTGCACATAATGCGGAGGCTATTGTACGCAGCACGGGCCACATTGTTGCCCGCATCTTGCAAGCACCCTACGACGCCGACGGCGTTGTTGAAGAGACGCGTCTCTACGCTATTCTCCGTCTTTCCTTCTTCCCAACTACCTCGTTTCTTCTTCCTCGCGAGCTATGCCGGCTTGTGGCGAATTATGCCGGCATCCTTGGAGTAGGTCGCGAGATAAACACGGTAATACGTTAATATTTTCTTTTTATAATGTGATTGAAAAATCGCATCGACTTTGACAGTTAGAGATATATAAATAAAGAATATATAGGGTGTTTCAAAAATAGAAGTCGATCGCTCCGAAGGTGATTGAGGACCCAAAAACATGAAAAAAAGTTGGTATAAATATACATACGAAAAGGCATTGTTTCCGAGTTATTTGTATGTTGAAATTTCAAAATTGTTTTGCTTTCGAATTTTTTTCTCAAAATTAAAAAATTTTTATGAGTTTTATAACATAATTAGATATCAGATAAAAGTTGCGGGCTGCTTTAGCATTACCTAGGATAAAAAGAAAAAAATATAAATAAGATAAAAAATAAATAAACAAATACAAAAAATAAATAAATACAAATCTCTTTTTTCAATTTTGATAAAAAAAATTCGAAAGCAAAGCAGTCATATGTTAATTGACAATATGATAAGAGATTGATCTTCCCTTTTCAATCACCCTATATACTTATATCACTTTTATGGCAATTTTATATAAAAATTATTATTATTTTATATAAAAATTATCCTTAATTTCCAAAATAATAATTCGCAAATCAATTTGTTTAAATCCGCTTTTTATTATTTTAATAATTATACGCGTTTTCCAATATCGACAATGTGAAATAGCTTATCAAAGAAAGTAAATTGAAAGAAATTTTTTCGTTCATTATCTGCAATCATTTCGTTCATTTCGCTCCCACTTTATGATGCAAAAATAACTTATATCTATTATTCCATCACTCTCCTCTAATTATTGTATAATTAAAATATATAATCGCAATATATAAGATAAAATTGATGTATATCTTCGATAAAGCTGATTATTCTGGCATTGACATGAAGATAATAATATTGAATTATTTTTTATTGGCAACACTTTATTATGCATCTTGTTAGAGTAAGATGTTTAAAGCGGCTACTAATAACATGTTTAATGTCAACCGCAACCATGATGTTATTAATAGCGCTATTAATAAACGCTGTAATAAAATAAAAGCATTCTTATTACGAGCAAACAAACTGCAATCTTGCCCTTCCGTAATGCGTTCAAAAAATATATAAGTGTCTTACATTTCCTCTCTTTTCTTTCTCTTAAGTTTACTTTCTGCACGTGATAGCCTTATTTCAATGAATTCCGCACTGAATTATTAAGGCTAAACATCCAGAATTATTGTCGAAGTCATTAAGTGGCGCGTTTCACAAAAAATCTAACAAATAAAATAGATCGCAAATTGGATCGCGACAAATATTTTTCTAATTCTGCCAGCCGAATCGTAGAATCGAAGTTATGCGTTCAGAGTTATATTCAGAACATGGTTTTATGAACGCATACGCACGCTAATTACACACCGAAGGAAGGAACTATAATCTTAATATCTTATAATTACGAAGACATCGTCGCGTATTTGGTTTACCTTTTCGTATTATTTTCGGTTGTAAGTGTCTTATTAAACGCTTTAATTACCGCGCCGACTGCATGCTCGCCTTTTACATGAAATTAATAACGATACACTATTTACACATTAAAGATCTTAACGAATGTCTCGAGCTTATCCAATTAGGATTGACGCGTGTCACGATTAACAAACCCTATCTACATCTCATACGGTGTATTTCATCGTCATTCCCCTTTTTTTGGAGCCTCAAACAATTTCACGCTTCAATCTGGAGAAAATAAAAATTCCCTTCGCTTATTTCCACGTGCTGCAATAATCGCTTGCCCTCCGCGAGCGATTTACGATTAACAATATTAAAAATAATTCACGCTATCTGTCAAAGCTCTTCGAGCTTCCACGGCTCCATCACGTGATTCTTATTTTTTTTCTACCGAGTTATGCGCAACGTGATATATAATGTCACCCGCATTTTTTATAGAGAGATATAATCGCTGTTTATCATCATTCTGCCTCTGTTGCCATCTTCCCGGTTGCTTCACGATATCTCTCCTGTCTCACTCGTGCCACCCGTAAAGCGTTTACGTCGCACGCTGCCTGTATTATAGCCTGTCGCCCGCGGCAACGTCTGTCACTTTTCCATCTTTTTGTCGAACTTTTTCTATATCTTCTTTATACGCTTTTCGAGGAATCTTTCGCAGGATCTCTCTTGAGATGTAATTTGAATAATTACGCTACACGAGCAATAAAATCAAAAAGTCGGCAAACACTTAGACCACTAAATCCGAAACACTACTGTACGAGCTTTAAAATTTAGACTGCAATATTTACCGGATAAAGAAATCATAGCGATTAGTTTAAATTTCAAGAGAAAGTGCGAATGAAACTTCTCGATATTATAGACTTATCTCATTGAAAGTTATCGTCTAATTATATATACTCTTAAGGATATTCTAGCTATATAATAGTAGCAAAGAAATATCAAGATTTAAAAAAAAATATATATTTCTTAGGTTACTGTAAGAAAAATCAATAAAAGGATTATAAAAGAATTATAATATAAGAATTAAAGATAATAAAAGGATTATAAAAAGAATTAAAGTGTTACAAAATAATATGGTTTTTATAAAAGAAAATAGTTGTAATTAATATTTTTCTTTTAATTTATGACAAAACTTTTGATCATGAATACCTTCTGAAATCAACTGCAAGAAACAAAAAAAAAAAAAAAAAATTTGCAGAAAAAGAGAGATTTTTCTACAACATTTAGTAAATAATTTTTAAACGAATAAATGGATCTAAATCAAGTTTTGCACAAATATTTATTAGAGACTTCTGAATATATGTGAAAATTTTATTAGCAATGTTTTTTCCTTGTCAAATTTGTCAATGAATGATTTTCCATAAGAATCAATATTAACTTTAACCTTAAATATTTTCCAAACTGGCAAAAAAATATGCTTAGATTTTGCACAGATATTCAGAAGAAATAGTAGAATAGTCTACAAAATTTTCATGCTTTTACCAATACTTTGACACATGACACATACATCCTTAAAAAAAAAGTTGCGAGATGAAATCATGACGTTTCTGTTCTGTCTAAAATTAAATAGTCGCAGACACATGATTCTGTTGTCATCTGTTCAAAGAAAGATCTTCACAGATTGATTCGTGCGAAAATATCTAGCAGGCTGTAAAATTAATCTTTTGTTATCACTTAAAATGAAAATATTTTCAAAAAATATATGTATACATAAAGCGTAAGAATTTCATAATGATCCCTCGATGCGAGCAAGGTAATTACTATGCAGGTGTTGATTCGTCACGGATCTCGACATGTGCTTCACCGTATGAAGCATTGTCATGCTTCAAGTCATCTATGTCTTGTCGGCCACGCATTCTGCGAAATCTACGGACAGTATGTATGTACTTTCGTTCGTAATTAAGGCCGCAGAATCTATCCACTTCTTCGCTACATCCTCTTCTCTTCTTCCCTCGAACACGACTGAGCTAATGTAGGATCAAGAGTTACCTTTTGCGCAGCAGTAATAACTCCTATCGTTTTTTTTTTCCACATGCCACAATGTTGAAGCTACGTTCACGACATGCGTGTTTTTTATGTACCAGCTGCTGGAAATCTTTTTGCGGATCCCCCGAGACGGCCGCGGGATTAAACGAGCCTTTAATTATTGCTATATTTTTTTTTTTTTATTCAAGAGTTAATGCGTGAATCATGACCTTTCACAAAGTCAAAGACTTATCTCGTGATTTCAGTAACAAATTGGGAGATATCGCTGAACACTTTTCCATCTTGAATAATTAGTTCTCCAACATTCGCGCTTCAATACTTCAGCCGTTTTAAGTGTAATGTCAAGCGTGTCTTCCTGCGGTGGGAGCGCAACTGCCAATGAGTCGATTGTTTGTCCCCGATATGAGTAATTAAGAAAACAAACGTCACTACCTGTAATCATCGACGCGAACGGCATTTCGCTTGACTGAGTAACGCAGTTCAAACACACGCTCGGAATTCCAGAAACGTTTATTTACACACATTGAAGTATTCTTCTATCCATTCGCTTTGCAAAGCGACTCGCATGAATGAACAAGGAAGTTACCGCAACGAAACAATATCAAGCAGCTTCCTCTATCTATTGTCACATACATATACATATAGCGGTTTGTCTGCGTTACACAACTGCCAGTGATAACAATGTAATATTTATTAGGCAAAATTTTTAATCGAGATGAAAGAAATATTAAGATTGAAATCATTTAAAAGATTTGTAACAAATATATTTTTTGCATCGTCAAAGATTAAACTTAAAAAAAAAAAAAAAAAACCTTACATAAAGGTTACAAAGTACATAAAAATATTTATCTTTAAAAGAAATTTAAAAAAAAATTATAAAATAATAAAAATCAAAAAAACTTTTTCCTGAAAAAATATTCTTTAAAAAATAAAAAATAAAAACTAAACATGAAATCAATATTTAATTTTTCTATAAAAAATAAAAAAATAAAACATTTTCCAAAATTTTCCCAAAAACAGAAAATTAAAAAAAAAACTTATAGGAACAGTTCCCTAAAAATAATAAAAACTAAAAAATAACTTTTTCCTAAAAACTATCCTCTAAAAAATAGAAAATAAAAACTAAACATGAAATCAATAATTAATTTTCCCATAAAAAATAAAAAACATAATTTTCCTCCAAAAAATAGAAAATCAAAATTAAATCTGAAGTATTAAGAAAAATCTGGTTCTCAAAATAATTAAATCATTATTTTAAAATTGATCGTACATTAATTAGTTATAATTGTGTACTTTTTCTCTCGTAAATTTAATTGTAATTGAAAGTTTTTAAATCAATCGCACTTTCATTTACGCATTCTGTCGCGCCGGGTGCGATTGAGCAAGCCTCGACGATACTTACGTAAGGTGGCAAAATCACATCGTACTTATCGCCGTCGTGAGAAACCCCGCGTGTGTCGCGCGCGATTTACGGAAGGCGGGCTTACTGGTGCCGATTAATCGGGCTCGTGCGGATGGGACCGAGTGCCTGCGCACGTCCACGTTTACGTAAGGCTCGACGTAAGGCTTTACCGCTCAATCTTGCCGGGTGAGGTGAAAGTCACCGAGGATCGTGCCGCGAGAGGAAATGAGTTTAACGACTTCGAAATCGGCCGCATCGACAATCAGATCGGGATCGGGCAGCCGCTGCCGCATGCAAAACTGTCAAGTTTCCGTGATATATATCAGCCGCGGCTGACACTGATGAGAGACGCCGTCGCCGTTCTCGTATCAAAATGTGTGGGAACGACTCTTATTTGCGATGTGTTACGCGTGACATTTGGTGTATATCGGTTTTTAGAAGATAGAAATTTTAGTTTGATGTACGAGATGAATCACTGTAATCGCATGGAATTAATAATACATAAGATCTAAATAGAATATCTAAATAAATCGAAATAAAAATAAAGCATAATTTTGTAAATAAAATTCTATTCATATTTTAAACTTTAAATTTATAAAATAATATCATTTTTATAAATATATATAAATAATAAATTTATATAAATATATGAAATATATGTAACAGTGTAACATATATTTAAATAATAAATTATACATTAAAATAATTTCTCACAATAATATTGAAAATTTGTAAAATAATATCTTAAATTTACTTTTAAATGGAAATATTTTATAATGATTTTATATTAATAATCTTCTCATCAGTGAAGCTCGTGAAGAACGCTTCGATGTTTCCGATTTAAATTTTACCTTTTACCGTTTGACAAAGAACTTAATTACGAAATCTAGCTATCTTATCCAAAAACTCATCTCGATCACGCGAAAGAAATAAAAGACTATACATTCGGAGAGAATTCTGACTTCTCTGGAGATTTTATTTGATCTTTATACGTTCGAATCCGCTCTACTTCCCGCATCAATCTCTCCTTGTTCCTTTCGCATACGATTAACCCTCACAAAGGAGCCGCTCGATATCGTGAGACAACTTAATCCATACGCAGCGCACATAATCAACCATTAAGTCAAAAGTATCTCTTTCCTCTCGAGACGTTAACTGCCGCCGAGATCCGACACCGATACCATTTGATACATTGCATCATCCGTCTTGGCTGCGCGAAGACAGAAAGTATCGTAGATTATCGGACACAAAGCAATTAAGATCAAACGATAAAGATTGTAACCAAAAACAATGTATCAATTTTTATCAAGAGAGCGATTAACTTCTAGTCATGTATTCCAGTCATATATTCGCGCTATAATCTCCCGTAAATATGTATCCTTCATATATTTATTCAGAGTTGGGTAAGTTAATTTTTTTTTTTAACTAAGTTAAGTTTAAAGTTAATGACCCAAAGATTAACTAATTGCAAGTTTACTTAAACAAAAATTAATTCAGTTGAAGTTAAGATAAAAAATTATTAAAAAGTTATTTATGCAAACCTATATGTTTTTTACATAACTAGAATATTATAAACGCGCGCTACGCGCGCGCCATTAATTTTGTGTGTATGTGTATATAGTTATTTACATATTAA
>JBCEZX010000043.1:404081-447106 GCA_039654345.1 Cataglyphis cursor | reverse complement strand
ATATATAAATACAATATATATATAAAAAATTGATCAACGCTTTAATGATTCGGTGCAAATAGAAACCATATGAAATAATTATAAAGAGTATTAGTATAATTATAAATTAATAATAATGTATATTACTTATATTGTTCGTATTATTAATGATATCATTATTATTTTATATTTAATTAATTATTTTATATTTAATTATTATTTTATATTTAATTATCCGAATATAATACAATATATATACAGTGTAAAAATTGATCAGCTTTAACGATCCGATGCATTCAGGGTCATGAACGGGCTCTAATCTAATATCTTTATCAAAGCAGGTCTTTCAGATGAAAGAGACGTCGTGGCGGCAAAAATCCAATGTCTAATCCGCTCATGGCATCGGTGACGTCGGCATTAAACTCGCAGATTTTCAAACCCGTTTCTCACATTCCTTTTCGACGCAACCATCGTCCAAGGATTAAGCAGTCCTGATCAAAAGGACCCGAAACTTACGTACGCGCACGCATCGACAAGAGATCCGGTTAGTCACGCATGTGGCGAGACGCTCTTCTCTCGTAAGGTAAATTGACGGCACACTTACTTCGCGTTCCGACATCGGAAGAAGGCTTACAGACAGTGATTATATCTTCGTGATATAGCGGAATATAAGCCTAATGATTCATGCGAATACGAGAGAAACGATCTGCTACGTTGAAGTCACGGCAAAAGGGGATTAAAGCAGAGAAATTTAATTCAAATCTTTGTTATTGAATCATGTCCCTTGTGTAAATTGAATTTCTCTGCTTTAATCCACTTGCCACGCCTTCAAACACTTCAAACATAAGAGACTGTTCTTCTCACATATGCCCGCATATATCCGCATAAATTATTGCGAAGTAATTTTCGCGATCTGTCAATATAAAATCTTTAATCATTCATCTATAAAATATTGTAGTTCCTTCTCATCATTATAGCGTATTTTGGTAGAAGATATTACCAATTTTTTTGGCCAAGGCAATTAAAAAATTTTAAAATAAGCCTCGATAGAATTCCACGCGTACGTACACGCATCGGGCATCCTGTTACGCGGTACCGGGTGCTTTTCCTTTGTCAGAGTCAAATCGTCCATGCAAGCCGCGACACGTCCTCCAACGGCCTCCAGAGAACAACACATGCCTTCACACCGTGAGTTCCCATAATGCCTTACCCACAAACAACAAGCTCGTACCATTCCGCTTTCTTTCTCTCGCACATGCTCGGCCGCAATGACGGGAATCCCTTCCTTCTTCCCTCCGTCCTCTTCATCGTCGTCGATCGCGTCCTGTATTCGCGCCACCTCGGCACGAGGTAGACGTGCCGCGTGTGTTAAGTCGTCGCTGGTAAGAGCCTGTCCGCGGTCAGCGTTATCGCAAATTTGCGGCGACCCGTGGGTCGGCTCTCTTCTTTTAACCCTTTCACGGACGACGAAACATCCGTGTTGTCCGGTTGAATGAAGGAGAAGGTGTGTGCGGGCATTGCATCGCTGATGTACAAGGGAACGAGTTCTTTTGTATCGTATTCTCTCACACTCGTGCCTCGATTATGATCCGTTTCTTTCACGCGTTATAGCGCGAAAAAAAATCGCACGAAGGAAAGAAACGTAAAATGTTCTGGCATGATACGTCATCATTCTTACGTCAGCCTTCAGCTTTACATGCATGACGATCAGAGCATCCGTATTTTAATTCCTTATATGGTAATATCTTAAGGAGGCATACCCGTTTGAAATCTTGAAAAATGAGTACATTTTTTAGACTTTTTACTTTTTAATATTAATACATATTATTATACTTAAATAAAAATTCTCAGCTTAAATCTTTTTTTTTAATTATGCGAATATTTGCAGATTAATATTTTCATGCACGGTGTGTACCATATGAAAGGCTACGACGGATTGTTGATTGTTAACAAAGACTTTTTTTAATCCGATTCCCTATTTTTTTCTTATAAATAAAAAAGATGGATTTTTTTCTTAAACAAAACTTTTTTTCAACATGTCGCCAATTATTTATTTTTTTAAATTTTGAAAAAAATTTAGGTAAATAAATTACTATTAATATGTTTAATAAAAAAACTTGTATTTTTAATTTCAAATATAATAAACAAATGTTTTCATGCATACCGTGTAGTTACTTAAAATTGAAGGAGCTCTGCAAATATTCGTACATGAAAAAAAATTTTTTAAGCTAAAAATTCTTATTTTAGTACTTAATAATATTGTATTAATATTGTAAAAAAAAGTTTTTATCAAATCGTTGCACTGCAAAAAATCTAGAAAAAACATACTCTTTTTTAAAGATTTAAACGGATATGCTCTTTTAAAGAGAGAGTTTAATTCCTCAAACAGAATTATTATTTCTATTATCGTGAAAAGACATCGTTAGGAATTTCTAAAAGTTATTTTTGTTTCACAATTTGCCTTGGAGATCGTCTATCCTGAGCAAATAATCCTCAGCGACGGTAAAGAGAGGCAATGACGTGGAACTGTTTAAGAGTGAACTCGCGTTTCTCATCTAATCCCGTAGAACCAACAAACACCTTCTTCTCATGAGTTTCTTGCCGATAGACGGAAAACGCGTTTATGCACGGTAGACGGTAAATTCCCACAGAGAAGATGTCCCTGAATGTTTGGCTTTTCCATCAACACGATACGGACAAAAAAAAATCACGCGGTTAATCGCGCGGCGGATCCCAGCACGCCCACGGAGAGGCCCCCTTCTTGGCGACCGATCGTCTCCTTTTTATTTCGTTGTCATTTTTTTCTTTTCTTTTTTTTTTGGAAACTTCGATGACGGGACCGGTCAAAGACGGCGGCCAATCATCGGCATTTCTTCTGATCTCTTTTCGCTTCGGCGAAGCGTGAACATCGCGAGCCGCTTCGATTCGGTACACCTCTAAGATGCTGATGAGCGTGCACGTCATTTTAATAGGAAATCGCGGCAATTATACGGGCTAAACAGCGTGACACGTTAGTTCAACCCTTCGATCGATCGAATTAATGAGAAATATTTATATTATTATGTTTTCGCTTCGTCACGATAACTGTATTCTATACATAAAGTTGTGATTGATGCAGGAAGACGTGTTAATAAAGAAATTTTTTTCAGGCTACAGATTTTATAATGGGTATGTATGCAGTAACGGCGTTTTATAAAATGCCAGAGTTTTTGTTCATTTCGAGTGTGGCATTATTCACGGAAGAAATTAAGGTTTATAAAAGCGGAAAAACTTAAAAATTTTCGACGCGTGTACAAACATGATGAAGGCTAATACCTTTTTCGCAAAACTATTAAGGATGTATGTGTCATATGTCAAAATATTGGCGAAAATATAAAAATTTCATAGATTCTTCTACTATTTCTTCTAAGGATCTGTGCAAAATCTAAGCACAATTCTTTTAACGGTTTGCAAATTATTTAGGTTTAAAGTTAGTGTTGATTCTTATAGAAAATCGTGTATTGTAACATTTATTAACAAATTTGGCAAGAAAAAAAAATTGCCAACAAAATAAAAATTTTCACATATATTAAGAAAATTCTAATAAATATTTGTATAAATTTTGATGTAGATCCATTTATTTGTTTAAAAGTTATTTACTAAAAATTGTAGAAAAATATTATCTCTCTCTTTCTTTCTTTCTACAAATTACACTTTTTTTTTATTTCTTGCAGTTGATTTCAAGGGATATTCACGATCAAAAGTTTTTGTCATAAATTAGAAAAAATATTTAATTACAACTATTTTCTTTTACAAAGACGTTAAAAACTATATTATTTTGATACTATAATTCTTTTCATAATCCGGATTTATATATTTGATTTTTCAAACAGCATAAACGCAAGAAATATGTATTTTTCTTTTAATTTTGACAATTCTTTGCTACTATTGTACAGCTAAAATATTCTTAAACTATGCAGGTAACGTGAAGTTTGTATTTCTTGTGTGCAGGTCGAAATGTACATACTTTCTTGATAAAAAATCGCGTAAATTCACTCCGAAATTTACTCGCCGTTTTTACGAGAATTAACATTTTAATGTATAATATATATACAGAACATCGCATTCCGAGATCCCGATAAATGCTTTAGTAATTGCTCAGTTTTTATCGATGAATCGCAAACATCATGCATGTAAATCGTGAATGTAGAGTGTGTACATACGATGTTTGGCATTCTCGATACAAAGTATTTAAAATTCGTAAACACAATTTTGAGCCAGAAATAAACTTGCATGACTACGTGTCAACTCGCTGTTTGCATATCGACCTCAATCCTCCTTTATATATATATGTCGTTTATATGCCGTTTTCTTCATGAAGAAAGTTCGACAAAATTCTATCGCATTCCCTTAGATTGTCTTGTATTATATAATACTTAACTTTATAATTTAGAAGAATCTTTATTCTCAAAGTAATATATATATATTTTTTTAAATAAAAATAAAAACTGTTGTTTAGCATATTTTCCTTGATTCACGAATATTGCTATCAAAAAATAATTCGCTGGACATTTTTAATAAAATCTTATAAGAATAAAGAACATGAGATATAAAAATAATATAAAAATAATATAAAAATAATAATGCAATATGAGATATGAAGAAGAATATAACATATAAAGAGAGAAAATGTTGTTTGTGATTAGATCGCGAAAATATTAAATACGGCGCGACGAACTAAAGTCAGTGTGAGAATAACGCGCTTGAAATTAATGCAGAAGGTCGTTAGAGGCCATGTTTTTTGGGATGACTGACCGTCACGTATCGAACGATACTCTGGCATACGCTATTTCGACCGCATACGAGATGCCAATCACATAGCACATGAGTAGAAATTTCTATCAGCTGGACTTCCTCGTCACGGGACCCGGTCGAAGCGTGGGATCGATTGAAAAGTCGAACTGCACAATGCCATGACGATGGCTCCAACAATAACGATGTACGTGGCGTGAAGTGTCAAGAACATACTGTTTTCTCCGAACATGGAACATCGCATAAGGTTGAAAAATTTGTGTTAAATTTAAGATATATCGCATGTCTCAAACGGCTCACACAAATTTTAGTGTTAATTTAAGATAATATGGATATGTCAGATGGTGACATTAATATTGTGTTAATATTTCAACAAAAAATAAATTTCATATAGTAATTTAAAATAAATTTTGTGTAAAATCAATATATTTTTAATGATAAAATTAACTTGGAAAAATATTTATTAATATTATAGTTATTAATGATCCATAGTCATTCTCACTTCTATTGTAGAATATAATCAATATTGTTTTTGTAATTTTAACAGAAAAATTTTAATAGAGAAATCCTATCACTAATAATATGAAATATATTTATTGTGTAAAATTAAAGATATGTGTATATTGTATTATTTTTACATTTTTTCAGTTATTTTAATAATTTAACTTTTAAGTTCAACACAAAAGCAATATAAATTAATTAAAATTAGCAATATAAATTAATTTAACATACGAATGTGTTAAATATTTAACACAACAATTTTAACCGACATATTTTTTAAGAAGAAAACATAAATTTTCCAACAGTGTAAATAATTGTGCGCTGAAATGTCACACCATAATTAAAGAAATTCCATCAAAACATAAATTCACAGAATCAATCAATCAATATCGTAATCATCTTCTTTAAAGAGCGTAGAAAAACAGAAAATTTCATTTTTACCTTCTTATTTAATACTGGAATTCGTCAATTTATACGTTTTATAAAGATCGCCGACCATGAGGATAATGATTAGAAGTAAAAATAGCTCGTTGAACGTTTAATTGGCTTTTTTTCGGAAAATTCCCGGTATTGCATCCGAGAGTCGCTCAAACGAGTGGATTCTTGTAAGATGGAATAGCACATGTTGCAATAATATAGTGTTACGCTTTAATTGTGTTATCCTCGAGATCGGCGATCGATCCTGTTTTTATAAAGCGTTATCGCAAATCAACACCAATCATCAAGCTATTTCTATTCTTTGCATCAAATAATAACATAATATTATCGAAGCATTGATTATTGACCGTCAAGCCTAGGTGATTCGCAGGAATTCTTCCGATAAACTTTTTATTCCTAGATAATGGATATTAACGATTATTAGCATGGCAAAGTAACCTTGATCACTGACACACCATGTATATCGATTAACACCGTTGCATCGAGTCTTGTCAATACGTATATATTTAAAAAAAAATCCTTATACACATGACGAAACGATTGTTGATATTGGAGACGGTATATCGGAGAAGAGAGATAATCCTAAGAGTAATCATTGTCGGAAGAGATGAGGCAGGTGCATCGTGTATGTACACATACAGAAGCGCAACAATCGCGAAAAAACGCGCCGTGAACAATCGGCTCCCGATGATCGAGATCGATCGTTCGATCGACACGCGATGATGGAGGCGAAGCCTTGAAGCGCTTCCGCCACGAATACTTTGAATTCGCTCTCTGACTTTTTTTTTTTCAGAACGTGTAGATAAGAAGTGTGTTGTTAAAAAAATTAAAATACATAATTATTACAAACTGGAATAGATTTTATTTAATCGTGCATTGCTTGGTATTTTATTTTTTAGTAAATAATTTTGATTTTATTTATAGCAAATAATTAGAATTGAATTAAAAAACTAAGGCGTATTAAGGAATGTAGAATACGATTTTATAACATAAAACTCATACGCATTAGATATGTATTAATATTTATAATGTACACATACAATGTATACATATAATATTATTTTTTATGTGATCTTAGAAAGAAGGAGACATAATTCAATGTAAAGAAGTCTAATGAATTGAATCTGCCTCTAATTGCTTATATAATTATCATATATTGTCTATTTTTTAAATATATCAGAGATACAACGTTGTAATTTAGCATTTGACGTTCGAAATGAACACGAGAAATCGCCGGAAACGAGGCGCGTTTTCTCGAAATCATAACGGAGCGCGGTGAATCAGGTCAAAGGTCGGCACTCGTAAAGAGCATCGTCGTCGTCGCTGAAACGAGCGGATCGTCCCTCGCGCGTATGACGGCCTGTACGCGCGACGGCGGCGGCGTACGCCCGTGCGTGCACACGCTTCTCGTCTCGATGGACTATGGGACGAGGTGACGGCGGGGTGCGCCGTGACGTCACGTCCGGCGCGAGGGCATCGAGTGTGGGAACGGGCGGCAGGTGCGTCCGAGAGTCAGCCAGAGAGTGGAGCGACGGGGAAGAGAGAGGAGGGGGGGGGGAGGGGGAAAGAGTTAGCAGGAGGATCTCGAGAGAGGAGAATCCCCCAGTAGCGGGGGGGGGGGAAGGGGAGGTGGAAGGAGAGAGGGTGAGGCGAGCGGCAGGAGGTGGATCGAGGGTGGGATGAGGTGAACCCTCTTCATCTCCTCCTCGTCCTCCTCCCCCATCATCCGCCTCACCTCCTTGCCCCCCACGAGGGGCCCCCGGAAAAGAAAGTGGGAGGGGGGAGGGACAAAAAAAAGTGGAACCCGTACCGCATGCCGCCACACTCGTGGCGCGCACGCCACGCACACGACGAGCGTGTGTGAGTCGCGTGTTACAAACAGGCTCGTGCTGTGTGCGTACTGTATATGGGCACGGTAGTGTGTCACGTGCAGCGCAATGGCAAAGAAGAGAGAAAGAGAGAGAGAGAGAAAGATGTACGTATCTCGCGTGTAACTAGGTTGAGTATGACTATTTCTGAGGCGCGGCTATAACCGAGGCAATTGTTTCGCGTGTATTTGGATCGACAGGTGTTACTTGGTCACTTCTTAACATTGTTAGAGTGAATATTATCGCGTCATTCAGGCGCGTTGTTGCCTCGATAAATAATTACTTCTGGATTTCAGATTGACGGAGAAGGATCATTATAATTAAATATTATAGACATTTAATTGTTTATTATCGAGAGTAGCAGCCATAATCATAATAATAATGTTATCGTGAAATAATTGCATCTTTTTAATGTTTTCAGTCGCCACGATGCGTCGCGTGAGCACCGCTTGCGTGAATTCATGCGTTTCATGTATGTCATGCATATATGTAAAGCAATGTACATATTGACACACGCGCTATCTCATGATAAACTGCATCATGTAGGGTGTGACGATCTTCAGGTCCCTGAGATTTCCTATGTAAGATAGACGCGTACAATCGCGTGTATACACATGTTTTTTTCCGATCTTTCAATCTAAAAATATTTTTAAAAATGATATACTTTTTAAATAATGATATATTTAAAAAAAATGATATACTAACATTGTCACCTGATTGATGGACAAAAACAAAAAACTGTGACTGAAAAAAGAAATAATGTCTAACGAAAATAATAGTTTATAATTAACATTTGACAATTGAAATGAAACAGTACTATAAATTATTCATCTCATTTGAAAAATACAATGGAAAAAGTTTACGTAGAAATATATAATCAGAATGTCTATTCAAAACTTGTAAAAAGTGTCCCTGGAAATTCGCCGATCTTCCATATATTTTTATTTAAAATTCCAGGTAAAGAGAATATTTTAAACATTTTTTAATGCAAAAAATTTTCTAAAATAAGTTTCTTATTGTACCCGATTTCTGATGCTTTTCATTCATACAAAGGAAAAATACAAAGCCATTTAAGTTTCAAGTGCTAGATTTACAAATGTATTAAAAATAAAACTGAATAGCTCGTTAAGATAAAATTTTTTTAATTTGCATAACATTTTTATTTTTTATCACTAAAAATTAAAATAAAGAATATGTATTGCATATTTAATATTTTGTCAAGACATTGAATATGTAAATAGAGATAAATATATATTTATAATATATATTTTAAATATAATGGCTTATTGGCAGATTGTCTATTGCTTACAATATGAAAGCAAAATTATCAAAGAAAGAATTTTTTAAAAAGTTCCCTGAGTTTCATGAAAATTCCTTGAGAATTCCAGGTTTTTCATATTTTTCCGTAGGTAGACATTCACTTATTGTAAACTCTAATATTTCTCTTTATTATAAAATATTTTTATAATTTTGTAAGGAGAGAAGTAGGTGTAAAATCTTAATCGGTTCAAAATAATTGAAATTTCGCAAACGCCTCGAAAGCTATAAACTTCAAAAGAGATGAAGCCTCTTAATATTTCTTATAAACGTATAAAGTATTGTATAAAATCACTGTTTTATTTATCGCCGAGTAAGAAAAACGAAAGAGAGGGGGAAAAAACGCGGATAGGCTCGAAGGCGGTAATCGAAGCGGAAAACCGCTTCGCTTTCGTAGAAAGCCGCGAGGCGAGTCGCGTGTTCGCGATTTGTGGTATCGTCCAAGGTTGTCGGCGACAATTACGGCCGCAATTTTCTCGGAAGTCATCGCGATACCGGCAGCCCTGATATTTCTTGAATGAACCTTATAGAGGCCGCGAAATCGCGCCGCTCGGCGTTGCATGAAACGGCCGCGTTATAATACTATACCGCAGTCGCACGCACGCACGCCTAATGATTTATGCGTAAATTATACGCATCGAGTGATTTATTGCGCGTCCTTCTCGCGTGTAAGGCACTCGCGGCAGCTGCGCGCCGCGCTCCAAACCACGCGATTCCCCGTAAATCTTCGCTCGCGCGATTACGAAAATGAAAATTCCACGATGATGTTTTTACGCGAAGTTACGTCCGATCGGCCGCTTCCCGATAAACTCGTTTGAAATTTATCCACAGGATAATTATTGCGTGGCGAGCGGCTTAATTCCCACGAGAATCGCGAGACGAGATATAACGTTTGCCACCGACAACGTGCACCGCAATCCGTCACTTCCTTGTTTACACAATTTGCTCTCTCGTATGGATACGCGCGGCTAATTAAACGAATCGCGCAAACAGGTCTCGCATTCGCGGAAGAGATAGGGAGCGTTTTGTTTTGACATATAACAAGACGCTTGTACCATGAGTTAACGAATCATCGCCGAAATCTATACATCGCTGCGCTCTCGGATTCTGCATCTCTACGAGGAAAGCGGGCCTCGAGTAAACAGCGCGCGAAAGCAGTGTTGTGACAAGTGCGCGAAGTGCTGATATTGCTTCCTTATCGCAGACGGCGATAACTGCGGCTTAACCGGAAAATTACAGACAAAAAACGTTCGCTGGCAACGCGACACCGATTGCGCCTGTAACACACGTCGTGCAAACAACCTCGAGCGCTTACAATGTCGACAGTCGCGGTGAAAATAAACGCGTTAATGAGACTGGAATAATAAGCTTTTGTTCGCTCACTAATACAACAATATTGACGTTTCGGCAATTTCGGGCGTATATAATAGAAATATATACTTCAATTTCTTCATTTATATGTAGGAAGTATTATAAGTAATTGAAAAAATAATAAATTTTACTTTTTTATTCACAACTAATTTCATTAATATTATATCGGTCTAATAAAAAAATTGATCAATAGAGCACAACTAGAAATGCAAAAAAAGGTTTTTTTCATAAAAAGAAAAAAACAAATTTTGTTCTTTTTTTCATTATTTTTTTAAATATAATATTATTTTTTTAATACTTTTTTTTTGTTAACATAATGAAAAAACTAAATTTTTATATTCTTAATTTATTTTTTTTTCGAACATAATTTTAATGGATTAATGAGACTTTTGCGGCAAATTATACCAAACTTGACATAATTCGGATAATATTTAATTAAATGTATAGCCAATTGGAATGCGAGCTACATTTAAAATAATAATGATTAATTCAAATCTATTATTTAAAAAGTTAAAAATAATACAAAATCAATTTGTAATAATCAAAATATAATGATATTAAATGTCTGAAAAAAAAAAAAAACACAAATTTTTGAAAAAAAAGGCTTGTTTTTTTTTTCATAAATCATTTTTTAAGAAAAACAAATTTTCTTTTCTATTTCCATCTCTAAGCACAGCCTATTCTTCGTTACATAAGCTCTTTACAATAAACAATGAGTAAAGATAAAAGAGTGTAACTGTATTTAACACGTAATGTATTTAATTTGCAATTATGATGCCATTAAACTGTAGATGTATTGACGATAAAGTATAATTTTTTCAATTGATATTACTTTTTAATTTCATAAATCTGAAAACAATGTACGCGAATCAAAACGGCTTCCTGTAGAAAAACGCGCCGCGTTTGTGTGCAAAGTCGTTCGCGTGCTGTCGCGTTGCTTCTTCTCGCGCAAGGTTCACTCGGGGACGCGTTGCTCTCATGAAGCCTCTAGAATAGCGGCGACTCGATTTATTTTAACGAGCCGTTGAATCATCGGCGTTCGATCTAATTACGCTCGGCAAGAAGCCGCGGGAGCCGCAAAGGCGTGTGCGGATGTGCGTGATTCGGTGTGATCACAGCGCGGATCGATACCAGGCTCGCCCTCAATGCAAAAAGTTAGAAAATAACACTAGACAAGCATCCGGATAATATTATATAAAGCTGCGCAATATTTATAGGCACGTGGATGCAATTCCAACGTCGTGAAACTTCGTGAATCACCGAACAGTTGTTAGCACGTCTTTATAAAATTTCTCCACTGATTAAGATCTTTGGAAAGTGTCTCTGCTAATATTCTTTTATCACACGACGACAAGTTATCAAGTTGACGCAATATACACGCGACTATAAAATAATACGAAATGTAATAATGCTAGAGAGGTAAATAGAAAAAAAATAAGCCTCATTTTTTTTTCAAACTTTTGTTTTTTTCAGATATTTAATATCTTTATTTTATCTTTATAATATATATATTTTAATTAGTGATTTTTTTTATTATTTTTAATTTTCTAGATGATAGATTTGAATTAGTTATTATTTTATAATTCGCATTCCAATTGGCTATATATTATGCCTATGTAATTGCCATTTTTAATTAATAAAAATTTTTAGTAAAATTTTTCAAGTAAATTTTAATAAAAAAATTTTAATAAAAATTTTATGCATCTAATTCAAAATTATCATGTCGTTTGATATAATTTGCCTCAAAAGTTTCATTAATCCATTAAAATTAAAATTACTTTCGAAAAAAATAAATTAAAAATATAAAACTTTAGTTTTTTATGTTAACAAAAAAATAAAAAGAAAAAAATTATATTAAAAAAATTAATGGTTTTTTTTTTTACATCTCTAACTAGCACATGAATATTTCAATTGCATATGAAATCTTAATAACAGATTTTGTTTTTATACATGAATATGAAATCGACTTTCACACGCGCACCTTGCGCATAAGCATGGTCTTAAAAATAAAGGCTTCCGTCCGCGTGCGTCTTCCGGCGATTGTTGCTCGCGCGAATCTCGCGACAATGCCGGTACGCACGGGCGGATTAAAGGCGCCGTTAAATCCGCGATTATTGACGCGCCCGGGGCGGAAGTTCGCGGCTCATTTCCATAACCCACTCTTAGACGGTGGTTTTCGCCGGGAGCGCGAAACTGAAAAGCGAGAAGTGAGATTACGCGCCGGTGTGCTTCATTAACGATCGTAAAGGACCCAACGGTGCCGACGATCGACGCCAAATGACGGCGCGCCGCCGCGATCGGAGCCTGTAATCACGGACTTATAATAATCTAGTATCTTCGCTCCTGCAACCCGACTGTAACGATCTGAAATTATGAGCGATATCAATTTTATACTTACAACACCGGCCGTAAATGCCGGCACACCTGTCCGGCAATGCTCGGCGTTCATCGCTCACGGAGAACAGTCCGTAACGAGCGCGAAACTACTCAGCCAGTATACTATATACGGAGGAGTTTTCCACGCGCTATTATCTCTCTGCGGTTATGCGTATATCACTGCCAAACCGCCGTTCCATATTTCCGTGGATACGTATTCATCTACGCGTGCTCAATGCGCATCGTAAGCGGCTGAATAGAGATTGACTCTCGTATTAAATGTTACTAAAAAAATTGTTGATTGTAGTTCTAGATCTAGACGAACTATTAATTAAGGATTGTAACATTTTCCTTTTAAGGTTGCGATCTTACTGATGCATAGCGTAAACAGAGAAAGAAGATTGTATCTCATTGTCAGTATCGTAATCAAATTTTTGAGCGCGTTTTATAATTTATAAAAATAATATAATAATATAATAAATAATATAATAATATTAATAATATAAATATTATATTATATTATTATATAATAATATAATAATATAATAAATAATATAATCTAAATTATAAAAATAAAATTATAAAAATACTTTAATACTTTAATTTTCTGTTAATTTGTTGTATATAAATATAGATCAAAATAATATTCAATATTCCAAGTTTTTAAATTTTTATATATAAAAAATTATACGAAGAAATTTAATCAATGTTTACTTTTTCTTTGCTAAACACGCCTTTGATTAGCAAATGTCAATCTTATGCGTCATTCATACTTGTTCTGAAGTTATTAATTTTCGATCTGTCAAACTTCTATTCCAGCCACCAGCTGTTATTATAGGTTCGCCCACCGCTACCGTTTCGACCGTAATAAATTTGATCGAATCCAGTCTATCCACTTTCAATCTGCGTAAATTAACATTCGTTAACCGTGAGAAAATCTCGTGAGCCTTCGACCGAATCAGGAAGCGAATGGGACGGCGGCAGTTCAATGCGCACTTATTTCGGGACGATCGCGAATGAATTATTTATGACCCGCGGAGATACGCGGATGACGCTTGCCTCCCCGAGCTCTCGCCGCGCGATCTCTCGCGCGTCCGCAAATATTCTCGCGCGTACAATTACCCGCGTGATATTATCTCGCATTTAAGCCACCTTATAACGCGCCACGTGAAAATGCGGAAACGGCACGAAATCGCCGCGCTCTCCGAAAGCATCCATCAAAGGGTCCGACTCGACAGCTAAATTACGGCGGCGAAATTCGCTATGAAGGGAGCTTGCGGCACTTCCGCGACCGTTACACGCGCTTACGTTTACGTACGAATCGTTCCTCTTTTTCATCATCCTTACGCGTTCCTTTTTCCCTTCTTATCGTCGAATCCGCGAGAGATTACGCGGTTGCGTAATTGCATCGAAACCGCCTTTAAAGCGCGAAAGGATTTACTACACAACCCGCTTTTAAAAAGCAGTTACTTCGTCGTCATACAGTGGAAACCGGTCATACGTGTGTAAATGTTACAAAAAAAATATTCTTAATTTAAATATAATCGTTTCAAGCGGTTGAAGATTTCATGAGAAAGAGATGTCAAAAGTCACGAGAAATAAAGATCTTTCGCAAGATTATTTTCACCGTGATATTATCTTGAAGAAATAAAGAAAAATATATTTATATCTGCGTGTCTTTTATGTAAAAAAAAATATCATTTATAATTTAATTAATATTCCAATATTAACAATAAATGTACTCAATAAATGTTTAAATATATTGCTCGTAAAAACATAATAGCAATAATAGCAATAATAAGAAGAATAAATAATAATAATAATAATAATAATGATAATAATAATAATAATAATAATAATTATTATTATTATTATTGTCATTATTATAAAAAAACTGCGATTTTTTTAATGATTTTGATAATGTAATCATCTTCGATTGCGTCTCCTCGTTACGTCATATAAAAATTGACCGACATGAAAGGAACGAAAAAAGATTGGGGAGATCGCTGACTGACACCGAAAAATGCCAGTATAAATGAATGTGTGATTGCAGCCTGCCTCCGCTGACGAATGATGAGTCGTGGAAAGGTCTCATCGCGGCCCCGGAAAGCATGGGGGATTAAACGTGATTGCGATTCTCCCCACATTTCGCTTCCCTTTCATTTGGATTGCATTGCGAAACTGCATTTCGCCAAATTTTAGCAGCTCGCGATGCTTCATAAATAAAGAAATTTGTATCATTCAGAAATACATATGATACAATCAAAATCGTACAATAAATATTTTTTAACAATATATGCGACAAGTTTGTGAAAATTTAATTATGTAATAAATAATTACACTACGCAAGGCACACAGAGTTAATTAATAAATCTCGGGATTAAAGTAAAGAAACTTCGCATAAAAGGGAATATATTGGCATTCCTGTTGGCCGTGTCGGTATATAATGGGCAACACACTTTACGGGAGTAATCGATTCGCTCAAGAGTTGCCCGGGTTAAATAAACGCGGGATGCTATTAGGCGTCGACTATTTCGTCGACTTTTTCCTATAATCGGCGACATTTGCGCGCCTTGCCTTTAGCGAGGCGCAGGGGCGAAGGAGGAAATTAATGTTGTCGACGTATCGCAATATCCGCGCTTTGCGAAAGTAATTGGACCTGGTCGGCGGCACGGATCGGCCGGCGCCGTATTCGTCGGCATACTTGCCGCTCTTCTGCATAACTATACGCTCAATTAAGGGCACAGGCATTCGCGTTATCTGGCGGCGCGAGAACCGCCCCGCTGCCCGCGTCGGATTGTACCGTAGAAGCCGTAAAATTCCGCGAATTTGTCGAATACTCGCCTCTCACCTGGCGGTGCACAACGTACGGTACGCGATAAAAAAAAGCTCGTGAATGCGCTCCTGGAAAGGTGCACGCGCGATCGCGATAGCGCGTTCCTCGCTCGCGCCGCAACTTTTTCTCGCTTATCGTGGATATAACTGGCTATCGCAGACGTAAAACGGAGGTAAAAGTTTTTAAGATATCACTGCATATTGCGTGCAAACTGTGCTCGTTTTCTCTCTATTTAATTTTAAACCATCGGTGAAGCGAAAAATATTGAAATATGAGAAATTATGTCTATTATTATACATTATTATTATTATTATACATATGTAAAAAATCAATTGTCTAATAGTTGATTAATTTTTACAAAGATTGACTATGAATAGAATCAATCTGTTTATTAATAACGACATCAGTATATATTAATAAAAAAAAGGAAAAAATGCTATAAAATATAAATAATTATAATATAAATTATAAATAAATTATTGTAAATTGTTACTCTGTTCTATCTTATTCTTTGCATTATACATATACTTTATATTCAAAAGTTTATCTGAGTTTCTTCTATTAAAGTGCGATCAAATATCTCATGTTCCATTTATCTATCCATCTATAAGTTTATTAATTAATCTAATAAATACTTTTATATATATATAAAGTTAATTTACACGTCATGATAAATTTTAAATTCGCTGGATTTCCATAGATTTGTTGCATCAAATCCGCGCTCAGAATCCACGCGGTATTCACGAGGAGCGCCGGACGCGTCCTGCTCTCCCGGTCGGGCGTCGCGACGCCCGCGCTTTTTCGGTTCGCGGGCACACGACGACGGCTCGGCCGTTGCACCAAATGCGACCTCCTACATTCCTGATAACGGGGGCTGCTCGCAAGCAACCGCCTGGACGCTTCGTCTTATCGGAAGCTCTCCGGGACGGCGAGCTTTCCTTCCCTTTTTCCTTTCGTCGATGAAAGGCGATCGGCGCCGCGACGCCGAAGACGTCGAACGGCCGCGGCGTTCATCCTTCCCCGCCCTCGTTAAAGAACTCCGGGAAAAAATTCCTACGTCCCCATCCCCCTGTCGAAACAACCGATACACGCACACAGTCGCGCGGCTACGCACATGCACACGCGAGCGATCGCACATGCATCCGCGAATGCTCCGCGCTTTCGTTACGTTTTATTATTGGCAATCGGCCCGATATAACCGCGCGTACTCTCCTGATAGGGCGTCGCGACGCTAACCGGCCGACGCCCCTAATTCCGATACACCCTCATCAAAATTGTATCGGGTGATGCGTATGACAGTGTGAACCAGTAACACATATGAGATTCTGTCTTCTTATCAAATGTTCTCATACTATTTAGGGATTATTTTCTCGCTCACGTCCGCGTGGATTATTTTCGTCTAATTTTCGTCATAATAGAAAAAATAATACGTTTAATATTCATAGTATAATATAAAAAAATAAATTGAAGTCATAGAATTTTGATGTAAATTTTTTACTGCGCTAGATAAATTTTATACTCTATTTTTATCAAATAAATTAATCGCGCATTAAATAATCTTACGTAGTTATACCTATATCTAACGCTATATCACGCTCACGAATTTTTTTGTTAATAATAACTCAGTGTAATAATGTAAGATATATTTTCAACTATCTTAAATTTATAAATAATTTTGCAACATTCGAATTTTCAGAAATAAAAGGCAAATATATTTATTAACATTATGTCCTAACTAAACTTGTTTACCTATCTTGTTTACCTATCTTAAAACTTTATTAATTAATCTACTGGACATTTTTATATAACGTTAATTTATACGTCATAATAAATTCTAAATCCGCTAGATTGCCATATATTTGCCGCAACAAAATCGCATCAGCAGCAAATAATATTCATATCCGTTCACTAAACAGCATCGATGTTACGCACAAGTCATCACGAAACTATATTCTCAACCTAAATATATGCTCCTTTGCGCAAGCTCCGCACATTCCTCCATTGTCATGCTTTCCCGGACGCGACGCTCGCCTATCAACCTATTCCGAAGACTCCGGGCACAGTAGATACGGAATGGGCTGGTTGGTGTCGGACGTCGGGCGTCGGAACGCCGTTGCGTCCTGATGGGCGCCTGGTGCGGCGTCGGCTCGCGACCCGACCTGCGACATCGTCCTCGCCACAGGTGTGCCGTCGCGACGCCCGCGGGATTACGGGGGGGGGGGGGGTATCGACGGCGTCCGGTCCGCGACGGACGTCGCGACGTCGGTCAAGTCCGACAGACTGGGCGAACGACGTCGACGACGTCGGCCTCCGGAGACCGACGACGAATCAACGACGGCAACTGCCCACCTGTCGCTCATCGCTTGTCGCGGCTCGGTCGCAACGAGTTCGCCGACACGGCGAGCATCATCGTCGGGGAGCTGGCGCCGGGGATGGCGTCGCGACGGCGATGTCCCGTCGACGCGGCGATGGCAGCGTCCCGTGGCGCCAGTCCTCGGGCGTCGCGACGTCAGACCAGGAGAACACGACGCGGCGGGAACGGCCCGCCGTCGACCGATCGCTCGTTGACTGTCATCACTTGCGAATTAAGGATCTTAATGCTCGCGCGTTATCCTGTATTATAAATCATTCGGCAATGATTTTATTAAGATAGATTATTTGCCTCAAATGTGTGCTATCAAACGAACGTGTAAAATATGTGATGTTAGAAAAAATGCGAGTTTTAAAAGATTGTATCAGTGAAATATATATTTGCCGCATTTGAAATTTTTTCCCAGTACAATAGCGTTCAAAAATTATATTGTCATAAAAAATAACTAATATTGAATTGTAATTAAGTATATGGCTACTCGCAAAGTAATTATGATTGAATTGGAAGCTTTGATCTCTGAGAAGAAATTTTTCTATAATTATAGTATCCGGAGATAACAGAACTAGATTAATGTTATTCTCATTGCTAACACATTTTACTCAATATCTATTTTCATGTCAGGAAAATAATAAATTAATATTTCGGACATTAGATGAAATATTAAAATATTAAGAAACGTAAAAATAATTAAATAATTAAATGTAATGTCAAAAATAAATTTTTCTAAAAAATCCGGAAAAGAGAGCTTCCAGAATACCCAAAATTTTTGATCGCTACTATATCCCCGATACATGCAAACAATATCAGATACCCGAACACATGTTGCGAGTGGTTGCGAAAATACATACGAGTTTCGCCACGAGTAGTGGTCAACGTCGTCGGAACGTCCGTTGTTACGCTCGTACCACTCGACGAGCGCCCCTGAGAAAGCGCTGCGGCGCCCTAGCGTCGCGACGCTCTACCCGGCGAGCATGACGCTCCGGTCGCCCCAGTGTCCGGCGGCGATGTCGGGGAGCCGACGACGTCTGACGAAACTGCTCGTCAAACGGAAGACGTCGTCTGACGTACAACCGTGCCAGGATCGCATGTACGCGCAGGAGGTCGCGAGCTTTTCACCGGGTGAGCTTCCCGGGGTGCGTCTGAGTGTCGCGACGCCCGGGCGGCCGTCGACCGGCGTCGGGGCGGATGCTGTCAGAGGCCGCGCCGCGACGTCCTCCGCAGCCAGGAGAACAACAGGCGTCGGAAGGACGCCGACGTCTCCTACGACGTGTCGCGACGGGCGTCGTTGCGGCGAGAAATCGTATCGGGGGAGCACGAGCCGAGTGGAGCTGGCCGGCGTCGCGACGCTCGGGGGCTTATTTATAGATTCGGAGGGATCCCCTCCGCGTGTAACAAGGGGGATGGAAATAGATTGGAACGCCCCCGCGTTGCGCGCACGCGTGCTCGGCGTAATGAACGTTCGATCGGGATGGTCGTCGAGAATAGCTTTCCCTTATCATTCAAAGAGAAGAGTGTAATACTACAATATCTAAGCCAGGGGTTTTCAACTAGGGGAGAATTCTCCCCGGGGGGGAATATTAGGGTTTCAGGAGAGGCTGAAGACCATGAAACAATCTTAAAATTTTACCCCTTTTTGATTATCACGTATTTTATTATTATACGTGTATTAAGTCCTTTTTATTTTTTATTTAGCAAATATTTTTTCTATTTTTATTTGCAACTTTGATAAACTGATTGATTATATCCTGGCATTCTATTGAACTTTTTGTTTATTCGAGTACGCTTCAGTTTAAAATTGTTATGAATACAAAAAACGATTTCTACTCAAGTTTTAGAAATCATCAACATTTTTTATTGCTAATAAATTTGTAAAAATCGTATATAAAAATAATCCAAGTAAATATATAACCATGGAACAAATAAAATATTTTCAATTTTACACGCACTTTTGATTATTGGGGGCGGAATGACATTCTAATGAGAGGGATGGAGCAAAAAAGATTGAGAACCACTGATCAAATTTAACTTTCTCTATTAGTAGTAAATATTATATTTTTAGCATATTTCTAGTCCTTTTATAAAATAAATGATTTTATATATGCACTTATGTGTCATATTTATATTAATATAAAATAAAAAAAAATATGATTATTATATTTTCGCAAATTTAAAAAATATATATAATATTCCTTTACAATATTTATATCCATATGGATGAATCTTGTCATCTTATGATGCAATCATAAAGGAAAATAATTTTAAAATATCGCACATTATAATAATGCCATTCGTCGTGCATGATGGCTCTTAATTAATAATCCTCGATACATACTACTTATGGTTTATGTATTGAACGATCTAACCCCATCCTAAAACTTAGGAGAGCTTTTCATTGGCATCAGCATACTAGGACTGCATGACAGAAGGCAGAGTTTCTCTAGTAGTAGAGCGGAATTTACACGAGCTTTCGGAACCGACGGTCGTCCAGCGTTCCGACATTGTAGCAGGAAATCATATCGCGTCATTGTTATCATCAATAAATTTAGGCGAGTTGATATATGTATCAAGCCAGAAATATATTATTTGGCGAAGATGCAACGCTGTCTGTATAGGTTGATTTGAGCAACACAATTTGGCATTCATGTCGAAATTAAATAAGTGAAAAAAGACAGCCTATGATCCGCCAAATCTTCGATATCACAAATTGATTAACTCTACTTTCTAAATTTCTTAATTTTAGTATTAGAGCATATAATTAATATAATTAGTATAATACTAACATACTTCTATATCTTTCTCTAAGGAATTATGTTCTTTCAAAGGAGAAGATAAAAATTAGGTTCTTTTTAAATTATAATTTTGTTATTTTTGTCCTATTTTTCTCAATATAATTTTGTTTTGCTTGCATTTTTTATTCTAAAATTTAACTTCTCGTAACCTATGTCATTGGGCTGTACATAATAATGTATTTTATTTTTTTTTTTCTTAAAAACTATTAATTTTATGGAAAAAAAATAAAAGAAGTAAAAGAAGTTTCTAAACAAAAGCTTTCTAACGCATATTTTTAGATAATTTAGTCCGTTAAAAAATTCTAATAAAAACATTGAATAGGGATTGTTAATTTCATCTCCTTGTAACGGAAAAATTAAAATAATATTAGTAAGTATCCTTTCTACGAGTGGAAAATATCCATCGTATGTCATTTTTCTAACTTGTCCAAAATTTGAAAAAATAAATAAAGATTTAATTTTCACCTTGCCCTTTGGAGGAGCTAATGTGTAACTCCTCAGGATAAAATATAGGAATATATATTTATCTGAAAGACCCCTCCTTAATTTTCAACAAAGAATTATCTTTTAGAATTTTTCGCACTTATTTAGGAACATCCATTATTGCTGATGACAAGCAGCTATTAATAGTAAAGTTTTGCCTTTCGGCATAAAAAAATTTGGTGTCACATAAGTCATTGCATTAAAAAGATGCTTTAACAATTCAAAATCAAGAATGGCCAATGAAATAAAATAAGTTCAATGCAAGCTGACGGAAGTCTAATCGTCGCGCAACGGGTGTCCATTGCGTAACGAAACAAATTCTATTACAGCGCGCTCGCGCGCCTTTGTCCCCGCGTGCGAGGACACAGGATGCGAGATGAATAATGGACCCATGAGGAACGTGAACGTAAAATAAACACATTACCGGCTATCGACGTACGCACGCGAGCCTCGGGCACACCTCGCGATCGTTTTAACGCGATCTCGACGAGCAGCTTCCGACCGAACCAATTTCCGGCCGTCGTCGTGTGGCGTGCGCGATTCTTTTATCGCCGCGACGCGGAACATCGATGAAAAAAAAAAAAAAAAAAGAAAAAAAATGTTTCTCTCCCGAGGTCGCTCTCGATAGCGTGACCGTTGTCTCTCGTGGCCGCTCTTTTTTGTCGAAACGATCTCGACCGAGCGTGCGCGGCGCACGTAACCTTTTTGCCAATCATGTTAATGATCGTGATTAAAGACCGCAGAAACGTCATTTGCAAACGGAATCTGCGAGCGGGATTAAAGTGACACAAGAAGGTATTGCATTACATTTCGCTGTACTTTTGCGGAGCATCGAGGAGAACCGGTTATAAAAGGAAAAGATACTCTCCTCGTGACGTTATAATGGATGTAATGTGCCGGTCGACGTATATACGTTTCTGGAATGGCATCGAGTGTATTCGAAAATATTGCCGGCTAAAAGGATGATTCTTCAGATATCATTACTGATAAGCACAACGTTTGTGTCAACGCGCCAAATATTCGCTGCGATCAACCGTATATGCAATTGAGTCTGTGATGTCATAGAAAATATTACATCAATTAATTGTAGCTAAATAAATTAATAACTTGGTTTAAATATTTATATATATTGTTATAATAAAATTGCTACAATAAAAGGTGTGAAAATAAATATGATTAACATAGTACTTAAAGAACATATTAAAGATTTACAAAAATAAAATCTCTCTTTTCTGAGAAGCTCAAATGACATTCTTCAATATTACAATATTGTATTTTTAATTGTCAAAATAATTTATATCGCATAATTTATAAGCAATACTCTTATATTTTTACATACTTTCAATGCCACTTTACCAAACAACAGTTGGTTTTTAAAGTCATCGGAGAACTTTTGGATCAATTGACTGAGTTTTAAAAATCAACCGACCCAAAATTCCTCGATGACAGTCATATTAATGTGCGATCAGTAGCAATATTCAATAATATATATATATCACCAAAGATAATTTTATCTCTTTAGAACGTTTCACATCAATAAATCTTTTGCTTTATAAATTAAATTAAAGAATTGCAAATAACCCACATAATTCACCTCCTGTACAGGCAAGCGCGTATAGCATTTAATACGTGCGTGTATACAACCGTTATTGAACTTAATAAATGGACACGTAAATAAATCAAACGCTCTTTAATTCGGCACGAATATAAATATCAGACGGCGATTGGAAACGAGCGCCTGCTACAAGGAAAATACACCTCATGCTCGGCGCAAAAGAGCAAATAGAAACAAATCTGCATATGATCTTTTTAATTCATCATCGACCGCGCATTGCGCGATACAATTGCGTTAATCTTTTAATATAATACATGGTAATTGGCATGGCATGGCATGGAAATATTTTCAGCGGCAAACAAATAAATTTCCTTCAACATGCGTGCCGTTTAATGAAGATACGTCGATATTTTCGGGCAAATAAGTGACGCTTAAATGGCGCACGTTCCAAGAAGAAATTACGAGACTCGTCGAGCATGCTCGTTGAAAGATCCTCAACGTCGAAATTTGAAAATGAGCCGCATTAATAAACTATCAAATGGAAATAATTAACGATCGTGATTCGTGTAACGCAACGGTTCCCCTTTACATGCCGACGTGAAACATCGACATCATAATCCACGTTATGCGAATGCTGCGGCTTTTACATCGTGGCTTTATGGGAATTTAAAACATCGTTTAAATTTATTGATCGCGTCTGTGGGAAATTACATGAGCAATCTCTGTTAATTCAATTAATTAATTACTCTTAATTAGCTTTGATAATGTTAGTAAATTTTTTTAATCGACACTCGCGAGTTTCAACGCGCGATTATGATTGTGCAATTTTAAGATGCATATACAAGGTGTTTCTAAATAAGTGCGAAAAATTTTAGATGATTCTTTCAGTCAAAAATTAATGTTTTTTTATGTAAACATATACTTCTATATCCTTCCTTGAGGATATTCTAGAAACGTTTTAATACCACACACAATATTATTAAAAAAATATATACATTGTCAAATTAAAGTTTGTTTATTTATTTTTGCACATCTTGCAAAATTTTTAACATGTAATTCATTTCTAGGTTCAAATAGTTGAGACAATGAAGCAACCTTTCTATTGATAAAAAAATATTCTTATTTTTATGCATATTTTAAAATAAATAAATTCTCGCGGTATAAAAAAATATCGGATTCATATATAAAACTATTTTGTGTCCTTACTTTAGATACTTTAAACTGAATTCATAGAAAATTACAATCGCGCACCTGCACCTTGTCCTTTATTATGCAACGCCGCAATCGCCAGCAATCAGGTCCACCTGATTCGCGTATTCAATGTACGCTCGGTGAACGTAAAAGTTTCAACGTCGGTAGCCGGCATTGATTAACGCAGATTATCAGCCTCGGACAACCGATAAATTCCGTCTCACTCTCGACAGCGTGCTTGACGCGTCGCACAAAAGCGTCGAATCTCGGTGAAAGGCTGCGCCGATAATAAGAGCGTTGCGGGGCCGAGCGCGAAGCCGCGATCGCGATTGGTTCTCAATTTCCAATCCATTATCAAAGATGAAACAGCCGAGCCGGCAAACGGCCGTTCACCGGCACGGAGATTATCGATGATACGATAAAATTCGCCGCGCTTTCAGTAGCGTCCCTATTACGTGGCGCAAACTACAAAAGCGGTCAAACCCGGTGGCGAGGATCCTACATCCGTTAACATGGCGGCTACGGTGGGATACGCGGAGGTAGCGTTTTAATGAAGGTTCTCCCTTCCTTTGCGAAAAAGATATACGCGGCCAGGATACCCGGCGGCGAAAAAAAATAAATAAAAATCCGCGTTTGCCAGGTAAAGCGAAGAGAGAGAGAGAGAGAGAGAGAGAGAGAGAGAGAGAGAGAGAGAGAGAGAGAGAGAGGGGGGAGGGGTGGAGAGGGGGGGCAGCGGAGGTGAGGAAGCAAGGAGTAAAAAATTAGCGGCAGCAACGTTTCGAGCTGCGCAATAATTCCGGAGGCCCGTGTTATTCGCGTCATGCCGCGCTGTTCTCTTTTTAGAAATTTATGAGCGCAACGACTCGCACACACGGTCGCCGCGAGGTAAATTTAACGCGAAGAAAAAGATTGGAGAGAAAAAAAAAAAAAAAGAGAGGGAAATAGCTACGGAGTGGGGAGGAAGGATCAATGTCTGAGGAGGACGTAAGCCGTGTCCGGTGAGCTGACTTCTATCTCCTTCGCCAGGAAAGGCGAAGGAGATAGAAAACGACGAACACAAACGTCCGCGCCGACTTGCAGATTTAAAGGTCGCAAGAAGTCGCGCAAAAACTGGGAATGATCAGCTTCGAGTTTTAGTCGCGTCGAGCCTCCTTGTGCGCGGAAGGTAAAAATCATTACCATCGGCTCGCGCCGTCGAGTTTCGCGATTTTTCACAAAGGGCTTCTTACAATCGTACAAGCTCGCGGATCCTTTTTCACGATTGCAATTCAATTTAACGGCCAAACAAATGTCCTGGCAATGAAATGGAAAAATAAAATGCGATAAGTTATTTCTGTAAAAAAATATTAATAATAGAAAAATAAAATAAATGACGAGTGTGTGTCATCAAAATTATATATGATAAGATAGTCGAAGAATTAACGGCGCAAACTGTTCACTTTTTGCGTAAGAGATATGAACAAAGAGCATACATACAGCATGCGTAGCGGAAGTGCAGTAACATGTTATTTTGAGAAACGGTAAATGTGATTTTTATTATCTGGGTATAAAAGTCACAACGTGATGAGAGATTGTTAACCTGCTTCTTGTCTTCATCAAGCATTTAGCTGCACGCCTCGATATTCGTCTTTTGATGATATCAATTTTCTTTGCTCTCTTTAGTTATGTATCATTCGACATCTTCTACATAAACTGAAGATTATTATCTAACTTCAAACCAATAAATTAGCATATAGACAATTTCTCAATTCTTCAATTTCCAAGATTCGCAACATTTTCAGTCAGAGATTCGCGTCTTTGAATAAAAAAAAAAAAATCCCTGTCTTTGTTTAGTATTCTCGTGAGATTGTGCAGATTATTCTATAACATTGAAAAAAAATGTGATTTACGAAAATCGTACCAGATATAAAAATTTTTCCTCTCTTCCTTTGATTCTTTTCTCTCTCTCTCTCTCTCTCTCTTTGGGAGTACCGTTCAATTCTGAGACAAGTAAACCACAATGTAGCGTAAAGTGCGCAGTAGCATATTGGCTTCCTCGCTGTTAATGATGATAATAACGATGCACTGAACAGAAACGACGAAAGCGGCGACCAGCGGTAAAAATAGAAATACGAATTACGACGATAATAATGATGAAGATGAACGCGAGAAAAGAGAAAGGGGCCGGAGACGTGAGGCCAAAGCCCCATTGCGCCTCAAAGTCGAACAAATAGAAACAAAGGTCTGACACGGGAAGAGGGGAAATAAGGGGCCCCGAGGAGAAAAAAAAAAAAAAAAAAGAGGGGCAAAAAGAACGAACGAGGGGCCTGAAAGGTTTCGAGTAGCCGGCCAATCCCGACGAAGGGACCATTATGGAGGTGTGGTACGAACCCTTGGTGCGAACATCTCTTATTTCGTCCCGACCAATAGCGATTTAGCGGCGATCTGGGTCTGTATCTCCGGGGCCCCAATTGTGCGCCGTCTCCTCGCGAAATATCACAATAGCTCACACTGTCTATGGAAGAAAAAAATATTATTATATTCTATGAGAGAGAGAGAGAGAGGTATCGCACTAACAAGTGTCACCAAGATTCGCGTCACGATATATTATAAATAAATAAAATTAAAAATATATTATTATAATTATATTAAAGATATCAAAGTTCTAAAACTAGAATTTTCATCCTGACCGTAAAAATTCTGTTGCTTTCGTATCACCAATCATGAAAAGAATTAATTAAAAATTATTAGATCGGGTAAAGCCGAAACGCAACTTTGGATACCTAAATCAAGTTCTGCCAAAGCGGCGCGAGTTTTTAAGATCCTGTAAAAAGCGGTTGCAGAACGCGTTTCGTTTTTTCGGCACGTTTCCTATATTGGCATAAAAATCTGTCCCGCGATTTCGAAAGCAACAACCCCGCGCCATTCACTTTCTCTCGTTGTAAAAGGGGCCCTAATTTTGTTGCACACTGGGGCCCGCCCATCCACCATTCTCTCGCCTTCCCTCTCTCTTCGTTCGTCGTTTTATATTATGCACTTTGCACGATGCACCTGTGCATCATAGGTCCCCGAAAGCACACAATGCCACTTGTCCCGACGCGCTATCCTCACATGGGGTTAACGCACGACAATGGCACCCGAGGGTTATACCAGATATACTTTGCCTACTCCGCCCCAATGAATTGTAAGCTTCAAAAAAGAGAGAAATATATCACGAACGAGTGAATATAGTGCGAGAGAAAAATGTGAGATTTTTTTTTAGCAGGAACAATATACATATATGTGCGGATTGAAACGATGATGATTCTACTTTGAAGCTCAATATGCTTATATATGTATATGTAAAATTATTTTACAGAAATGAATAAGATAACACTAGACAACTTTACAAATATCAACACTTTTTTTAGTGCCAGAAATGGAAATAATTTTTTTTAACGTGTTTTAGGACGTTGAATCCAAATCCACAAAGCAAAATGACATATCAAGTTAGGTTTTCAAGAAAAACGGAGTTAAAATCCCCTAAAACGCGTTTTTTATCATTTTTGAAAATTCATAGCAAGCAAACCCGATGTGCAAAATACTTCAAATAAAATTCAAATGAAAGCTTGAATATTGTTCTTTAATATAAAGATATCGAATTTTTTACCGCAGGTACAATCAAACCTCAGGCGTGCTTTGTTTTTAGGTGAAGTTGCACTGTGTCAAGTAAAACGATTGTATGCCGTCCCATTGCAGGTAAAAGATTCGATATTTTTATATTAAAGTTCAAGCTTTCATTTAAATCCCGTTTGAAGTCTCTAGCACATCGGGTTCGTCTACTACAAATTTTCAAAGATGATAAAAAATGCGTTTTTGAGGAGTTTCAAGTCCGTTTTTCTCGAAAGCCTGATCCAATAGAAATTTTTTGGTAGCAGATTCATACTCAATGTTTAAAATTACTCTGGAAACAGTGTTCAAATGCTCTGACATAAAACCTTGTCAACTAGTAATTAAAGAGATCAGTTAACTTGAGACAGAAACGCAACAAAGTAAAGATGAATTATATTACATGTTTGCAGGCGATAATTGAAATTTCTAGCAGAACATTATATATGCATTGAAATAATAAAGCGTACTTTATATTCAACGAAAATTTAAATACACCTCGATGCTTTCGCCACTCGACACCTCAGAAACCATTTTTCTCTTGCACGGTGTATGGAGAAACATCGCCGAAGGATTGGATTTCACCATCAAAAGGTAACACCAGAATTCCGCAAGAGAATGAATGATATATCATCTTAAGACAGGTGCGAGGATTGCATTTACCGTTATTATTATAATTAAGACGGGCGGGCATGTAATATTTAATCATTATTATTGCAATTAAAGTATAATATTTTCCTGCATATGAGTATATTAATTAGCGTACATATATTAGAGTATATAAAATAGCTAAATTTACATATATATATATATATATATATATATATATATATATATATATGAATATGTAATGTAAATATAAATATTCTCGAATCAAATTGATTAAAGGAGATTAAAAATGGAATATCGACAAATAAAAGAACCGATTAATGAAGCACAATTATAAATAATAATCAATACGGGCGAGCAATATAACTTTGTTCCTTTCTACATATGGAAGAGATCTCTCTTTACTTAACAGATATTCAAACGTATTCTGGACGATCCATCACGATTAATCGGTCCCTCCTTCGAGCATCCATCTTTCCACTCTTTCTCTCTTTCTCTCTCTCTCTCTCTCTCCGCTATCCCGTGATACTCTCCGGATATCGACAATGGATGTCATGTTCGTCGAGGATCGTGTGCACGTAGGGTGTATCTCTCTCTCTCGTGGCGGATCAAAAATATCTAAAAATAAATAAGCGTGCTCTACCTACCCCCCTCCCCCTCTTCGCGCTCCCCGTCACTCCTGCCATGCTCCCGCAGTGCACACGTGTGCCGTCGGTGGTGAGAGGGTCAAAGACGAAGCGGGGAAGAGAGGGATGGAGTAGACGGGGAGGCAAGACGAACAGAGGAAAGATGAGGCGAACGTGAGTCTCGGCGTGGGAATAAGCGGCAGGTGCGCGACGGCGCTACCGGGGAGCCACTTGTGGGGGCACGGCTCTCCCTACTCTCCCCCTTAGGAGCCCCCCCCCCCTTAGGTGGGCCCCCCCCCCGTTCTCTCCCCCTTCCGAGTAGAGGCCCTGTCCAGGATCCCGAACGCGGCCCCCACTTCGAGTGATGTATATAAAGTAATCAGAAAGTATTGCACGTGTAAAGTCGACCGGCCCGATCGAGTGCGAGCCACGGTCGATAACCCTGGCGGGGCCTCTTCATCCGAATTATAAACATCGATGAGCGACAACGATAGTTGGCGAGACAAAAATCACAATGGCGAGAGTGAAAAGAGATAGGCCAAAAAGATGCAGTAGCGATTTGCAAAGTTCGCAGATCTCTCGCGAATGCTTTTAAAAGTTGATAAATTAATAGGTAGCAAAAAAAAAAAATAAAAAAATAAAAAAAATAGTAAATAAAATATTAAAAAATATACAGGTATCCTCCCTCCCAAATATTATCGATTCTATAAACATAAAAAACTATTTATACAGCATACAGTAAAATTTAATTATCATTGTACATGTCTCTTGGAATTGTGCTACTTCCATTTTACCAGTTTTCAACAATTATAAAAAAATATTAATAATTAAATTGAATTTAATATTAACTATTAATAATTAAATTGAATTTAATATTAACTATTAATAATTAAATTGAATTTAATATTAAATATTAATAATTTAATTTAATTTAATATTAACTATTAATAATTGAATTGAATTTAATATTAACTATTAATAATTAAATTTAATTTAACATTAATTTTATTATTAAAAATTCAATTCAATGTCAATATGATTATTTGTTAGTACATTATCTCTAAATTTTTGCGCGAGAGATGATAGGATAAGTTAACAGTGCAAAAGTCTTCACTTCAAAATATGAAATCGCAGAAAGAGAAAAGAACAAATATTCACATACGACGACGTGTTGCCTGTTATATCCCTCGCGTCTTGCTAATTCTTACTTGTCCACTTTACGCACAAGTGTGTATTCATCACACTCTCCCCGCTCCCTTCCTTTTCTCGCGCTTTATCTCTCCCCTTTACCAAACGGCGTATACAAAATAATGCGATGCGGGCAAATTCTCTCCATTTCTTTCGCAAATGCCTTCTCATATAAGGAGGCGAGGCGCGGCAACAGGAAAGGACGAAAGGACGGCCCGAGGTCAAGGTCATCAAGGGTACGCGGGACCTTTCAACAAAGAGGCTTCAGGTGCAAGACGTGTTCTCGGCTCTCAAGGTAGAATTTAATTGTTAGCGTAAATTTCGCGGCGAAGGAGATATCCATAATCTCCGAGTGTATACAGAATCGCCAAGGCTGTCGCGCTTAAAGAACGTCGCTCAGAGAAAGAAAGAGAGAGAAAGAGAGAGTAACAAAACAAATGGCGATACCCGGAATGGCTTTTACGTGTCGTTAATGCGGTAACGATCGTTAATACTCCGCCGCTACGTTTATGCGAAATGACCGAGAAATGCATGATTTATTTGTATTGCGCTAGAAAAATCGCCCATGTAATGATTAATATCTGACAATATTATCAATATAATTTACAATAATTATAATTTACGATAATTACGGCAATATAATTTACGATAATTCTTCTTTCCAAATAAAACACATAGCGTAATTATTGTTATATCTGACGTCATCACAATTACTCGAAAAAATTAATAAATATAATGTCCATTTCTGGAAAATTCATCCATCGAATAGAAAAGCGTAATTAAAGACTTACACTATAATACCTATTGAAAAAAATGGTGCTACTTGTTGAAATTGTGCTAAAATCGATTTTTATTAAAGTTTCTTCGAGATAAATTACTATAATAATTAAAAACGTAATCTTTAGATATTTAATTAATTCTTGCAGAATAAAGCCATGATAAACTAAATAATGTTTAAAATTCAATCAAATTTGCTATGATAATTTAAGTGATAATTTAAAAATATAGTAATAATGTAATTTATATATAATATAAATATATAATATAAATATATAAATATATAAATTTATATATAATAAATTTATATATAATAATAGTAAAAATAATAATAACAATAATATAATTATTTATAATAATATTAATATAATTTCAATAATTCCAGCTTATGTTTATACAGTGTTTCATGATTGAATAAAAGCTAATAAATTTTTCGAGGTTCACTATACAATTCGTATTTTATACACTTACAGCTGCGTTTTCTGGAAAATAAATCTTTTTATCGCGATACTAGAGAAAGTGTCTGACTCTTTTATTTGTAAGACATCTCAGTCTCTAAATATAGATAAATTCAAGGGAGACACCTGAGTGATAAAGAAGACGTGTCGCATATCGCGGAAAAGACAAATATATGTTTTAGGTTGTCGAGCGTGTGAAATAGAATATTTACAGCATTGTACATCTGCTCGAGATGTCAAATTTATTCAGTACACATATTCAGTACACATTATGTTTCCCAAAAAAGTTATTTGAGTTTGGGATTAAAAAAGAATCCATTTCAGAGGAAGATTAAAGGAATAACATTTTATATATTTCTATAAACACAATCAAAACTTATTTTTATTAAATTTATATATCAGAAAAACATTTTTTCTAATATTAATTTAATATATGTATTTGCAATTAATTTTTTGATAATCTATTATGATCACTCAAGTTGGCAGAGTTTGAAAATAATACACGTTTTTACTTTGTATTCTCTTCGCAACTTTATGCTATTTCTGTAATCTATTTATCTATTTATTATGCGCATATTTCACATCAATGTGCGAATTGATTCGACGATTTCGCGCTACCGAGACATACGGTCTCTCGCACTGTGATATTAAGACACACCAATCGGCAAAACATCGGATGACAATCTTAATGTCAATCGACATCATCCAATAAAATCGCCCATAAATTCGCAGACACGTTTTACATTTACACACGGCCCTCTTTAAAATTCACGGGAGGAATTGATTGCACAGCTAGTTTAATATAACGTCCGTTCTTGCTCGTGGTGCATATAAACCGCGCATCGAAGCAAGACGAGCAATATATAGGTGAGATAAAAAGCTGGTCGCATCGCGTGCTCCGAAATGCAGATAAATACGCAGAGCACGTAGCTCGTTAATCGACTTAATATATAACCGTGTCCCGGCTATAACCACTGTCGCTATGTCCCTCTCGAGCTCTGCACCGAAATTCGCGAATGCAACGGAATATGCCGAAGCGTCGTTGCATTTTAAGAATGCGAGTTACGGCAATCCTGTCATCCTCGCGACGATAATCGATCGCGGATTTTATTGCCGCGATAAAAGCGCGACAATTTGTCACCGCTGCATTTTTGCCGTTTTTCTCTCGATGTAAGAGAATCAAAAAGTCGAGTATGTGCCAAGCGATTCTTTCATTTGATGTTATATTAAATCAGTCGAGAGGCCCGCGAATGCCTTGGAATTTTTGATTGTTCACTATTTTAGGGAATTTTATTATAATGGTAAAAAATAGAAATATATTTTTTCTAATTATTAATTTCCTTTTTTATTCTTTAAATATTATTTTATTTTTTATTTTTTCAATATTATTTTATTTCTTCTTTTAATATAGTGATAAAATTCTCTAATGAAATGATAAAAAATAGAAATATATTTTCTTATTTTTTTCATTCTTTGAATATTATTTTAATATAGAATTTCTTAATATAGAATCAATCTAATAATATCACAAGTCATAATTTAAAGTCTCTTCCGAACGTCGTCCATTTTCTTTACGACATTCATCATATCGAGTGAAAGTAGTAATCCAATTATAGATCGGCTATGTCGTATTTAATCCTCAGCGGCTTTTATAGCCGTGAAATTCTAATTGGTTCATGCATCCGCTATGAAAATTATATTTTCCATTTTATTAACAGCAGGTGTTCCACTGTAAATACATTAATGCAATATATTTATATATTCTTCATATATAACGCTGCACGCCAATTAAAACCTCGGCACGCAATATTTTCCAATAAAAATTTCTATTGTAATTCTTTATATACGATATAAATCAATAAAAATATAATGAGTGATTCTAAAGTAGATTAATATTATGCGGTGAAAAATGTCTGTAATCTTTCTGTGCATATTAAAGCATTAAATAAACGACAATATATATCATAATAAAAATCCAAAATATTTGTAAAACTATGCCAAGTAAATAAAATTAAAATTTACGTTTCGCAAGTCGCTCACTTGCCTCGTGACTCCCGCGTTTTCAAAAAAAAAAAAAAAAAAAAAAAAAAAACAATCGGCGCGAAGTCGAGGAATATAAAGGAACTGGATGTGCATTCAATCATACACTTTCGTACAACGGCATGGCGCGAAACACGGGGAGAGATGCACGAGAGGCGAGAGGATCGTATAAAATCATCGCGACCAATCCCGTCCGGGCGTGGTGTAGTGGCGTTGCTCACGTCGATCGCAAACGGAGACTACCGAGGATCGCCGAGATGCACGTGTGGAGGCTGGGGGGCAAAGCGATCTCGTGGGAAAAAGGAGCAGGTGTGACTCGACCGACTCCGAGGAGAACCTCGGAACCTTTGCACATACACACGCGCGCGCGCGCGCGCGCGCGAAAACACACACACACACAAAAACACACACACACACACACACACACACACACACCCCCCCCCGCGCGCGCGCGCGCGCGCGAACGCACGCACGCGTAAGCGCGTGTAGAACACGTGGTCACGGCCGCGGTGGGCGTGCGTGAAAGAAGGCTCGGAGGTAAAGGGGAAGAGAAGATCGGGAGAGAAGAAAAAGGATGCACCTTCACTGGAAGAACGAGAAAGGACGAGAGGGATAAAGAGACGTTTTATTGGAAGCAGCACGACGAAAGCGAAGGGAGCGAGAGAGTATCTCGTAGAGAGGGACGAGGGCAGACGGGGAGAAGATCGAGAAAGACCGTATAGGTTTTGTTTGAGGCAGAACGTATCTTATATAGGGATAAGGGAGGGAACTGAGAAGGATGAGGACAGAGTTTTACTTAAGGGAAAGGGAGATTGAAAGGGAACGTGTGTTTCATTTTCGAGAAGAACAAAAGAGATCGTGCTTCGTATAAAGGATAAGTTCGAGCGAGGGCGATTTTGTTTAAAAGAGGCGGAGGATTTATTTATTTATTTTTTTTTTTTTTTTTTATTCGAGAGAGGATTTAACTTCGCATATGCATAGGGAAGAAGAATCGCGGAAGGAGAAGACATGAGAAATGATGGCGAGCTTTAATGTTGGCAGAGAGAGTAGATAGAATCCCGGTGAGAGAAAGGATCAGGAATAAGCGAAATTATTATCAGTCATTATGGATCGGGGTGCGATGGGATTTCCGGCGCGATTTCACGCGCAGTTCCATAATTACCCTCGTTACAGATTAACCGTTGTATGGACTGTTAGCGCCGAAGTTGTAATTTCCCTTGAAATTATCTCAGCGAAATTATCCCCGCGCCCGCTCCGAATCCTCACCGCGAGCTCCTTTTTACGACTGCTGCGAATTAATATCGGATCTAATTTTCGCACCCCTCAATTAATTTCGAACCCGAGGATCTCGGCTCGATTACCGACGTTGATGATTGGCGGATATGGCGTAGCGCGATTGCTTTGCCAACGGTAAAATCTTGAAGACAATTTCACGAAATAAAAAGAATAAATATAAAGCAGACACGTTATGTGCAGACACGTTATGTGCAGATTCTTTCATCTTAAGCTTGTATATTCTCAACTTTCATTGCAAATGAAAAAGAGATATTTCAATTCGATAAAAACATTGTCTTTTCTAACTGTTTAACAGATTGGTATTAAACAAAAAAAAATGTTGCAGAAAAAAATTTTGATTTATAACTACAATATAATAAGTAAAAATATTCACTAAAATTTTTTCCTTTAGAAGATTTTGTTAGCCTTTAATATGATAAAATATACTCTCTCTAACTGTTTAAAAGATTTGCATTAAACAAAACAAAAAAATGTGTTGCAAAAAAAATAATTTTATAATTACGATATAATAAGTGAAAATTTCAGTAAAAATTTTTTCTTCAGAAGATTTCTTCAGAAGAGTTAGCCTTTAATAAAATATATTCTCTCTAACTGTTTAACAAAAAAAAAAAAAACTGTTTAACTGTTTAATAAAATATATTCCCTCCAATTGCTTAACAGATTGGCATTAAATCAAAAAAATGTGTTGCAAAAAAAAATTTAGATTTATAACAACAATATAATAAGTGAAAATATTCAATAAAAATCTTTCCTTCAATAAAAGATTTTGTTGGCCTTTAATATAATAAGATATACCCTAAAACCCAGTCTGACAGTGCCATTTACGAGTATGTCGTATAAATCGAGATACATACATGCGCTCTAGTTAAGGGCTAAAAGATAAAACTAAAGATAATTCACAGAATGAATCGCCCGCGACGATGCTTTCAAATCATTCGAGAAAAATTATGCAGCTGCAATTTGGTTTCCGTGAAACGATGTTCATTCGTTCAAGCGATTAAATATATTTCTTTAATATCGACGCGATATAATTGCATTGGTATTGAATGTAACGGCACGCCGTCGAAATTTAATGAAAATTTATTATCGTGTCTTTTGTCGATGCAAAATGTTTTTTTAGCCAGCTCTTTGGTTGATGCAAAACAACAGCATTAACATACATAATATTCGCACGCAAGTTCTTACGTACATTTTTCAAATATTTCAAAAATTTACTTCCGTTCGTCTGTCGCAATCCTATGTTCAGAATTCTGCGTAAAAATGCTGCGTTCGGATAATAAAATGCACAGAGTGTCTGAGAATATGCGTAATCATTGGCGCGTAAATATTGTCATAAAAAGAAAATTTTTATAATATTTAATTATTTTTATAATATTTAATAACTTCTTTTATAATATTATCACATTATCGAACAAATATTTTAAAAATAATATGGCAATTATTATCGATCTTAATTGCCATTAGATCTAATTAGATCTAATTTTTCATGCTTCTAAACTATTGAAACAGTAGTAGCCGTTAAAAGGAAATGCGGCGAACGGATACAAGGCATAAAGTATAAGTATATGTAATAATCATATTTGCCACATTAAAATTCTTATTTACTACTTTGTGCAGGAAACTCGTCCCGTTAATATCTCGGATCGAGAGGCGACAGTTTGCACAGCACGAGTACTTACGGTCAAGTAATGATATCCTGTTGCAAAATCTCAAGGCTTAATCGCGCCGCGATGTGCAGATGTAAATTTTCGTGTATTCGATCGATTAAATTTATAAACCCGTATATGTGCGTACGCGGCATTATAATGTCGCGTATATCACACTCCGCGGCGTTCTATGCGAGAAAAGAGAGAGAGAGAGGATACAGGTGGTGGATAAAAATAAAGCTACCGTCTCACAAAGTATGTGAGAATGTGGGCAGAATCTTTTCAATCGCGTACCTGCGTAAGCGATCCTGGAAAAAGTACCATGATCATTAACTCGGCGACTTATCATATATTAATTAAAATCCCCTAAGTAATATTTGTAATTCCCTGAAATTGTAGTGCCTGCGACACAACCGTAATAGTCGTAACTTTGTCTGAGATATCTTATCGAATTTCGCAGATGTTATGAAAGTAAACGCTTGGATAGAGTCCCGCCGTCTCGCGAAGAGGACGAAGAGGATGACGAAGAAGGGATTGCGCTGGAACGACTTAATAGTACGTTACGCTCGCGCGGCTATTTATAGCCGAGCAATAGATTCACCGTCTACGTTTTTTCGCTGAAGAAAAAAAAGAGTTGACATCTCGCGAGGAGCACGATATGTTTACGCGCGCAAACTGACGATCCGCGCGTGCACGTCGCGTCTAGGAGTCAGCGCGTGTAAAAGTCAGAGGGGCTTCGCGTGTGCGCGATCACGCGTGTAGATAGAGGGTAGGAGCCGTATTACCAAGCTGCCAGGCACTTGGTATGTAAATGGGATGCGTACGCGATGTGGAAACCTTGTAAGGGAGCTCGGCGAACTGATTTTGATGGCCTGTCACGGATGTTGGGATCGAAAATAAGGGCACAGGTGTTTCCAAAGTTTTGTCCGACTCGTCCTCGTTTCCTCCGAGACGTCGTCGAAATTATGAGGTTACTCTCTTAAATCGGGCAAAGATCTTAAGCAGCGTGCCGTTTTACATTGAAAATTGAGGCCTAGCTAATATAAATCGGACGACAGGGATATATGTGTGTAAACAGTTTTTGCGTTGCGACAAAAACCATCGACTGTCCGAGAGAGAAGAAGATATTGAAAAATATTAATTTGCATATTAAAATGCTCGTGTTTAAAGAAACAGGCATAAAGTTTCAAGATTTATGTAACGTAGTGCAGTCTACACGCGTCTTTACGATTTTCGGAATATTTCGCGCGAATCTTAAAATATGCATAAAAGACGTGGTCTTACGTAAAAAAATGGAGTTTTATGAAAGTTCGGGATAGACACGTATCCCTTAACACAACGCAGCCGTTTTGAATTATGCCTCGCCACATTGTACGTTGCATTGCAAATCCGCAGGTGTCAACGTGCAATTTACAAAGTGACGGGATGTCGTACAGATGCCGAGATGTATCCATGCCAATAAACACCGTCGAACACGCCCGTATCTGCTGAATTCTTGCAATTTAGTTTCGATAGTTTATCGCGTTTACAATACAATTTTTGTTTGGCGCATTCCGTTGTTAAAAGAAGCGGAATTCAAATTTCAATCAGAAAATTTATACATTTTTCAAAGAAAAACATTTTTTAAATGGCTAAATCAATAGCATGTAAAATATAGAAAATAATGTTGAAAATAAATTAAATGCCCTAACTTTAACTATTGATTTGATTCGGATAATTTTCAATTAGATGTATAAATACAAAACCAATTGGAATGCGAGCTGAATTTAAAATAATAATAATTATTTAATTCAAATTTATCGATTTCATCGATATTCCGAAATCAAGGTTTCGGATACATATTCATCAATTTATCGATATATATTAAAAAAATAAAAATGATAAAAGATCAATTTGTAGTAATAAAGATTAAATGCCTAAAAAAAAACAAATTTTTGAAAAAATAAAATTCGTTTTTTTTATATTTACATCCCTACTTTAGCGAGAGCAATTTACCGAACGCAAACCACCGTTCTTTATCAATATCGAAACGGAATTTATCAGCTTTTTGCTTTTATCAGCTTTCACTCAATGGCACTTGTATCACATTTCGTCCAATAAAAATAAAGTTTATTGCAATATTCTACAATAATATATTCCATCTTTATCAGACTTTTGCAAGAATTGTCCCCTTTTATCTTTGGGCGTATTTTTTCTCCACATTTTTTACAATAATCATCTTTGCATAATTGAATTCTCGATAAATTGCAAAATTTTAGGAATATTGTAAAAAAATAATTATAGATAGCATTTATATTAATTAAATAAATTAATATTAATTAAATAAATAAATAAAAAATATTTAAATGTGAAAAAAAATTACAACGTAAAATTTATATTGCCATCAAACGCAGAGTTGTTCGAGAGTAAATAATTTAATCAGATTACAAAAATTTACTTCTTCAGATAAAAAAAAATAAAATAAATTATATATATATATATATAAATATAATAACACTTAATCTCTCTTAATCACTCTTGTTTGAAAGTAATTCTTTTATAAAGAAACAACCCGATCAAATTATATCGTGACTGAAGAACTTTCTTTACATAAAAATATCATTACTCAACGCACTTATTGAAAGTCCATATTTTTAATTAACTCTTCGCATACATTTTCTGTTCTTTCACATTATGGAAATGAGTTCGGAAATCGCGGCGAGAGTACGTTTCTCACATATGTTAAGTAACTTGACAACCAGAATCATTTATGACGCACGCATCAAAATTCTTTTTTTTTTTTTTTTTTCCTTCAAAGAAATCTTCGTTTTTAATGTGACACGAATACAACACGTTCACTCGTCGGCGTGTCTGATTTACAAAATAATATTCTCTGACGACAATCAATGTGTTTCCTGAATAAAAGCTTAATTAAATGAAACTTTATACAATTTTAATTTTAAATATTTCGATAAATACACTTCAAGTCAATATTTTGTCGAATTAAAATTCATTTTAAATTAGCTATATATGCACACGTGTCAATGTGTTATCAATTCTCCCAACTCTTAGTTATTATTTTTCGGCGAACATTGTTTTTCTCACCCAACGTGACTTATTTAAGAGAAATATTCATCTCTTGATTGCGATATGTATCTCAAGAATTGATGAACAAACGTGTACCATCTCGTTTCGTGACGCGAATTTAAAGAGAGGAGCTCGTTATACCGGTCCTCGGCAACGGTCTCCGGTGGTCCAATTAGGTCCGATCTGAGTCGCGCGCGAGGAGGACTACGTAACTTCGACCCGCAATCGCGCGTCTTACGCCGACTTTATGCAAGATCCCGCAGCGTTAAACGCGTACGTCGCTCGCGTAAATTTTCCAGAGATCTCGACGACGCGTGATCGAGCATACGCCGCTCGATTTATGGATATGCGATATCATATTTTTCTCCGCCGTTGCTGAACCAAGTGTTTCACTGATCGCGGATGCGATCGAAGGCAGGAGCGCGTTTTTCGGCGCGATACGCATCGCCGAGCCGAAATGAAGAAATTGCACGAATATAGCCCGATCGTATCGGTTTTTTACACGACAAGTCGACTGACATTTTTGGAAATCGGTGAAGGCACGTGAAATTTCAAATAATTACTTATTATCAAAATTTGAATAAATAAAATAAATACCATAGAACAAATAAAAGATAAAAGTTATATTTTAAGTAAAAATAAAATTATAAAAATGTTTAGCTTTAAATAAAGATTTTTCAGTAATTTTATTAAAAAAAAAAGTTTTAATTGTTTATGATTTATTCTTTATTGACAAATTTTAATTATAAACTTTCGAACAGTTTAATTGTTATTTTTTATGTTATCTACTAATATAAAAAAATCATTACACGTCCGCTTGAACTTTGCGCGATCGTATTTTCTTTTTTTTTTTAATAAGATGCAAAAACTGCAGTTATATGCGCATATGCTATCGTTAACGACGCGATACGAATCAGCGCGCAACCACGTGGCTCTCTCATTACGATAAAACGAACGATAAACCAGTTATATCGTTGCTTGGCTTGGCACCAGACAGTAAACTAATTAATAAAAGTATGACCTACTCCATGCTTGTGAAATTTTTATCAATAAAATCCTTCAAAGCGAGCGGTAATCTCGACAGTTTATTTTTGATGTTATCGAACGTATTTTGCAGCGTGGAAAACGCCGCGAAGGCATCGGCGAGCAGAGAGAAAGAAATCATTAGAAGAAACCTTTCATAGGTACGATACACATCGGGCACTGTCATTGATAAACATTGAAACACGTTACGATAAATATTTATTCGAGGCCCGCGGTGATGGAGTGCATCCTGCTCGAGAGCATGTGCGAGTAAACTTTCATTTTTCTCGCTCTACAAAAATCATTCGTACCCTAAAAAATTCTACATCACTGTCTGCGATTGCATTAATTACTCGGTTGATATTCGGCTCACACGAAGCGATCGGGCGATAAACAAGTCCGGCTGGTAGATGGATAACAAAATATCTCAATAATTATTTAAGAGCAGTAATTTATTCGAGTTACGAAACGCGAATGTTTTTCCGTATTTCATCGAAGTTCTCCGTCTTTTTGAAAGAACAGATAACTATAGGTAAAGGAATCGAGTGAAATCGTTGACTTTGCCGGCGAAATCCGAATTGCGTGCCAGGGCACCGCACATCCTGTTTAACCACGTGATGGCTCTTCAATCTGCCAGGAGCAATCTTCTTCGTGAAGTCGAAGGTCGTCCTTGATACGAAACGTAGCAACAAAGAGAGAGCCTCAAATTACGATCTGCGATCAACCCTTTACCGGGTCTTAGACCACGGATACTGTCTGTAAAATCGACTGACAGCTACAATTTGTTCTCTTCAAGAGACTGCAGAAATTTACGTATAAATGGTTAATTCCCTCAAACACGAAATTGCGGTTTCTTTCAAATTGGTTGGATAAGCTACAGAAGAAACTAGGCAAGAAGCAAAATAAAATTCGATGGAAAAATATAATATACTTGTTATTAATGTGTGACTTTAAAAAATTTACAAAGTTTTAAATAAGTTTTAAATATCAATTTAGATTGTTTAATTTTAAATAATTTTTCAAAGAAATTAATGCATACTATATTTATTGCATTAAGTAAATTTTATACGTCAAATTTCTAATAAAATTATTTTATATTAAAATGCTCGAAAAGAAATAAATGAGAGAATATTTTCAAATGAATCTTGCTCGCATCCCACTTAACAATTTTTCTCTTGTTTAAGAGCCTTGTAAAATCAAACATTATCAATGTAATAAATTTTCTTGTTAATAATATTCAAATATATTTTAAATCATTTATTCCAACATTCCAAAAAATATTTACAATACGAGTCGAATACTAAAAAATGATAAATATGATACTATAAAAATATGATATTAAAAAATATTTATGTCAATCCGTGCTTTAGTAAATATATTTAAAAAAAATTGAATAATGTTTCACAAACTTCAAAATTTTCATCCAAATATTAAATAATATTTACTATGTAATATTTACTTGTAATAGATCGTTAATAAATCATTGATATATTATATATTTTCATATAACAATTTTAGATAATTTTTATAGTAGATATATATTTATATGTATAAATAGTCTAATTTTCTTATTAAAATAAAATATTTGAATTTAAGTGTTCCACTTTAAACAGAATCAACGAAACTTGTGCGACTGATTCAACTTCGTCAGCACGAGGAAGCCATGTGTTCATCAAAACCGAATTTTATTGATCATGATCTTAACTTCACGAAGAAAGGACATGATTTCTTTAAAAGGAAGAGAAAGCTTCTCGTATATCGAAGCAGGATGTACTTCATCACGCAAGAGCGGTTATCGTTCAGATATTTTGCAGGTGGGTTTTCTTCAGTTCCTACTTCATCGTACAGAACAATTACCGTATGATATAATAAATAACTCTTAATGAGACGTTTGTCATAGAGCTACCACATTCGTTTTCTTACATTGTTCGCGTTCGAAGAAATGGAGCATAATATTTTTTCGAAGAGCGAACAAAACATCTTCGGTAGCCGCATCTTCGGAAGATACAATCTCTCGATATGAAAGCCGCATCGATAAATTATGCACGGAAAGAAGCTTGAAGGATCCTGAAAGGTAATAAATCACCGCGAGCGGGAAGGCCGTTGGAAATAAAATAGTCCCGCCTTTTTGCTCGCGACGTTTCTGCCATTTTTTTTTCTCCGCAAAGTCAAAGATCCTTTCGAACGCGACATAAATCAGACCCACTAACAGACCCGCGTCTTCCGTACTGCGGTGAAATCGAAGTTCCGCTCGTTACACCGGCCGCCAATAAGGTTTGTCGATGCACTACCTGCATGTTATAAAATGTTATATTTCAACCTGCCAAATTACATATGTCACACATATATCAATACCGACACAATTAATCTTGAATCCGAAAATATGTGACGTTAAAAACCGGCATAACATGTTCCAATTTCGAAGATTTCCTTCAAGATATGAAGAAAGAAGACTGGAAGTGAAACGTAAACAATTGCTAAATATACAAAAAAATTAAATAACTCTTTAAATCATTACGAATCATTCATCATCAAACTTAAATGCAATCTTATAAATAATTACGTATAATCAGTATAACATAATTAATTAACAAACAAGTTTTGTTTAAAATCTCACAATTTTTTTTCCATTACATTTGATTTATAATATGTTTGTTTATTGTTTTTAAGTCATAAATTTCTATTTCATGTAGTATTACAACTAAACGTCGGAAAGAAAAATCGTATTACCAGAAAATATTTATTTTAAAATCTTCTCTTTCCCTTTAAAGTTTGTCGGTCTAATAATTTTTTTACATCCTGT